>MU105621.1:226784-764368 GCA_012274485.2 Sinapis alba | reverse complement strand
ATGTGATAAGGTGTTTCCTTGGGCGACTCGAGGCATCTGTTATTATCACTTGCAACAGAATATTGTCCAAAAGTATAAGGGAAAGCATCTCTTGTATTTGATTAAAGGTGCTGCATATGCTCATACTCATTATGATTTTAACCGGTACATGGAGGAGATACGGAGTGCAAACTCTGATCTTGCAACATATTTGGAGGAAGCTGACGCGTCTTTATGATCACGGGTTCATTGTCTAGGAGAAATGTACAACATAAAAACGAGCAACATTGATGAGTCAATTAATTCCGCACTCAAACGAGCTAGAGAATTTCTAATACCATTCCTTTTGGAGTTTATAAGGGAGAAGCTAGGAAGGTGGTATTGGAAAAGGAGAGAAGATGCTTTGACCCTCACAACTCAACATAGTCGGGGAGTTGAAGTCTTATTGGCGGTTCGTTCGGAAACAGCGGCTCCGATGAGTGTCCAACCAATTGATAGATGGCGGTTCGTTGTGAAAGGTGGTAAACGGGACTGTGTTGTTGATTTGGTACATGAAATGTGTGATTGTGGTGTCTTTGCAATTGAACAAATACCTTGTCCTCATGGTATAGCAGCTGCAACATTTTCTGGTGTGGATGTCGCCACCCTCGTTAGTCTTTATTACTCAAAGGAATTTTTGTTCTCATGATACTCACAGAATATATATCCTTGTGTTGGAGAAGTTGAGGCACGCAAATGCCTTCCTCCAGAACAAAAGCGTGGTCCATGAAGGCAAAAAAAAATCAAGATGGCAATCTTGGTTGGAGCTATCCAAGTTTAAAGGACGCAAATCCCGAAAGCTACACAGGGAGTATAGGTGCTCAAACTGCCAAGAAACTGGCCATAAGCGCCCATATTGCACCAACTGATCGGGTGAGAAGACTTCCTTTAAAGTCTTTTGTTAAGTCTTCTGGTGAGAAGACTACCGTGAAAGTCTTTTGTTAAGTCTTCTGGTGAGAAGACTCGTGAAAGTCTTTTGTTAAGTCTTTTATTAAGTCTTCTATTAAGTCTTCCGTGAAACTCTTTTGTTAAGTCTTCTATTAAGTCTTCTGTTAAGTCTTATATTCTATTAAGTCTTCTGTGAAACTCTTTTGTTAAGTCTTCTATTCTATTAAGTCTTTTGTTAAGTCTTCTATTCTATTAAGTCTTCTATTAAATCTGTTGTTAAGTCTTCTATTCTGTTAAGTCTTCTATTAAGTCTTCTGTTAAGTCTTCTATTATGTTAAGTCTTCCATTAAGTCTTCCATGAAACTCTTTTGTTATCCTAATCGTCTTTCATTACAACAGAAATCTTTCATTACAACAAAGTCATTACAAACAAATAATTACATATAAATCTAACCCTAAGTCATTACAAACAAATAAGGGAACAAATAATTACATACATACTAATACAAAGTCATCCATATGTATCCAAGTCGTTATAATAGGATGTCTTATCTTCGATGCCTTCGAAGCCAGAGGTCTCGTAAAATATATCATGCGCCATCTTCTCCCGAATATGCTTCACGTTCTTCTCACAAAAGGCAGCAGGAAACGAAGTGTATCCAAGAGCATGACACTCCATGTACTTCAAGGCGTACACACCACAATCACCAGCTATGCACTGTGGTACTCCAACTGTCGGTTTCTTAAACGTGAATTGCTCCAGTGAGTACTTGATACGCTCTTCGTCGGTGGAAGCGCACTCAACAAGTAAATAAGGGACCATTGTGAGTACTTAATACGCTCTTAGTCAAAATCTGGACTCGACACCAAAGAAGAAGAACTTACCGGCAGCGGAGCTCAACGATAATAATAACAGAACACGAACGGTTTCAGATCTGAAAAAAGGATCGGGTTAGTTTAATCTCCAGAAATACTATTCCGACATGAAAGATAAAAGAGATTCAATGAAAGAAAGAGATTAGCGCGGTGAAAAACGACGGAAAACGAGAAATGACAGAAATCATCTTCGGTATCGCCTTTAGAGAGAAACGGCTAGGGTTCCGTGGTTTACCAGCAAATAGTGAATTAATTAAAAAAAGTAAAAAATTAGTATTTATATGTCCGGTAAAACATTTGGTTAGGTTAACTGTAAATTGATAAAATTCACAATCGGTTCAACACAGAAGACTTATGGGTAAGTCTTTTGGCAAAAAACAAGCGAGAAGACTTACGGGGAAGTCTCTTACACCCTAATACGTCGAGAAGACTTACATTTAAGTCTTCTAGCGTAATATATTTTAGAGACTTAAGTCTTCCAATACCCTAAACAAAAAGACAAACTAAATATCAGTAAACACTACACTAAACTTAAAATCAACTCCAAAACTGTTTAATATACACAAAACTAAACAAATATATGTAAAAAGCGAATTTTCAAAAAAATTAGTTAGGCTTCCAAAATCTAACTCTAAATATACATACAATACTAGAACATATGTTTCCAAACCCTAGACCAAAGAATATCATGAGATGATACATTCACTCATCTATGTTGAAAACAATCCAATTTTACTAGATTTTATTTTATATCATTTACAAATGTTTATTATTACATGATTTAGTTTTTTCTCCCATCAAAATATTTTTAATGTAATTTATTAATTATTTTTAAGATTTACTAAATGAGAAGACTTACATGTAAGTCTTCTCAGAAGACTTACAAAATCGTAGAAGACTTAAAAATGATGGAAGACTAAAATAGGCCATGAAGGTAAAAACGTATATATATTTTTTTTTGTCATAAGAGGCTTGTTGTAATCTCACTACCTTTTTAGGTTACTTTTGCATTTGATTGATTTTTGTGTACACTTTTGCATTTGAATTCAAGTTTTAGGTTGGTTTTGACAATTTTCCCAAAGAAAAATGACCAAAATAGCTTTTTTTTTATTTTGAAATTTTCAATTTTTTTTTTTTTTTTTAAGTTTGAAACTCCACTCCTTAACTCTAAATCCTGAGTTTTTGATTATTTAATCCTAATGATATAAGTGTATATTTACCTGTTTAATAAAACATTTTAATCATTTTCTTCACTGAGGGCTAATTTTTGAAAATAAACTAAAAATGAGTATCTTAGAGAATTTCTCTTTAAAATAATCAAATAAAAAATCCTAAAAATAAAAGGAATGATTTATAAATGGGCAATTCTCTCAAATAGCAATTTTTAAGTTTTTATCACTAAAATAGTCCTAAAAAAATGACCAAAATAGCCAATTTTTGTTTTGAAATTTTTGTTATTTATCTTTTATTTTTTTTAAATTTGAAACCCTACCCCCATACTCCACCCTTTTAACTTTAAACCATAAATCTAGATTAGTTAACCCTAAGTCTAAAAGTGTTTGTTTACCTCTTTAATAAAAAAAATTTAGTCATTTTCTTTCTTGGATGCTATTTTTGTGAAAATAAACTAAAAGAGACTATCATATAGAATTTTTCTTTATAAACTATATAGTATACTTTTAAATTTATTTAATCATACTTTGATTTTTAATGTATCATTCTACATATTTTTAAAAGTCCAATTAAAAATCAAAATTATTTGTATTAAAATTAATAAATAAAATAATTATATTCAAATTTAATATGCATATAGAAACTAAAAGTAGTTGTTATCCTTCAAAATGAAATATAAAATTCCAGTAATTAGGTTGGATATTAATCTATTTAACCCAATGGCCCAAACATCGACTAACAAATTACCAAAAATATCTCTTATTACAACTCCTCTAACTAATTGCTATTATTTTCAACCATCCTTTGATAAGAAGCAATATCGTTGGGTATGAACCTAACTAATTGCTTATATTTGCAACTACCCTCTGCTTTGTAGGTAAATAAAAGGGAGTGTGTGCTTACAACAATAGAGAGCTGCTCACGAATAAGGCTATTGATCTATGAAGATGTAAGATGTATGTCCTGAAATAGTCGCTGACATAGTTTCTGACGCAGCCGACATAGTGAGTGGTGAAGACCATGTGGAGTCAAGATGCTGAGCTGGAGTTATGTAAACTTGGATAACAAGGGTGTATCATGGAGAAAACGGAAAGAGGAATAAATTTGAGGAGCAAGTTTATGACTTAAGGAAAATGAATTAAGTGCAATTCCAAGACAAGGAAAGTTGCAATTATGTCCATATCTATGTTATCTTGGAAACTAAGGTTTTGGGAACGTGGAGGTTTGCTATAAAATAGCTATCGGTCATCTGTAGAGAGACATAGACACAAATGCTGATTTTATAGAGAGAGAAGCTCTTGGTTGTGGTCTTGGTCATGCCGAAGCAGTTGCTGAACTACGTGACAAGGGAAAGACATAAGCGGGTAGCTTAGAAATCCTTCAGTATCGTGTGTTAGGGTGTTAACACTAAACGTGTAAAGCTGAATAAACAAGGTTTTGTAAAGCTTGTTTAAAGGAGATTCTAATAAAAGCTTTGGTATTTGCTTGTTTATTTTGTCTCTCGATTTACCTTATGTACTACTATGTTGTGGTGTCATCTTTGCACTAACAATTGGTATCAGAGCGGGGCACCTAAGTTATCGGTGTAATCCTGAAGGTGAAGATGGACATGATTGTTTCGATGCAGAGGGAAATCATGTTGAACGCGGACAAGTATTGTGACACCCCCAATCGTAGATGACCGGAAATGACACGGTCGATGCTCCCTGAAAGCCGACCCGAGGTTCTTGGACTAGCAATCTGAGAACATCAACGCTCCTATCATATATCACTTAAGGCTTTTCAACCCGACCAAGCAATACCCGATAGTTAGTTCGTCCCGGACAAAGACTAATATCATATGGAACCCGTACTTTAGAAAATTCTTTATACATTATATATTTATTCATTCAAAAATCATCTTACAAAAATGTTATAGGTCGATCTTGAAGTTATCGAAAACAAGCTTTATACAAAATCTATATACAAAACATCTTGCAAGGATAATAAATCTACCGCTGGCTAATGTTGTTCCTTCCCGTCCTAGAGTAAGGTCTCCCACCTACTGGTAACCTGCATCACAAATGAGTCATGAGTAACTAGTTTAATCAGTGAGTCTAATCCCGCACCCCAACATATATTAATAATATCCCGAGCAATGAACTCCATTTGTATGCAGTGGAAACATATTCCATAACTCATATAATATAAGGCCTTTCATTCCATCAATGCAAATCTTATCTTAAACATCACCTCCATGATACCCGCCATTCACTCATACTTATAATATATATGCTAAACCCGGAAACCACCAAGGCTAGCCGAGCTTAGCGGGAAAATAAATATAACCATTATCTCCATCAGATATTCGAAGATTGAACATCTAATGATGCATGCAGTTACACGGCCTCCAGGGAGCGACCCCATCATCGTGTCTTCGTGACCTTGTTCCATATCGCATGACCAATTCACGGTAAGCGGGACTTGGGAGAGTGAGTATACAATAAGGCTTCAGATGATTCATATTTATATACTTAATCATATACTTATATATTAGTACTTGAGAACAAGTACTAAAGCTCGGGATAAACTTCAAATAATAATTCATAATATTTCTTAAGTGTTTACATAAGTAAACACCTCATATTCAATTATAGATTAGAGATATTGCTTATTAATCAACCATATTCAGTATGCAATCATGCATACTCATTCATAACTTATTCATCATCTATCTAGACTCACATTGAATCTATGAGATTGGCTAAGGAAGACTAGACTTGAGCTCAAGCTAATCACACTCCACTTGACTCCTGATTCAGGACAACCAGAAGGATCCGGCTGATCCTACCACTGACATCGACCATCTGAAACAGAGCATTTCGGTACAGACAATCATTAATCCAACAGGTCCATTCTGAAGAAGTAACTTAAATCAGACTAGTTTGGTTAAGGACAAGCTTTAATATTTCAGTTCAAGGATAGATTAGCTTGGTTCAGGGGAAAGATTAGCAGTTCCAATCAACTCAGACTAGATCAGGATATGACAAGCTTAGACCATAGACAGCACGGCTCAATTCAGTACTAGACAAGATTAAATCTGTTCGGTTCAGAACATCATTAATCCGGCAGTTTGCTTCAAGCTAACAACTTAAATCAATTAAGTTCCAGCTCGGTCCTACTCATCCTAGATCAGATCAATTCAGTTCTAAGAAGATTTATTCAGGACAGGATCAGTTCAGTTCAGCTTAAGTCTAAACAATTCACATCAGTTAGCTTGTGGTTTTACTAAAATTAATTCAAACCAAAACTAAACAAAATGAACCATATAATTACTTAAAGAACTGATCCGACCAAGACCTTAGCTCATCGTTAACTAGCTCTGATAAATACAGGTCTGAGGCAAGGAGATGAAGCTTACCACAACAACTGACAGACATACGAACTCAAATGATCCTCCCCTTTAAACTGATCTTGCAACTGAACTATTTTAAGAGCAGAAATCAAAATAGGTTCATCACAAAACCAGAACATAGTCTAGGGTTTTCTCTGGACCCTTCACCTTCTGATCTTCTACACAGCAAGGAACTAAGCTAGAGGATGGAAGAAAATTGTTCAAGATGTTTTCTGAATTTTCTCTAATTTTCTCTCAGTTTTTTCCTTCTTTCTCACTGATTTTCTCTGAAAACATTTCTCTGTTTTTCTTGTGGTAATGGACGACCAAGCAGGTGGAGAGGGAGTTAAGTAGCTGAGGAGGTTACTTCAGGTGAGGGTTTCACTTAGAACAAAGTAAAGCAGGGACTGGACAGGTGGAGAGCTGTTTCAAAATTTCCAGCAGCAAGCTGCTTACCTTTCCCTCCCATGAAGAAAGCTTGAAGCAGCTGGTGACAATCATGTGACTTAATTAATGAGCAAGCAGGCTGGCAGCTTGTGACTTGCATGTGCCAGTTACTACATAAGCAAGCAAGCAGGTGAAAATCATATGCATCGCACATGACCGGCCAAGTAGCTGAACGGTCTTTTTGGGCAGTTTTCGACCAAACGTTTCCCGTCCATCGGATCTCATATTTCTTTAAGATAAACGCTTTCAGCTTTAATAAAACTCGACCATAATAATTAAAAAATCGACCAGATCTATCAAGAGAAGGTCTTTCGACCACACGACAGTCTCATCGAGACATTAATTCACCAGGTCGGTTTTTATTTTAATTCTGATCAGACTAGCTCCAAACTGGTCTAGCGGAATTTTTCTCGACCAAAAATTCATTGGTTCATGAGGGTTATTACAAGTATGGTCATTGGAAGGCTCACATGAAGCAGATGATTCAAGGAATCAATGAAGATGCGTGGACAGCTGTGGAGATTGGTTGGGAGGAGCCTACCATAGTCACAGAAGATGGGAAGAAGCCTAAGCCAAAAGAGGAATGGTCAGAGGCAGAACGCAATGCATCAAAATTTAATGCAAAGGCGTTATCCGTGATTTTTGGAGCCGTTGAAGCAGAACACTTCCAGCTGATTCAGGGGAGTACTTCTACTAAAGAGGTGTGGAAGATCCTGCTGAATTCGTTTGAAGGAGATGAGAGTGTCAACAGGACACGTCTGGATCATCTTAGGTTGCAGTTTGAGAACCTCAAGTGGTTTGATAATGATTTTGTGGCGAGCTTCAGTGCCAAACTCAGTTCTATGGCGCATGAAGCAGTTGTGCTTGGAAAGCAGTACTAGGAGAAGAAGTTGATGAAGAAGTTGTTATGCTGTCTTCCAACATAGTTTGTAGCTCACAAGGCGGTCTTGAAAATGATTACAAACACGGATGAGCTCAAGTTTGACAAGCTTGTGGGTATGCTGAAGGCAGAAGAGATGGAGACATATAGTAGTTCAGTCTCTACGTCAAGTAGTGCGCCAATGAGTATAGCGCTTGTGACTAACAAGGAAGTTGATAGATTTTAGAAAGTTGAAAATACCGTGGGAATGCTGGCCAGGAATTTCAACAAGTTCATGAATCACTCTGGTGGGAGGAATCAATATGATTGTGAGGAAGGTGGTCGTGGCAGTAGCAGAAGAAGAGAAGGTCTCAAATGCTATGAATGTGAAGGAGTTGGCCATATGAAGGCTAACTGTCATGTAGCACAACGGAGGGATATCAAGGGCTATGAATGCAAAGGTGTTGGACACACACGGCGTGAATGTCCAAACTCAAAGAATAGAAAGGGAGTTTCATTGCAGTCGTCTGATGATTCAGAGTCTGAAAAAGATGAAAAGGTGATGAAGAATCTTGTTGCATTTGGTGCACACAAGGATGGATCTAGTGAATCCTCAGATTCAGATGTTGGTACAGATGATGAGGAGTATCACGTGATGCTTAAAAAGTGGCTGAGGGTCAAGGATCAAAACCTGAGATTGGAGGATGTGGCTCAGAAGCAAAATGAGCTGCTTGAAGAACTTAGTGAAGAACTTGTGGCTGTGAATGACAAGAATGAGTCTCTGGAGCAGAAGGTTAGCAACTAAGGGAAGTTACTACTAGAGAAAGAGAGAGAGCAAAGATATTGGAACGTGATTTGACTGATAATCACAAACAGATCAGGATGCTCAACAGTGGATCTAAGAATTTGGATAAGATACTCTCGATGGGACAACCAGCCAAGGTGACTTGTGGACTAGGATATCGAGGAGCTGGAGTACTAAGGAGGTACATCAGAAGGGGCTGTTACACTTCATGCAAGAGAGCACATCAAAGAATGGAACCAAAGAAGTTTGTCAATAAGTGCGTTGGGACGTACGACAAGGAATACGGCAGGAAGTTTTACAGCGTGTAGCTGTGAGTAACAAGCCGAAGGTTGTACATCAGTGCAGCAACATGAAGGCCATACATGAATTTCTGAAGCATCGTTGTGCAGCTGGTACACAGAAGAATACTGATAGGTGCATCAGCAACTGTGTCAGGCCAAACAAGAAGCAACATCGGATGTGCTGTTGGTTCTATCAAAAGGTTGGACATAAGAAGGTGGAGTGTTTTGCTCGTGAGAAGAGAAGAAACATGGCCAAGAAGGTGAACAAGACGTTCACTAAACCCAAAAGGGTTGAAGAGGTGTTCTTAGTCAAGAGTGGCTTACTTGATGAGATCAAGGAAAAGACATCAGAAGAAGGGTGCAACTCTGTTAGGAGTGATCTTGAGGTTGCTCAAGAGGCATCAAGTCCGGAGCCAGAACACAGAGTTGTTTGTGGCACAAAGGGAAAGGAGATCAAAGTCCATCAGGAAGTGATGCGAGGTGATCTTCAGGAGGGTGATAGTGAAATCACTCCAAGACAATAACAACGAGTGTAGAGTTCACTCGGTGTGGATGAGGAGGGATCATGGTCAAGAAGACGACACATGAAGGAATCCAACAAGTGGGTCGAAGGGTAGTTCACAGGTGCGTCAGTTCGTGATGCAGTACTTGTAATCTATTCTTCTGCAGCAGGAGCTGTATCATGATTACGCATGGAGATACAGACGGGTGTGTCTGTAAGGCTTGACATTTAAGTAATTGTTTTAGCTTAGTATGCAATCAAGCAGGGGGAGAATGGTGACGTTCTGGTCTAAAGAAGGTTGAAGAATGCGTCAGTTTGTGATGCAGTACTTGTAATCTATTCTGCTGGAGCAGGAGCTGTATCATGATTACGCATGGAGATACAGACGGGTGTGTCTGTAAGGCTTGACATCTAAGTAATTGTTTTAGCTTAGTATGCAATCAAGCAGAGGGAGAATGGTGACGTTCTGGTCCAAAGAAGGTTGAAGAATGCATATCTCATGGGGGAGAAAAGCATGTTGTGGTGCACATCTCGTGGGGGAGAAAAGCACAATTAGTGTGGAAGTTTCCAGTCGGAGAACCAATTGAGAGACGCTCCTGTCAGGTTTTCAACAAAAATTTGGCAGTAGCCAGCGTCCCGTTCTCCGTTGTTGGAGTGAATTCTCCCCATTGTGATGCAAAAGGCCATCATGTGAGCTTGAGGGGTCGGTCTTTCCTTTGTAAAGCGGATCTTGAGTTTGATGTTTGGGATGTGAATGCTGGTAATTTGGTCAGTGAATGGTGTTCTCTGCATTTCTTCAATGGCTCAATCCACCTCGGGTGTTGAGCTTGTGGCTCGATGAATCAGTGATCATACCACCTGGAGCTCGGCTTGGTACTGCACCAAGTTATTCATGATATCTCTGATTTTTTTCTTCCAAAATCGTCATTTGTTGTATGAGATCAATACATTATTACTGCATAATCAGTTTGGTCTCACCGGGACTGCGTTCCTTCCGAGAGCTGCGTTTGTGTGGTCCTTGGAGATTGGGCCAGTAACTCGTTGATTTAAGCTTGTTGCTCTGCTTGATTTTGGACCACTTGCCTTAAATGTCTTAGGAATTGCCTTCCTGCAGGGTCCTTATAACCTACACTTTGAAAGAAAAACGAATAAAAATTACGCATATTGGCAGGTACTCCTGACATTAGGGCTTCTAAACCGATGGGCTGATCAGCCGGATGCGGTGGTAAATTGACGGGTCAATTTTGAGTACCGAACTGCAGAAAACTTGTTGGTGGAGTGATTAGGTTTCCTTAGGACTCCAGCTGTGGATTGGCTTACACATCAGCTGAGTTTGATCTGTCAAGGGAAATGACGTTGTTGCTTTCTTAGTAGCAGCCATTGTGATATATGCTTCATGTCGGTTTCTTAGAGGGATATTTTTGAAGAATCTCCCCCCTCCTTCTAGTGTCAAATGATGAATCCTAAAATTCACTCTTAAATAAAGTTCGATTTTGAAAAGCTATGTTAACAAATAAGCTAAAAATTGAAAGAGTAGGCTACGATCAACTATTAAAAATGGATGTTTCATTGATGATTTAGAGATGAATACAAGGAGTGCTTGATAACAAAAGAGAGTGTGTATAATGAGAGTATAGTTTAGCTATCGAAGAATTTGGATCCCCTTTCTTTGGCTATTCTTTTTTCTTTTATAGGTCCTCCCGGCGGATCGTAACAGTGGTGTGATCTTTAGCGTGAATCAGGTGCTTTTATGATGGTCTTTAATGCTCTTGAATTTTTTATATTTTGTATTTTCTCCAAGCTCGGGTGTTTGACTCCTTGAGCCTGGGATGGGCCTTGACCTTCGTGGACCTATGTTTCCTCCTTAGGTCTTTAAGTCATGCTGGTCGGATCTTCGGACAGGGTCTGGGGCAAGGTGAAAATCGGCTCCAACAGTGATCACACATAGCTTTTGGTTCTCCTCTTGTTTCATCTGAATGTTCGACTAATCTTCTTGAAAAGAATTGACCGGTTCCTGTTCAATCTCTTGCTTCTTCTCAGCTTGTTCCTTCTTATAAGAACTTGATTTACCAATTATTAATGCTTGTCGTGGTATTGACCTAAGTTGTGGTTTTTGCATCACTGCGGTGAGTGATTGACCTATGATGTCCCTGAGGTAGTCTTTGAACTGTTGGCATTTTAAATAGTCAAGATGATCAAAATGTGTTTGAAGTAGCTGTAACTTTATTTGTGCATCACGGTCATAATAAGTCATGAGCTTTCTTTGGGATGTCTTAGGTCGTGCCCTTATAGTTGCATGACCATAATAGGTCATAAACCCTGATACCACTAGTTGAGGCCTCAGATAGCTCAAAGAGTTATACCTCTTGAATATGTATTAATTGAAGTTTCGTCCCAAAAGATCACTTGAAACTGCTATGGAGGCAAATCTTAGAGTTTTGGATTCTCTTGGATGTGGATGGACTTCTCCTAAAATCTATGATATGTTCTAAAGATGTGTAGCAACTCTTGACACACAGGATAACTCTGCTGGTGCTAAGATGATTCATGGCAGATTACTCTTATTTGGGTGAGGGGCAGTTCACCACGTGACCAGAGTAGAAGAGTTCCCAAAATGACGTTTTTTAAACCTAAAAGATTGTCTTATTAAAGTTGAAAGTGTGCTTTTACAATCGATACTTCTTGGATTTTTAAAAGAAAACAGAAAAACCTAACTAAAAAATTCCTAATTCTATTCCTAAGAAGAAAACCAAAAACTTATTTTAATTGGTTTACGAAAACCAACCCCCTAATCCTAGTCATATTTGGTTATAAAACATCAAAACTAAACTTTATGGGTTTACAAATGCAAAAACTATAAATACACCTAATCTAAGTAAACCGGTCAACTTGAACCAAGATGGTCGATCATTCCACTTATTGGGCTTGAAATGTCTTTTTCAACCATATCCATCTTGAATTCGACCCAAGTTGCTTATGATTCATTTCACTTGTTCCATAGTCCTATTTTGGTTGATACTAATGATCTTCTTTGCCTAAGTAAAGCTCCGGTCCATTAGCTTCTTCTTTAGCTCCTTTGTCGACCATTCCACTCTCTCTCACTTGTCCATGTTGCAAGTGTTGATGATTTCAAACTCCTGATTGAGTAATGAACATTTGTTAGTCGTCCATCTTCTTTTGGTTGAACTTCCTTGTTGTTGACGGTTGATCCAAATAGTTCCAAGGCCGTAAAAAGAGCTCTCAGCTTCTTTCTATCCAATAACTCACAAACTTCTCTCTATCCAATAACTCACATATTAAAACAATAAGCTCCATTTTTGGACCTTTAAACCACAGGTTAAGCAGTACCTAGCTGTTTCACACATGATCTCCAAATCCTTGGTTTCAAGGCGGATCAAGGCCGTATCATCCTCTCCTCATTTAAAAGGATTTGTCATCAAATCTAGTCCATCTAATAAGATAGAGCGATCAATATGCTGCTCCCATTGTGTTGTGACTTTAGCTAGTATGTTGTCATTGGTCATGTGTACATTTGGCTGTCCAAGTTTGATCAAGAAGTTCATTGCATGTTTGGGTGGCCGAACAAGTCCAATGTGGCTGAGGATTGGTATGTCTCAGTCATCCCTTATATCACCACGAACCCATCTCATATTGGCTTGATAATACTTCTCTTTATGGTCTCGTGGATGAGTTATGTTGCATCCTTTGCCCCTATTAAGTTTTAGTTTTTCTTTGTCATTTTCAAATTCAAGCAGTGTCCATCTCAAATTGTCTTGATCAATTGTTGTACTAACCAAGAATGTTGGTTCCTTGTGTTTTCTGCTTGTTTTGTACACATCATTTGGCGTGGCCTTAGATAGCTCAGAAAGCTTGATACCACCTGGATAGGTCTTAAATTCCCAATAATACCAATTTTTGGAAGAATCAGTCCTTTTGATGATAACACAACAAACCGATTTTCCAAACTACATGTCACATAAAAATTGTTTAAAATGGTTATATATGGAAAAACTATAAAATAGTTGTAAATAAAAACGCATTCACACAGACACTTGCCGATGTTGACTCAAAAATATCGGATAATGTTTTCCGAGGATTTCTCGGAAAAAACTCATTTCAGATATCTAAAGAATTATCATATGATATTTAGCTGAAAGCAATTTATGTAATCATTTGACGATTACTGGACAACTTATCTTGGACAAAATAATAACAAACTAACAGTAATTAATTATGCATAAAAAAAAATGTTTTTACGAAAAGAAAATTATTCAATAATGATCATAAGTTTAAAATTATTCAATTATGCATCCGCCGTTTGGAGCTTTGAGCGTCGCTGCCTCTTACTCCCATTCTTTGTTCCATCTAGCACATGTTATTTCTTGCTAGGATTGTTTCAAGGTCATGTTGAGCTTTTCCTCTCCATTTTGGTGAACACGGTGTTAAGTCTCACCATCGGAGGACCTCGCTTCAGATGAGTTGACGGCTTTCCACGACATAACTTTGTGTATATCTTGGACTTTGCCGCTTGATTTGTGATGTTGACTATAAGGGTTTCGAGGACTGGCCCGCTCCTGTCTGTGTGCTTGTCGGTGTTTCCTCGTTGTCCTTCGATTGTTGCCTTCTTTGAGGAGACCTTATGGGTTTCTCCTGTTTCAATCTTTTCTAGTAGGAAGTCACGAGCTGAAAAAAATAAATGAATACTTCAATCAGGATTTTAACCATGAATCCAATGTTCAACAAATACTGATTCAACTCACATTGATGATCATCCAGCTGAAGCTACGTATTATCAACAATAGTGAAAGAGATTTACAGAGAGATGTGAAGATAATGTTTGTAACAAACTTTTACAATTTTCATATCCAAAATCTATTTTTGTTCTTCTTCTATATAACAAGTGTATTTGCTGACATTTTATTTTGATGATGTGGTATTATCTTTCTCTCCTTCCTTTACTATATCAAATCATCCCTTCTTTCCAAACCTTGACCTCAAGGTTTAAATATTGGAAACTTCTTCTGCAAATCAAAGAGGAATTCATACGACGCTTCATCCATTGGTTGGCCTTCCACTTTACCAAAACCTGAGTAACAGTCTTTCCTTGCTGCTTAACCATCCCCTATTGCTTGTTTCAGTTGACAAACATGGGAAACATGATGAATCTGTAAACCAGGAGGTAAAGCTAGCTTGTACAAGCTTGCATCCACATAAAGTGTTGGCTTGTAACGCAACACTTCCACATTTATCCAACACCTTATAAGGCCCAAAATACTTTGGAGATAACTTATGGTTTGACCTGACGACCACATACCTTTTGCTTATAAGGTTGGAGCATAACATACACATAATCTCCAATAGAAAAAATTCGATCAATTCTGTGTTAATCTGCAAATTGTTGCATACAGTGTTGTGCCCTCATGAGGTGGAATTTCAGCATAAGCAACATATCTTCTCTTTCTCGCAAACATTAATCAAACAACAGCAACTGTAGATTCACCAGATAAGTATGGTAAAATATTGTGGTGGTAATCATAGACAACCTCAAACAGAGTTATTTGAATCGCAGTATGATAATTAATATTGTACCATTATTCTGATAAAGGAATTTATTTACTCCATAACTAAGGTCTGCCACTACACATGCATCTCAAATATGTCTTCACATATCGATTGACTACCTCTATTTTCCCATCACTCTGCGGGTGGTAAGCACTCGACATCTGTAAAGCAACACTCTATAAACTGAAGAGTTCCTGCCAAAATTCACTCAAAAAGACAGCATCTCGATCACAGACAATGGAGCTAGGACAACCATGCAACTTGAAGATATTGTCTAGAAAAACTTGTGCCACCTTTGAGGCCGTATAAGAACGAACAAGAGTGATGAAATGCTCTGCCTTACTCAGTCGATCTACGACAACAAAATGACAAACTTCGCACTAGAAAGAGGTAAACTCTCTATGAAGTTCATGGAAATGTGAGACCAAATTGAATCCGGTATTGGCAGAGGTTGAATCAGACCAGGATAAGCAGCAGTATCATATTTACACTGTTGACATACACTGCACTATCGTATGTACTGCTGAATATCTTTAATCATCTCCTTCCAATAAAAAAATTTCTTCACACGCTGATGTGTAGCATCTCTTTCAGCATGACCTCTAGTTCCAGAAGAATGTAACCATTGTGAAAGGGTATCACATAATGTTGAGTTCAATGGAACAACAAGCTTACTCTTCCTCCTCAAAATATCACGAGACCAAGAATAATGCTTCTTAGCTTTAGGATTTTGTTTTAACTCTTCAATCAGGAGCTTAGTCATATTGTTAGTCACATAAGCACCCTTAAGCTGCTGCAACAAATCAGAGTCCACCACAGACATCGCCACTGCACCACTTCAGACTGTTAACCCTTGACAAAGCATCAGCCACCAGGTTTCTTTGCCTTGCCGATATTGTATCTCATAGTCAAACTCAAGCAGTTTTGATAACCACTACTGTTGAATATGAGTATTCAACCTCTGTTCCAGCAAGTATCTAAGACTCTTATGATATGTCTTGATTACAAATGACTTGTGAGAAGATAGTGATGCCACTTGTGCACTGCGAATACTACTGCTAAAAAGATCCTTCTGATAAATAGACAAATGCAATTGTTTACCCTTCAAATGTCTACTAATGTAAGTCAAAGGATGACCTTCTTGCATTAACACAATCCATATTCCTTGACTACTAGCATAAGTCTCTACTATAAACTGGTTATCAAACTATGGAAGAGCAAGTACATGTGCCTCACATAAAACTTCTTTCATCCTCTGAAATACCACTTCAGCTTCATCTGACCATTCAAAACAATCACTCTTGGTAAAAGCAGTAAGGGACGAGCTATTGTACCAAAGTTATTCACAAAACGTTTGTAATACTCTGCAAGACCCAGAAATCCCCTTAATTTTTTTAAGTTAGATGGAGTAGGCCATTCTGACACAGCCTTGATTTTCTGAGGATCCGTAGACACTCTCTTCTCCTGAATACAATGACCCAAATACTCCAAACTATCAGTTGCAAAGTCACATTTACTTCTTTTAGCAAACAAGTTGTTCACCCTCATCAACTCAAAGACCGCTCCTAAGATGCATAACGTGATTGTCCAAGATACTGCTGTAGATCAAAATATCATCAAAAAAGATTAAAACACTCTTCCTTAACAAATCACGAAACACTACATTCATCAAAATTTGAAAGGTGGTTGGGGCATTAGTCAAACTTAAGGGCATAACCAGATATTCAAAGTGACCACTATGTGTTTTAAAAGTTGTATTGTGAATGTCTAAATGATCCATCCTCACATGATAGTAACATGCCCTCAAATCAATCTTTGAACACACTTTAAAACCTCCCCACCCCAATTCATCCATCAAATCTTCAATCAAGGGAATGGGAAACTTGTCATTTATAGTCATTCCATTTAACCCTCTATAATCCACACACAATCTCCAACTTCCACCCTTCTTTTTGACCAAAACTACATGCGATGCAAACAAACTGGAACATGGCTGTATATTTTGATGTAAAGCATACCGATAAAGTCATTGATTTATGGGATTGGAGCCTTCCAACAGTGGTATATTGTGGTTGTGATGATCACGGAAAGGAGGTAATTCTTCAGGCTCCTTAAAAATGTATGCAAATTTTATCAAATATTATCAATAGCCGGCTTGATTACTTCTTTTGCAGGTACCGTTTGCAAAGAACATAAATTAATTTCTTCAATTTGTGCAGCTGGTTGAACACATATCATTGAGACTTGTATATTATCCTCATGTAACCTATTTATCTTTTGTGCCTTCATTGTCTCACATAACCATTTCCAGACCATGAAGTAAAACAAATTTACTGCCCCTCCAAAACTTTATCGTTAGCTTCTGAAAATCCCACGTGATAGGCCCCCATTGTTCTAGCCATTGGGTACCCAAAAACCATATCACATCAACTAAATGGAATAATCATAAAATCAGTAGTAAATATATGTTGTTGAAAGCTCCACTGCAATTGATTGATCTTAGCAATGGCTCCCAACGTACCACCATCAGCAACTGAAACCTTTGTGTCACCAGCTGAGTGGAGCGGACAGCCCAATTTTGCAGCTATCTCATGACCAATGAAATTATGAGTAGATCGTGTATCAATAAGAACAAACAGAGCTCTTTTCTCATACATTTCACGAACTCTCATTGTTCTGTAACCTGAGATCTCTACTACTGCACTGGCTGAAATTGAGCTATCTCACAATTCTCTTATGCTTCACCTTGTTAACACTCCTCAAACTCCACATTATCATCTTCATCAATGTCCATTAAAATGATCAGAGTCTTTTTATGTTTGAGATAATGCATGGGTGTATATTTTTCATCACAAAAATAACATAACCCATATGCTTTCCTCTTGCTCTCCTCTTGCTCATTTCTTCTTGAGTTATGAACTTTTGAGGTTGCATTTCTGTAAGCTTATCTCTGTTAACTTGAAAAGGAGTCTTTTTCCACTTCCTTCTTGAATGATAAAAATCCTTTCCTTGTATTGACTGGCTTTGACTGAGACTAATTCGGCTGAAATAGTTTTTAAGGGTGTGTCTTTTCATATAGTCGACTAAGCATAAAACATTGCTTTGTAAACACCGGTTGAAACATTCTGACATGCATTTGTGTATCTCTCCTTAAGCCTGCCAAATACACACTAACAAGATATTCCTCTGGAATCTTAACTTTGTTACATATTAGCTCGAACTTTTCGTGATAAACATAATACAATCCTGCAATTCTTTCAACTCAGTAACAGGATCATCCATCATTTCATCAAAGCGTTCAACCAACAACCTCTTATAATTTGGCAAATCATACAAAAGATGGTGAGTCTCCTCAGCTTGTACCACATATTGATTCCAAGCATAAGCTAAACCATCAAAATGAATGGAAGCCAAGCCTACTTTCAAATCCTCAGGCGTATGATCCATAAAGAAGAACTGTTTGACCTTAAATAACCATTCTTTCATATTATCACCATTAAATCATGGAAAATCAAGCTTCATCAAACGCGTCATTCCAGAATAGGTTTGTTGTGTACCTGTTCTTCCTCTCCAAAATTCTGAAATTGATGTAAAATCGGTGACAGGCGATCTAGCGGTCGATCCATCGGACTATCCTCACTCGTTGATGGTTGGTCTTTATGGTTTGTCCTGAGACGAATCGCTTCAAACTTCTCCGTTATGTACTGATCAATCTTAATATTGAGTTTTTCCGATTGATCATCCAATTTCAGCTCCAAAGCTTCGATTTGACAACCAAATGAACCTGCAATCTTGCGAACAGTCGCCTCTTTGAGTAATGCTTGAGAACGAGTTTCCACCATTGATACCGAGGAAAGAAGAGTCTTTGATACCTTTGATAAAGATAAATGAATAATTCATTTACGATTTCAACCACAAATCCAATGTTCAACAAACACCGATTCAACTCACACTGATGATTATCCAGCCAAAGCAACGGATTATCAACAAGAATAAAAAGTTTTACATAGAGATGAGAAGAGAATGTTTGTAACAAACTTTTACAATTTTCCTATCCAAAATCTATTTTTCTTTTTCTTCTATATAGCAAGCATATTTTCTGACGTGTTATTTTGATGACTTGGTATTATCTTCCTATCCTTCTTTTACTATATCACGAGCTTATATTTGATTGTCTCACTTTGCTTGTCAGCACTTATTCTCGTGAGTTACTTCTATCCGCATGTTTGGTCCAGAACCTCTCCAATACTTACCGCTAGTGTTGACTTAATGTGTGGCCATTTGGTTCTCTTTGCTCTGATTTCTTGAATTGGTTTTGTTGTTAATAACTTCTTAAATTGTATAGGGGAAAGCTGGTGTACCTCCTCTGACTGTTGTTTTAGGTAGCTCATTTAGACAATGTTTTCCCTTGGCTTTGCTTCTATTTGAAGGTTCTTTCCTGCAAATGGTAGGTAGTGGCCTCCTGAAGTTGCATATTGACGTAAAATCATGCAGCTTTGCTCTTTGTTTTTTATGGGGCAGAGATAGAACTAGAATTTGTACTTCAGTACCTTTTTAACTTTTTGAAATTTTGTAGCACTAAATTGCTTTGATAAATAGATGATCCATTCCTTTGTATCTATTATATATTATGATTCATAATATTTACATTTTAGCAAAAGAAAGAAAAGAAAAAGGTTTGTTAGACCATATTATATCTAAGTTTGTCTCGTAACAGGACTATCTTTCTTGTAATAAACCATCTTGCTGCAACCAAAGCAAATCAAAATTGATTTTTCTATGCTACAATTTTGCTTCTCTTTATGCATTTCCATTTAATCCACAAATTCACTCAAATGTCTTCAAAATCCTAACAAATTTCACCAAATTTGAAAGCTATTAGAATCTTTATAACCACTAATTCAATAAGCCCTTTAAAATAGGGTTAAACTCTGAAACTCTTTCATTAATAAGCTGACTCAAGCATACAAAAGTCAACTTAACTAAAAACAATTTTTGGGAATTTTATAGCCGATGTTATATTTTTATTTATCTCAAGACCGAAAGTTCATGAATCTTCTGCTCCTATCCAGGGCAGGCTGGTCCTGTTGATTGATATTATACATTGCGATAATTTAAATGGTGACATAGAGAATTAAAGGGAATAATCAATTCCTACTCATTCATTAAAAATTACACCATTTATGAAGAATATTTGATATGTATGATTCCTTATCATTTTTTAGTTTTAAGGAATTATAAAACAAAAACATTCCTTATCAAAATTGATATAGAACAAAAATAATAAATATTTTTTTTTCATTCTTTTTATTTTTTTTTAGCTCATTATTTTGTTTTTTTATTCATTCTTCTGGTATGAACTTCCATCAGCTTAGTTAATTTAACCAAAGCATCTGTCCATGAGTGTTTGAAACTTTTGTGTGGATTGAGTTCAAAGAGAGACAAGGAGATAGAGAGATCGTGTTATGTGTCTTCCCTGGTGTGACATCTTATGCTTGTTAATATGGTATTTTCTATTGAATAAATTTCTTAAAACAACGTTGGGGGTTATGTAGTGTAGAGAACGAGCTGTGGTTCAACATTGAAAACAAGCTAGGGAGATATTAGATACCAACCTATATGTAAACCACAACGCTACGAGTAAAAACGTAGATTCCAACTTGTATTAAGTCATTTAGAGACCTCAACGATGATGATTCTCGGAGACTACTCGAGAGCACACAAAATGTTGAACATAGAAAAATGCTAAGCATATATAAATTGCATTTTCGTCTATACCAAACATGTCAAGAAACAGAAAAGATGAAAATCAAAGAACCGCATCCGACAATTCTCGAAATTAACATTCTCTAGACGTCCAAAAGCTAAAGCAGGGCAAGCTGATTTGGATAAACATGGAATATCTATGTTGAGCCAGTCTTATCACCCTGTCCGATACGATATTACCTTCATTGCTGCTCCTCATCGGGTACTTCTTGACCAATTACCCGTTGTGCGAGTCGGTAGTATAAGATCCCCATTGTTGCCATACAAGCTCTGCACATCAGTTACATGGTTAACAATTAGCTTACAGTTGATGATATGAAAAGCAGTTGAAAAAAAAACATAAACAAGGTCTCACATGATTGCTATGAAAAGGAGTATTTTTCTTATATCCATCCTTGATGATCGATGTCTTACACGTCCTTCTGAACCATCTTCTGTCTTTGTTGCATCTTTACGAGGTGGTGCAGTCACAGGTAGAGTTGGTAATGCATTTGACCAGAATGGTAGTAAAGCCCGCAAAAACTTGTGACGAAGAGGACCTTACATGGTGCAAAAAAAATAACCAGTCTTAAACTGTTAAAGCAAAAACGCATACATTGTTTAAGCGAGAGAGGTAAGAAAGACAAGTTTATTCTCTCACCTCTTCTTGAGTACTTTTTTTTATTCCCGTCTTCGTCGTCTGCATAATATAGAGTCTCAGAGTTCTGTCTGTCCACAGCGGGTATACCTTTCCGTGCCGCAGCAGCAAACTATATACGACATCAATTAATAGTTAGAATAATTGTGACAAACAATAGAGACAAATACTGGAAGTTTGGAACTACAACTAGTTTTAGTGGAAAACTCATATTATTAGAAGAATGTCTTACTCCAGGGCTTGAGGTTTTCATGTAGTTCCCTGCAGAAGCAGGAACATCTATCTCAACTATCTCTGAAACCGCAGATTTGGAATATTCTCCATTTCCAGCTACTGAATAACCATCAGGAAGATTCTTCCCTTCTTGTGTATGAGAAGATGATGATACATTAATCAATGCATCTGAAGCAAATGCAGGGGGTGGGCTACGAGATTCAGTGGATCGAGAAACTGGATGGTTCCCAAATAGATTCTTCTCAAGACCAGTCTGGCATATAGAGAAACAAAACAAAATAAACTGCCACATTAATGGGAACAATATATGCCCTCATTTAGAGATGTCTTGAGTGAGGGCAAACTAATAATATTATGATTTTAACTTCTTTCATGAAGAACAACTCGGATAACCTGCAACACCAATTGAGCTGGCAAAATAAAACTGACCTGCAAAATCGCTTCCCTTAACTGTGCATGAAGCCGAGATCCTGCATCTTTTACCATCTTGGGAGGCCATATCTGAAATTTGACGACTATATGAGAGCTATAACAGGAGTGGCATTTACATCAAACCCTCAGGACTAAAAGAACCTAGATAGCTACATCCATTATATTACATCAGTGGGTGCAGTAGTAGTATACAGCAGACTAAAGAAAGCAGCTCAAACACCATCCGACTTTTAATAGAAAGACTCAAGATAGCATAAATAATATATCATCAGCTATTCTTATTTTAATTATTCTCCAAGATTTATCTATACAAGAAGGCGTAGTAAAATGATTGCTTGACTTTAATCTACTACGTTACAAATAAGTGTTGACATTGACTTGAGAGTGATATACAAACTTCAACCTATAACGTTAGGTCCAAAACAAGACACCAAATACTCCGAACATGCACACATAGTTCTCCACATGCAAATACTCTTTAAATGTGTCTACGGCTTAAAGAAAGAACAAAAATGACCCATTGCTCTATTAATATAGTGAAATACATAGAACCACTCAAACTCTCTCAAAATCCATGTATCGATATGAGACACCAAACAAGAGTTCCCACTATATACCAACAAGTAAGGAAAACAATGCGACAGAAACAAGAAAGTAAAAAAAAAAATTCTACAAATTTAAAACCAATCAATAGGGCTTACAGGGGTGCTACAGGATGGGCAGATATAACCAGCAGGTGCAGTGTGAGGAGGAAAACTCTTGATAAGCGAAACCAAGCAACTTGTATGTATAGCATCTGACACAAATGGAGAGTTAGTTTGTACGTATTCAGAAATAATATAAAAATTCGATCCACTAATGCTAAGAGTGAGATAACATACGCAAGCAACCCAACCGAGTGACTAGAAGACCTCCGCCCTCATCAAATGTTGATTGGCATTGACAACACTTTGGCTGGTCATACTCTCCATCTATCACCCATTCTGAATAAGTCCGGACCTATTGATTACAAAATGATATAACCATCTTTCACTATTGTCCCTCCATGTCAAAGAAGAAAAAAAAGAATTTTTTTGAACATTTTTCAATTATAGATGAGGGAAAACATGGCCACAGAAAGATTATAACATAGATCAGATGGCTGCTTATGCACACGAATGAGGAAAAAGACATAATATGCCCCGAGAAATAGATCTTGACGACAATAATGCATCTGTTAGTGACATACAGGCATGAAATAAACATCCATAAATGTCTAACAAAATAAAACAAACACTGTAGGAACGAGCCGATATACATTGACAGAATCAGACAAGGGAGCTTCTACACTGCAAAATATCGGTTACAGACCACACAACCACCATATATCCAGATTAACATTTGATGTTGCATGTAAAAGTAAATCAAATGCTTTAGTTCTCAGAAGCAGCAAACTTTTTAAGAGACAAAGACTTTCTAATAGACGTTAGCTATTTGAACAAGGACACCACCTTCCAAAAATCAAGAGACTTAATTCGTCAAGAAAACAATCAGCTTATGGTAACAAGAAAGCATATGACTTTGATGAGCATACCACACAAGTTTGATGCTCCGGGAAGCAGATGCATTCCCCACAAACAGGGACCTTGTGAACAAAGCAATACAGCTTGGTAGCCTGTACCAAATAAAAAAAATTTAAGAGAAATTAAAAACATTAGCATTCACTTGGTGAGCTCTCCAACAGAAGCCAAAGAAAACAAAAGTTAACACCAAATAGTTGATGATTTCTCCTACAACCACAGAGATTTGAATGCAAAATATTGCAAATCAGAGAAACACTTAAAAAAACACAAGCAAACAAATCCAAAACTATTTCCCAATTTCTTAGCCCAAAAGTCAGATGCAAGATCCGAGATCACGAACACTTGCAAAGATGATGAAATGAATCATACCTTTCTGCATTTGCAAACCACCATTGCAAAAGATCAGGATGGATAAGCCAGAGCTCAGAGTGCGATCTCAACAAGCTTAGGGTCTCCGCTAGATTAACGGATCACACACAGAAGAAGACATATATATATATCAAATTTAAGGAGAAAGTGAGCATTTCGGAATCAGATCGGGGACTAACAAGAGGAATCGATATTGGAGGTAAGCAAGCTCTCTCTCCAAGGAGAGTAGAGATGGAAGATCAGAACGTACCAAGCAGAGGCGATTGATTTAACCCCAAATCGATTTTGCCGAAGAGCTTCCCCTTTATGGCCTATGATGATTATATATATTTCTTTTTAACTTATAACATCAAACTTGTTTTTGCGTATTTACTTCCAGCATCAAATAAATTTATATGGTTTTTAGTCTAATATTGTAAAATTAGTTCTTTAGAGAAAAGTCCCAATGTTTTTTGTTAAAATTTTCATTTGATGAAAATTGGTAACGATGTCTTTTTACAATTTTGTAAATCTGTTTGGTTAAAGAGTAAATACTCTTTCGTAAACATGCAAATATAAAAACATTTACAAAATAATCGAATTACGATAGTTGGATAAGGTATCAATTTTATTTGTTTATAAATGTATTTTTTTAGATTTTACAAGTATGAAAAATAAATAAAACCTGTGTAAATATCATTATGTTGTTATCTTAAATAAATATATGAATTCTATAACAATTTAGATCAATTATTTATTAGATTTATCTATTTATTTATTTTTGAGGTATTGAATTGTCTCTACTCTTCTAGATATTATAACTTTTTTATTTCAGTTTTAAAATAGGAAATATAAAATAAAGAAAAAATGATTGTTAGATATATAAATTATACTCAATATATGGCCAGTTACTCAGAACTAGAATCTACTAATACTAAAAATTCTTATTCCTCCATATCTATCTCATAGGCACTAAAAATCAATCAATTAAAAGATATTAAATTTTTATATCATTTTAAATATTAGTTTAATTATCTTATGTTCATTCTATTATTTATTGTTTTGATATAATTTTTACAATATTAGAATGAAATATTTAGAAAAATTACTTTATTTTATTTGAAATAACATTAATTTATATTTCAATATATATTATTTTTGATTTAATACTTAGAGTTCTTAATATTCTATTAATATTTTAGTAATCATGTCTAACTCTTTGTTAGGATATTTAAAACTTTCTATATTTAATCTTTAAAAAAAAATGTATCATATACTCCATATGTTTCATAATAAGTGTCGTTTTAGATTTATACACACAAATTAAGAAAATATTTAATTTGATATATTTTCTATATAAAAATATAATTTTCCGTACACCTAATCATATTTCAACCAGTAAAAAAAATAAACTAGAAAATAAAGTTCATAAATTCTACATTGAAATTCTAAAACGATATTTATTTTGTAACAAAAATATTCTCAAAAACGAAAACTTAATATGAAAATGTACAATAGCACCAATCCATCCAAATATATCTTCTTGCCCCTGAAATTAAAAAGAAAAATAAGTGGGTAACAAGGAGTGACTAAGTGAGGTATAAAATTCTTAACCCGAAGCCATGGACCGGAACATATCACTTTAAATATAAACTAGATTTGGACCCGCGCAACCGCGCGAGTGTTAACTTTCATTTTAATTTATATAAATTTTCTTTTTTAATCAAAAAAAAGATATTTTGTTTTTATTTCAAGAATAAGGTATATTCAAATCTGTATATCAATTTTTCAAATATTAGTATGTGATTCAATTTTATTGGTTTTCATCAAATTAATCATTTCAAAATGTAACATATATTTGTATCTTCTTTTATATATTTTTGTTTGTTGAAATAGTATTTGATTATTGAACTCATGAACATTTTTAATCTAATTTGGTAAAATATAAGATTATTTTTACTTCTAAACATATTGTAACATTTCAAAAAAATTTAAAGTCAAACAAAATTAAAGTTATATATTTTAAATTATAAATATAAAGTACTAATTAAACATTAATATTTGTTTTTTTTGTTTCAATAAATGAGCTATCTAAGTATTTAAAAATATCATTTATATTTTATATTTATTTGTTGCTTTATTATATATTTATCTTATTGTATTTATATTTAGTTATTAAAATTATTTTGTATTAAATTTATGCTCAGTTTTGACCCACCGATCTTCAAGTCAAATTTACAAGTAAAATTATAAATTTATCAATTTAATATAACTTTATCATATTT
Source organism: Sinapis alba (assembly GCA_012274485.2). Lineage (NCBI taxonomy): Eukaryota > Viridiplantae > Streptophyta > Magnoliopsida > Brassicales > Brassicaceae > Sinapis > Sinapis alba. The sequence goes on along the minus strand of MU105621.1, from coordinate 738,320 downwards.
ACTTCACTATAATAATTTTATTTTAACATGATTTTCTATTATTATAAAATATATTAAAATAAATAGAATTTTTAGTTTTAATTTTATAAATGATAACTGAATATATATTTATGCATAATAGTAGTTGATTTCTAATTACAAAATTAGTTTAAATATTTACATAAACCTTTTAAAAATTAAGATACTGTTAAAATATTTTTCAAAAGATTTCTTAGAATTTTTAATATATATATATATATGTTAAAAATGAAAAGATATCATGATTAAAAAAATTTATATTATTAGCTTTAATGAAATACATGTTAAGTTTTTCTACATGTATTATATAGTTTGCTAATGTTAATTTGTGTTACCAACGTATTATATTTTGAACATAAATACCTATAAAATAAAATATAAAAATTTAATATAATTTTATTATATTTAGATCAATATAATAATTTTAATACGATTGGTTGTGATTATATAATAGATAAAATAGGATAAAATTTATATTTTTAATTTTTAAAAATATATAAGTGTATAATAATATTTCATAAGTAATTTCGAAATTTGTAAAAATATTTACATATAAGTTTGAAAATTAAGATCTTGTTATATTATTTTAAGTAGATTTGTTAGAATTTTTAAAATATATATATTTATATTTAAAATAAAAAGATATCAAAAGATATTGTGATCAAAAAATATCAAAAAATATTATGAATGATATTATTAAATCATATTATTTGTAATAAATGAAAGATAATTGATTTCTAGTGACAGTCCATTTTTTTAAAAATCACACATGAATTAAGGTTGTGACTTATGTTTTAATATGTAAGATAACTTAACCTAAATATTTAACAAACACGACACCTAAATCACTCAAAGAACAAACTATGATCATAATGATATACTCCCACACAACCCTCACCTCACACCGGAGAGCTCATACAGTTGCAAGAATGTCATGTCTCATACAATTAGGAGAGTGCTCGGCTACCTATAGCCGGAAGAGTACCCGGTCACACACAGTTAGGTTGGCTTGGTCCAATAAATAAATAAAACCAAATTCTAATTCCAATTTCTAGAAACCGGGTCATTACAGAAGAGTTGTCTAAGAAAAATAAAAGAGATGGAAGGGGTGAGATCTATTGTTGGTTATTGTGTAGCAATCTCAAATCAAGAGGATGATATAGAATAATTTAGGTGGTTGTATATTATTTTCTTCTGACTTGGACCATTTTAGATTAGCGCCCGTTTTGTCTTTCGCTGATCTCAAACTTATTTTTCAACACGTGAAGTGCATCCCTTTGCTCGGGACGACACAAGTGTTCAGCTGTCTACAGCAAGTTCATTTGTCGTTTGTCCGAACCAAATTGGAGTATGATGATCATTAATATCGGTTTTTAATAAACGTAATACAAACTCATTGGCTTTCACGGAGACAAAAGTGTCAACAGAAACTCAATATACCAAAGCATCTTTTCCCTAAACACATCAAGAGATACAAAAGCAACACAAGTAAAAAAAACAAAAGAGAACTTCGAATGTTCAAAGTTGGGGCAAGGGAGGAGCCTCGCCAAATTTGAGAATGTAAGCAGCCTGGTGAACTGGTCTCAGCTGTAATATGATCTGAGCATCAAGATAGGCTTCGCAGCAGAAGCACCATACTGACAAGTCACTGTCCACGCAGCAGAACCAGCATCAGTTGCCGTAAACTAAAAAAGAAAGAACAAGCAAAATGTAGCAACTACTGAAGCATATACCTGTAGCTGAGTGCAAGGCAGTGAGCAGTATGTTGATGATGCATAAGCATATGTCTGTTCACAAAACGGCTGCACAGAACCTCTTTACAACAAAGACATAACCAGTTCTCTACCGGGTTTTCGCACCTTAGAAGTAGAAATAACTGAGTTAATACAATAACAATGTCAAAATCAATATACTGCCAAACAAAACAACCACAAGAGGTTTAGTGCTTGTAGTGGACATATTAAAACAAAAAGGCCAATTCAAACATTTACGCCTTGACTCCAGAGAGACAATACTAAGTTTAGTTATGATGTGTGCAATTACGTTAACTCAAATTCCCATAGATGTTATATTCCGATGGCTTTACACATTGGCATTAAGCAGAAGGTGTAGAGAACAGAACATCAAAACATAAAAGGGATTAAAAGGTAAAACCTTGAACAGGGAGTATCAGGATTTGGTAAGCGAGCTAAATCGGGAGAAAGAGAATTCAAGTGATCGCAAGATGTTCGGGCTTCGACCCAACCCGACCCGGCACCGAGAATCCAGTCTTGGGTTTCATCTGCAATTTCCTGAGAAAGAGGGTTTGATTAAGAGAAAAACGACAGAGATCTGCAAAAGATATCGGAAGATTAAGAGAGATTGAGGTTTACCGGCTGAGAAGAGGAGGATGACGGTCCTCCGTTGGCCATCGAACGAAGCAAAGCCGAGAATATCTAACCGCGCCGTTTTGGAATGATTTCAGTCTCGGGCACCGTTTTGAAGGGATCAAATTCTCAAATGACATACTTCAAGCTTAACTCCATTCCTATTTTATTTAATTTTATTTTTTATTTAAATTTAAATTAAAAAAAAAGTAAAATAACCAAAAAACTAAGGATTTTAAAATATTTACAGATAATTTTTATCCTGCCCAGAATCCGATCCGTAATCTGACCCATGATCCGACCCGCTTTTAACCCTAATTTTTCTTTCTTCTTCTTCTTCCTCTTTTTTCATTGATGTTTCTTCACTTCTTCACTTTAAAACAAAAATTATAAAATCTTCGAATATTTACTATTTTTCTCTTTTTATTATCCAAAATCAATCAATCAATACTCATGTTTAATCAATTATATCTTATTTGAAGTCAAATTTTACCTTTTATGTACAAGTTCATGATAAAAAAGAATGCATAGTATTACTAGTATAACTCAAACTAGTACAACTAAAACTAGTACAACTAGTACAACTAGAACTAGTATAACTGGTACAATTAGAACACATAACTAGTACAACTTTAAAGTTAATACGGTGATATTTTTGTTTTTTGTTTTCAGCGTATGGATGATGCTATAAATAGAATGATTTATTACATGTTGGTCTAATCTTTACATGTCTGCATGTATCAAAATACATAAATATTTTATTTTTAATAATATTTGATTTGGATAATAATTTGTTTACAAATTGTACTAGTTATACTAGTTGTACCATTTCCGGAAAAAAAATATTTTCATTTTTTGCTCTCGAATCTCGAAGAAAACAATTGTGAAACCGGACAAGTTGTAGTAAAAGGACATTTAAAAGTGTATACTGCAAAAATGATGTAAAAATAGAAGAGTACACATATTAGTTTAGTTAGTTGATTGTTTTTCATATAGTTGAACTAGTTGCACTAGCATTACATGCATGTACAAAATTGTATCAGTAATACCAGTTGTTTATATACTTAGTAAAACATAGTTGTACCAGTTTTTGAGTTGTACAAGATTAGAAGTAGTTGTATTTGATTGTAAAATTGAATACCATAAGGTTGTCCTGGTTGTATTATCTGCACATTTATGAGTTTAGAGGTTAACTTAAGAACAAACTGAAGTCAACTAAGATTTTGCATACCAAGCTGATAACTTTGCGTTCATATAATGATAAAAATAATTGTTTTCTAGCACTACATGCAAAACTGTCTGTCGTTATATTCTACGTTCAAGGTGTATGAATGAACTTTAGTGACTGAAACTTGTTTTTTGTATCTTGATATATTCTAAATAACTTGCAAAGACATGTCATTCTTCTGGTGCATATACCATCTTCACCAATTTAGAATAATCTATATGCAAATGTGATGTGAAACTGTCGTAAATTCTTCATACACTTCACTACCAAGATGAGTGCTTCTATTTCTGATGTAAGGGTGAGAGGCTGACTCTTATGTTCGTTGCGCCCATCATTCCGTCAAACACCATCGCCCTGGTATGGAAGGTAAACCTGTCACCTCCAACTCTTTGATTGGGTGACCCTTTGTGAGAGTGAGGCATGTGCCTCAGCCCAAAGTAATGATTCAATTTCTGCAATTTTGAGAGTATCTCTAGGATCAATATCGAATGTTGCTAAAAACGTTGTTGTTTCGTCCTTCCTATATGTACCATAAAACGAAAGCAAATTAATGATCTTCCATGTGTGGGGAAATCCTCCAGTACAAATGATTCATATTTGCGAAAAGCGATTAAGAAGGAAAAATATCTGGATTCAGTGGAATCGATGAGAGAGCCAAACTTGGACCGCCAGGGGACATTCAAACAATACGTGGTTAATTGATTCTTCGGTGGCTCCACATCTTGCATACTGAGTATCACCTTGTATCCCTCCTGCTCGCAAATTTTTCTTTATTGATATGCATCCCGACAGTATTTGCCATAAATATTTTATTTTTGGTGGTTATCGTATTTTCCAAGAATAAGCCTTTAAAGGAGTGACAGTAGAGCCATACACTTGCAGCGTTTTCTCTTTATCGGATATACTCGTTCTACTGATAACCATATTTCACCATGTATTTCCTATTATTGGTGAAATACCATCCATCTTAATAAAACATTTGATTCCAACTCAATGGTCTAGGTTATATATTCTATGCATCCTGTGGATCCACCAAAGACCAAATTTTCTGTGAATTCCATGTTTCTGATATTGTATTGAATACATAATCCATTGTAAGATCAAGGTAATGGTTGTGTTGATTATTGTTTGCTAGTCTCGGGTGAGTGGTTGAGAACCTATGGTCATTCCATACTAAAATAGATGATCATGATCCTATCCTTTTGATTAGTCCTTCGCTAACCTGATATCTAGCAGATACAATACTGCCACATCCATATGAAGGTGAGTATGATCTAATCGGCTCCAGGAGTGATATACTTCTCAAATACCGTCCTTTGAAAACTCGAAAGAATAAGTTTTTAGGCTTCTCGATCAAACGCCAAAATTGTTTTCCTAGCATTTATGTATTGAAATCCATAAGGTCTGTGAACCACAAGCCCTCCTTCATCCTTATGGTGATATAATTTGTCCCATGATTTTTAATGCATGCCTTTTGTATTTTTCTCTGAACTCCATCAAAATTGTACCACCACACTCGTCAGTTTCTTTGTTAAAGCCTTTGGTAGTCGGAAACAAGACATGACATGATTTGGTAAAACAGTAACCACTGTCTTAATAATTACCTCATTTCCTCCCTTTGTGAAAAATTTGAAAGTCCATCCATTAACTATGTTGTTTAAGCAGGTTTGAATGAAACCAAAAATTTGAGTCTTTGATCCGCCCAAGCTCTCTGGCATTCGCAAATATGATTCCATCCCTCCTAAATTATGGATCCCTAATATATCTCGAAGATCCTGCCGAATAGGTTCTTCAGTAAAATATTCCACTGCTACTTTTTCTACTCATTTGTCCCTATAATCTAGTGTCCACATTTATCGTATAAACCCACAATCATATTTTGAACCTGGCGATGTCTTGTTAAAGCATTATAAAACTTGATGTTAAGATCCCCTGATATGTGCTACATATTCTGACTCTTCTGTTACCAATAATCCTCCTCATCTTTCTATGTTTCATGTAGTTTCCTAGAGACATCCACTATTTCCTCTTGAGTTCTATTGTCATCTGATTATATTTCTTCCAAAGTTTATTGAAGCTTGCTGATTTTCTCCTTTCCATATGGCTGATTATTCTTTCTTCATCGAGCAATTACATGACGACAATTACTTAGTTTCATAATAAATTCCTCATACGGCCTTCTGCTGACGCCACCAAGCCCCTACCAATGGATTCCAGTAAACCATCATGTCCAATCCATCTTTTATCAAACCGAAATTGACCGCCATCGGTACCTTATCCTCAAGATAAGCCACTATTGGTATGTGATCATATACTTCCAATCCAAAATATTATGTATAAGAATATGGAAAATAGCGTATGCTATTCTTCATTTGCTAATGCTTGGTCTAATCGACACTGAATCATTTATTTTCCTCTTCTTCCTTACCAAGATATTTGATTCTCCTGAGCTAGGAATTCCAGAAGTCCACAATTCCTAATCATATTATTGAAAGACATGAAAGATCATGCATTTCTTAAAGGACCTCCTTGTTTTTCATGATTTCCAGTAATCTCATTTACATTTCCAATAAAAAACCATGGCTATGACCTCGATAAGCCATATTTCGTTGATCTTTTCCATACTTGTTTCCAAATTTTTTTTGAACCGGTTCTCCATATACAAAGGTTATGAAAATTGTCTTCCCGAGAATCACAACTTTCGTGTCTATCATTCGGTTGCTTGAGTATAAGATCTTGACCTGGTACTCGTTGTTATAGTATATAGTCAATCCTCCACTCGTGTTGTTTGGAACCAAATCATCAAAATCAAAATGCAATTAAAATCCCTGAACAAAAGTAAAATTTTGTTTGTTTCTGATAAACAAAAAATCATATTTATGTTTATGTCATATCTCTCTGCAGAGCCGGTCGTAGTTGTTATGTGGCTAGAAGACAATTTAAAAATTGTGGCTGAAGTCCCTCGAACCCACAACTTGTCTCACTTACAACATTAAGCCAACCGATGTGCTACTAAGAATTTTCTGTTCATATGTGGCCGTGTAGAATGATAATATTTCGCGGCCGGAAGCACAAGCTTTATTGGCTTCTCTCCAAGGCCAGCTCTGTCTCTCTGAAATAACTTATTGTCCATTTACTTCTCATCCCCTAGATTTTCAACTTACGATTCTCATAAAAATGTTTTGATGTGCTCTTGCGAGCTATGAAATCGGGTGTAATGATACTATGTAAAATCCAACAGTTCCGCATCCTGTTTCTTCTTAAATATGGTTGACTTCGAGTGCAACTGTGTGGTGAAAACGTTTCTTAACTTTTTGTGATCATTAACTATTTTTTCCTGACACACTTTCGATTGTTTCCATATGTTAACTATCATTGCAGCCTTCATACCGTACCGTAGCTTATTAAACCGTCCACTATAGTGACCTTTCCAAATCCTAATATAATATCTCATGTTGTTGAGTGCAGTTCTATTCACTGTAAAAACCACATGAGTCCTCTCTCTCCCATATACTGAACAGAAGTGCAATGACGCATGTGGTACCATATGAGATCCGTTGTTTCACCTTCATCGATCAACCAAATGCACTTATCCCATTAAGAAAGTTCCAAGTGTATAAGGAAACACCGTGAACTTGTTCTGTAATTCCCAGTCCTCCGAATGCCCTTTCGATCTTAAGCGTATTGACCGATATGACAGCTTTAAACTCCTATGTTATCTGAGTAATAAAAGTTTTAACTACCCGTTTTACAGACTTTTGTTGCAGAGTAAGATGATCCCTACCAGTTACGTTCAAATTGTGATTCACAGTCCATAAAAATCATGGGAAAACTAATTCAAAGATCGCCCCATTGTTCCACTGTATATTTATCCCGATCCATTCCTTCTATTTTAAACCAATGAAACCTTGCTCAACAGACTCTCAACATGAATAGTGGGAGCTACCTATTCTTCCAAGTTTGAGTTAGAGTAAACCGAGAAACTAATCCATTCTCTGATTGTATCTGTATCAGCTTCAACAAAACCGATACCTTTGACCAGACCCAAAAGCCTGTAGAGATCAAATGGTTTTGGACTTTAGATATCGTTAAGTGGGTCAGAACCAACGGCCTACACCATAATCTCTTCCCAAATATGCCTCCGGAAAACTATAAAAGCATAAAGACCGTAGAGCACATTAGTACCAATAAGGCGACATTAAGATTCTTATTATGCACTCAAAGAGTGACTGCTGGGCATACAATAAAAGAAGGAGGGATATAATCCTATAACAAAGAGAAAACAATAAAATCAATCAAGGCACTGATGCAGTCCCAGACCCACAAATGTACTTATTATGATCTTTTATTGGAACAAAAAACCTGAAAAACTGCAAAGACAAACTACGAACCTGCTCTCTTCTAGCTGTATCTTCCATAACCAACTTGAGGTTTTAGTAGCATTTGACGGGTATGAGGGAACCTTTTCTCTTCTTGACGATTACCACCTTTTGGGACTGTCTTCTTCCTTGGTGCGAGCATTCCCTGGACCATTCTTTTCTTAATAGCCCCACCCACTGCAAGTGCTGCGGGTTTAAAAAGCTTCTTGTGCGACCCCTGTTTTTTTGCTGGCTCCTGTACCTCATCTTGTTTCACTTCTTTTTCAGTATCGTCCTCGCCTTCATTATCAGTCAGGTACTCTATTTCCAGGCCCTTAACTTCCTGAATCAAATTTCCATCACCCCCGCTTCCTTGTTTTCTATGTTCAAACCGTTATCCATATCCTTGATGTACGAATTTTTGCCTCAGGTTTTAAAACCCTATAAATACACAGAAACAAAGTAGTATTTTAGGGGTTGAATCCACAGAGACCAACAATTACACTACAGTTCTTTCAGAATGAAATAAATTAGCTAAGACAAAGCGATTTTGTTGATGATTTATGTAACGGAAGCAAATAAATATCAGGGATCATACGATGTAAAAATAAGGGAGATAAAGTGCTAAATCTAGGGTGAGGGATCGGATGTATAGCAATCTTGAGCCAAAAACTATTCAAGAAACAATTTCAAACACCTGTAGAACTCGAAATACACATATAGATCGATCCACTATCATGGCATCTCACCTTTTATCAAGCAATCCTAACACCTAAAATGTCGTTTGGATTAGAGAAGGATGACAAACATTATTTCTCAGATTCTATTTGTTCACAAGTTTTTCTAACATCTACTTTCGCTGGTTAGGGACAAGTTTCCCAATTCTTGTTGTTTCTAGCAATCTAAACACTTTTGATGATTAGATTAAATCTAGTTTCAAACACTAAATGATTACTTTAATGCATGCAATAAGTGTAACCATGAATGGAGACAATCAAATAATGAACCCTATTTGCATTTATCTCATCGATCTAAACACCATAACACCCTAGACTTGTCAAGCAGACTACTCAGCCATGAACAGAGAAAACACAGAGATAACAAGTAAATAAGACATGATAAATGATTGCAATAGAATAACAATCATTCTTCTCAAGAGTGTAGAGATCTTCTCCCTCCAGTCTTAGAAAAGTCTCAATATCTCTTTTTCTCTCCCAAACTCTCTTTGTAATAAGTAGCTTATTTTGATAAAAATAAAAGATATCTTGTAGGTATGTGGCCGCTCCCAAAGGAAAAAGGCGAATCATTAGGTCAAATTCCAAAAATTGGAAATTTTCTTCAAATCTCAGTCACTAGAGCAGCTCCTCTATTTGAGAGCGTTTTCTCCGTGAAGAATTCTCCAAATTGCACTCTTGCCTGCGTGCTTTCTTCCAAGTGTTCTGCAACCTACTCTAGACCTACAATGATTCAAAAATGACTAAAAATACTTGATAAAGACTCAAAAACACTTTAGAAAACAAAGTTAGAATGTGTAAAAACACAATACATCAATTCTCCTGAATTAAGCCACTATCCTCCTCCATACCCGTAGTATCATTCTCTAAAGCATCATTTGCTAAATTTAGAGCATTAAATTCCTTTTTTGTATCAGAACTAACCTTTGCCTTGGTGATCTGCGCACACTGACCTGGAATCTGCTTTCTTCCCCAACTGATGGTGGGGGTTCTCCTTTGCGTCTCCATTATACCTATAAACTTCTTGTAACCTACCCCAGATGATGATGATTGTCTGTAAACAAAATCATGGGATGCTGCATACCTTGATGATCGATACTTTGTAAACCCCTCCTCTTCGCCCCTCTATTCAGGTAATTATTGCCCCTCTTTGAATCCGTTTCAGAGACACTTTTCCACTTTGAGTTCCTCTTCATACATTCTTTCCTTTCCTTTACCTTGATACCCTCGTTTCCCCTGCCCCACTTCTTTGCCTCCTTGTTCACCTTGGATCACCACACCCTTCTAACTGGAACTTCTTTCATCTCTCTTTCCAGAGAAAACACCTTTGTCTTCACGGCTCTCATCAGTCTTCTCCTTTCTTGAGGGGCAATTTTATTGCTTGTGACTCTTATTGAAACAGAGACGACAATATCTGAAGAGTCTTTCGTAGAACAACGAGATCATAATCTCTTCCCCTCCATGAATCTCTAGTGAGGTCTCAAAACAAAGATTGTGAAACCCATCTACGATAATATTGACTCTACCATACTAAAAATCCACTTCTTATACCTCTGCCAGTGATTTCCCTATGCTACCAAAGGTAGGAGTAGCCCAATAATGAAAGGGCACTCATAGTACTCTAACCCATAAAGTTATAGTGGAGTGATAGTTTCTGTAAACCACTGGTTTCCACCAAACTAAAGACACCATCCAATAAACAAAGTGGTAAGGCTGAAGCTTCAATACCTCCGTTATGTACTCCTCTTTTTGAAATCCAACTGGAATCTTCGAAGCCCCAGATCCGCTCCAACGACTCTATCTTCCACATTCCATATTTTTGGTAACACCAGAAACAGTTGCTTCATGTCTTGCTGGCTCAGGTTCATACACTCCCAATCAAAGTCTTGGAGTAACATTTGATGAGATATGTGTTGTCCAAGTGTGGAACAGAGATCCTCAAGGTTTTCCCCATCTCCTCCTTCTTCTTATTGTTCCCCTCCTTCTTAATTTCTTGTGTCATCGTAGCAAATGTCAAAAAGAGCTCTATGAGATTTTTGGAAAATTGTAGGTAATGAAAAGAGTTTGCAGTTGTGGTTTTGAGTGCTGCAGAGTGTCTCCTTAAATAGTTAATGAACTGCTACCGGAATTGATCCTCATGATCCACCTTCCTTAATAAACCTCCATATATCCGATACGCTAAAGAATTTATTATAGAATCATCACCAATATCAACAAGATTGATATGACATCGCATAACTTATGATCCTACTTCTAATGTAGATGACAATTGCCATAATCCCCTTTCCAAATCCCCTTTGACACTGTTAAAAAGATATTGTGGATCCTTGACTTGATCCTCACAATTCTGTATGTGTGAGTTCCGTATCTACAGTAATTTCACCCCCCACAATCTGATCCCTTTGCTCGATGCGTAAACAAAGCTATTTTTCTTTCTCTTCAGGTAGAACAATACCCAGTTAAACTTACTTTCCTAAAATCCCTTTCATTTCCAGTGAGTAACCAAAAACCACAAATGAATTCCCATATTGATTCTCTCAAATCTTCTCCCTCAGAAGAAAAGAATGCATACTTTGATGGAATATCCCTACAAATCCTCTTTGACGAGATTCAACGTTGATCTCTAGATCTCTAATAATATATCCAGTCTCTAACTTTGCTAGAGTGACTTCTCTGTCTAGAACATCCCCCACACAATATTGCTTCGCAATCTCAGGGTGAGTCATAACATATCCCCAAATTTCCGAACCATTGGTAACAATCCAACCAAACTTCCTTTTTTCTCAAACTAGATCAAACCCAATCTTCCCGGAATCATCCCAAAATAGATGTACCATCATAGAACCCGCAAAATCCCATCCTTTAATCTCAGATCTTCGTGTTCGCATCTTCAAACCAAAAATTTTAAAATCACCTTTTGAGTCATCTTCAAACCAAAAATTTAAAAATCACCTTTTGAGTCATCTTCATAAACATCTTTCAATTCCAGTCTATCATATATGCCATTTTCATATATTCCTTTTGTTTAAAAAATATCATTTCTAGTTGTTTTTTTGTTCCAAAAATAATAGTATTTTACATTTCTATATGTGAATTTTTATATAGTTTTTCTTTTAATAACCCGAATATTTTATTTAAATAATTTTATTTAATAAATTAACATTACTAAAGCAGAACCATAATTTGGACGTAACATTAGTTTACCATATTATATTACCAAAATTAAATCCTTGTATAAATTATGCACTCTAATATATTATTAACAACTTATTCATTTAATTAAATATTTATAAAATAAAATAACTAAGACAATATTCATAAAAATATTTCGAAGAATGCAATCTAGTAAAAGTTCTAAGATTGCAATCTAGTAAAAGTTCTAAGATTGCAATCTAGTAAAAGTTTACTTTTTTTTTGTCATCAACATACATGCTCGATTACGACTCTGCAAACCATGTAGGCAACTCCGTGTCCATATGAACGACAAAAGACGCTTGTTGTCGAGCACTGCATGCAAGACTGTCTGCCTTTATATTCTGCGTTTCTGGTACATATATGATCTCTGAATGGGTAAAACCCTCCTTCAAAAGACGAATTTCCTCCAAATATGTTGCAAACGCCGACCATTCCTCTGGTTCCGAAACCATCTTCACCACTTGAGAACAATCCGTTGCAAACGTCACATGATATTGTCTTAGATTCCTCATACATTCCATGGCCCATATAAGAGCCTCAAATTCCGAATGAAGCGGTGTCAAACTGGCTCTCATGTTCTGAGCACCCATTAACCCCTCGAATCCCTCTAGGGTACTATACCATCCTTGTCCTGAATGATGATCCTTGACTTTCCAGGATGCATCTGAATAACACCATCTCCCTGTGAATTGAGGTAAAGTAGGTGTCTCTTAATTGAGTCCTCTGTTGTACCTCCGTCTTCGCTTCATACCATGAACTCGATTCCATTGTTGCTGTATTTAAGGTATCCTGAGGATTAATATCTATATTACTAAAGACTTTATTATTTCGAGCTTTCCATATATACCAAAGAATCCATGCAAAATGATGATTTTCCATGGATGGTTCGATCCTCCAAAACAAGTAATCCATATTTGTAAAAATTGCTTGAGTAGGAAAGATAACTGGATTCGAAGGAATTTGGGAAAACAGCTGGAGGACATTCAAAAAATACATGATTTATCGATTCCACGTCAGCTCCGCACCGTGCACACTGAATATCTCCTTGCAATCCTCGTGCCTTTAAATTTTTCTTCACCGACAGACAGCCTGTAATAATTTGCCATATAAAAGTTTACTATATCCTTAAAAAATATAAATATACATGTCTTTATATATTAATTTTTTAATATTTAAATAATTAAATAATTTTGTAATTAATTTGAAATAGTGTTCAAAATTATATTTATTTCATTCAAACTTATATACACAGTATAAAATTTATAAACATTAAATATATAATCTAAGAATTATTAAATATTAAATTAAATAATAAATATAACAAAATATACACACAAAATAACAAATATTCCTAATTTTAAAATATAATATAATTTATAAAAATGTTACAAAAGTAAATATTATATTTATGAAAATTAACTATTATTATTAGATAAATATATTTACTGGATTAAAATATAATATGAAATTAATATATATATATATATATATATATATATATATATTAGTTTATAATATAGTGCAACAGGTTGCAATTTATATTTTTACGATTATATGTTTTACGGATTATTTCATCTGTAATGCAATATATTAACTAAATACAAGATGGTTTTAACAAACACATTAAATAATCTATAATCTATTATTATAAAGAACTGTTTATTCTCTTCTCCTCAGGACACATCATCTGCCACGTAGAAAAGTCGAGGGCTCTCGAGCTGACACGTGTCACGGCCAGTGAAACTCTGCGTTCCATTTAAACACATATTATGATGGGCTTTCTTTGTTCAATTCAGATTGGCCTCTTCAATCTGTCAACCTATCCGGCCCGGGACGATGCTATTAGCTCTGTAACCCTAATTGCTCAATTGAAGATTCGCAGATCGTCTCTTACTTTATGCGGCGACGACGCACGACCGATGAACTTCTTCCCCTGACTGAAACGGCATGAGTTAATTCCATCGCCCACTACGCTAAACTCAATGCGACGTTCGCATCCATTAGGCTGTGTGTAATCCGTATAAATATGTGAGCCCCTCTCACTCTGAACTCATCCTCTCTTTCCATCTCTTCCAATATATTAACTCGCTTTGTTATGGCGAATACGAGAGTTTTCTTCTCCGATTTGAAGTCCGGCAAGTGCTCCGCCGCAGTTGAGGCTAGGCTGCTGCGGTTCTGGGAGGCGAAAAATGTGAAGTGTGGTTAAGAGAAAATCGGTCAAGGGTGAAAAGACGAGGAAGCAAGCTGTCGGGGTTTTGCCGTGCCGGTGTATCCAAGACCGGAGTGGATTTGCCACCAGTTTCTGCCAAATCGTACCGCCTATGAAGATGACCCGTGGCCTTAAACGGTGGTTCTGTAACAGAGACCAATTCCAAAACCCTATCCTCCACGATCTGCCTAAGCCTCCAGACGCCGCTTAGGTCCAAGAAAGCATATGCTGTCGCACCATCCATGGCAGCGAGGAAGAGATCAGACCGACAAGAAATAGACGAGTGGGAACCGCCATCCCAAAACACAGCTCCGCCGACACCAACGCTCTCCTCAACAATCCTACGAGCCTCCGCCACGATGACTAACCAACCACCGCCGTCGGCTTCCCAATCGTCCTCAAGTCGAGAGAGCACACTGTGGTGAACGCGCCACCGGAGCTTCGAGCCTTGGATTTCATGTGTATCTCCAAGCCTAGAAATCTGCCATAACTCACATGCTTTTGATTGTGAGCTCTCTCTCTTTTGTAGATAGCACAGGTTCATCGAATTACTATAGCTATTAGAGTGATCATTTGGGAGTTATTTTAGTTCTTTTGAAGTCTTTCAAATGACTTGGAATTTTCGCCAACTCCTCTTCTCTCATCATTTCTTAACATGATTTGCAGAATGCAAAGTCCATCGTTAACTGGATTACGTAGGCGGGACCACAGTACGATTTTGACCTGTGCAATATGAATAGTGCAAGGAATCACAAGACAACTATACTTCAGTATGGAAGACGGTATGATACACTTGCATATATAATGAATAGTCGTGCATTTGCAGTAAACCTTTTAATCGCCTTGTGTGATCAAGTTCTTGAGATGAGATAGTGATTCTGTGTTAGACTTTGCCGGATTGATTTTCATCTCCTTTGATCTTTCTTGGGTAGTTCTTATGATTGCCTTTGGATTGTAGATTTACAATGTTCTCATCCTCGCTCGATTTACCCGTCCCGGTCTCATTTGTCTGTTTGTAAAATGTGCTTTGGTTTCTTCATATTTTAAATGCATTATGTCTTATAGGTTGCTCACTACTATCGAGATAAACTTCATTTTGCTTAGGCTGTAGAGATCGCATGAAAGACGAGTTATGCAAGAGGAGCACATGAGTGGTTGGGCAGGTCCGGTGGTAGATAATCTTCTGTAGCTGTTTTCGTAACGTCGGTGGTGAGATGGGATGAGAAGCCGGCAGAGCTGCTAATTGCTAGAGTCCTAACACTCGCCTTACACAATAGAAAATCTCCTTAGATTGTAACTGTTGTCATGATTCTACGGTTTACTATGTTAACCGACACAGACCAAACTTAATACACTTAATTTGTTATTATTATATGGTCCACTTGCTAATTCAATGCATAAAATAATTTATATTAGCTAATATGCTTGCTACAACAAATTATAAAAACTAAAATAGCATCTATAAATAAGTAGTATTTTTAAAAAAAAAATCAAAAACAGTTATTCAGATGAAATTTTACATGAGGCTTCAAATCATCCCCAAACTAAAATAGCATCTATAAATAAGTAGTATTTTTTTAAAAAAATCAAAACAGTTATTCAGATGAAATTTTACATGAGGCTTCAAATCATCCCCAAACTAAAATAGCATCTATAAATAAATAGTACTAGCATATACAAATCATATAAATCAGAGGCCACGACAATAGTCCAACTATAGAAGCTCATGTTATTTCCACTAATGCGTTCACATAACCAGAATCACATTCCATTATATGTATAAAAACACACAATTAATTAAAAAGTATAGCCAATTAGATAAGCTCGAAGACAATTCAAAACACATGATCTGCATTCTCAACTGTCCATCCAGTGATTTGAACTTGGTACAAACAAACCAACTATAACCACGTCAGTTGCCATATTAACAACAATCATATAAATAGATCATGTTACAAAAAAAAAAGAAAAGAGAATGATATTTCAAATGACGACATGCTCATGTTACCTCCTCTTAATGACCACGTTTATATAAAACTGCGTTCCTGCGTAAACAAAATTGATAACTATCAGATTAGATTCCTTCACCTCCTGTTACTTTATGTAAATATCTAATATTACATAAATAATTTTATAATTAATTATATACTTTAACTCAAATAAAATTCAAAAAAAACTTCTATTAAACTAAATTTAGTAAAAAAGTGTAACATAATCCAAAAAATCTTTTTAGAAGTTTGTTTCTTTCTACTAGCAAAAAAAAAAAAAAATTCACTGATTCTTTTGGTCAGCCAACCCCGGAAAATCACAAGAAAAAAATAATGTTAAACCACATCTAACTATTAACCTTTAACAAAAGAAACATACTTTAAAAATAAGAAGTAGTATTTATTTTTTAAAAAATCAAAAACAGTTATTCAGATAACATAATCTATTTAGAAAATTATATTCTAAAAAATAATAGGTAGTATTTATTTTTAAGAAACATAACCAAATTTTCAGATAATATGGTTTACTCAGTTTTCAAATCCAATAATATATAATTTTTTTTAAAAATATGTACATTTTACAATAATAACAACTAATATTAATTATGATTATTTAAATTATTTACTGATCTGCTTCCCGCCCGTAGGGCGGGCTTACCCTAGTTTATATTAAATTATAAAAATAAATTTTGAACGAGACATGTTTAAAGATGTGTTCCTCTGTTTCAATTTTAATTTGTTAAAGATAAATTAAAATAAATACAAAACAAATGAATTATTATATTTTGATTAGAATTTGAAGTTGATTATATATTATTTAAAAATAATTAAAATTTATATTAACACAATTTAATGTACACAAATTCAAAATTACTTTAAACTTAAAATACAAAAAATATTGATTCAGTATAGTTTTTTTTGTGAAAGAACAATTATGAGTAAACTAAATATATGAAAAAGGCGATGGCGATTGGCGATTGGAATGGCGACTTCTAGGTTTTTGTTTCGGGATGAAGAATCGAGAAGCGATTATTCGTTTGGGATCGGATAATGGTTTCAGTGGAGGTTTCTATTACTCGGATGAGAAGAAGGGTTGGCGATTGGGCGTTACGATTGGGGAAGATCTGCCTTGCGAAGGCATTCAAATCAGGATCTGGAATAGGGAGGCAAGGGAGATCAATCAAGATCGGTTCGAGGATACTAGAAGAGTGATTATGGCAAGGATCTTTCAACGATTGATTGTGAAGGATGCAAATTTCAAGTCATATCAGAAATGGGTAGTCGATTTGGGGAGTGATTTTACTAAGGCTACGTTCCGGAAAGGCAATCAAGGAGATAAAGAAATTTGGGAAAGAAGGATCTTGAAAGAGCATCAAAGTAGATGGATCTATACAAGATTCGCAGTACAAGTAACATTCATAGAGGATCATGGTGATGGGAGGCAGGTTTGGAAGGTAGAGATATGGAGATATTGTGAGCGTAATTACAGAATATATGATCATCTTTATAAAAAGGATAGCTCGCATCATCGTATGAGTATCATTACGCAATTTTCTAGCTGGTTCTCTCTGAAGCGAATTCAAGCTTTCAATCGTGTGCTAACGATGTCTCAAGGAAGTGTAGTGGGAAAAGAGGGAAGTATCATGAAGAAGGAGGTGCAAACAAAAGCTTTGAAGATCACGGTTCCCCACTTTGATAACTCAAATCTGATTGAGGGTTACTCCAAAACTCTTATTGGGAGATGAAGGGGTTACTCATCATGCTGCCGAAGATATGGAAGGTTGAAGATAGGGTCATTGCCACTGATTTGGGTCTCGGAAGGTTTCAAGTGGATTTCACTGAAGAAGAGGACATCATGGAGGTACTTAAGCTTCAGCCATATCACTTTGATTATTGGATGCTATCATTAGTTCGATGGGAACCGGTTGTTGATAGGAACTACCCGTCAAACATTACCTTCTGGGTCCGGGTTTTGGGTGTGCCTCTTCATTATTGGGCTATACCCACTTTCGAGTGTATTGGGAAAGCATTGGGGGAGATACATGAAGTGGATTTGGACAAGGGTAAGTTTAAGTTAACAGTCGATGGTTTCAAAAATCTCTGTTTTGAGACTACGGTTGCTTTCCATGGAGGGGAGGAAATCACAGTGTCTTTACGATATGAAAGGTTGTTTGGGTACTGCAGGTTATGTTTTAATATATGTCATGATCAATATCATTGTCCAACCAGGAGTCAAGAGGAAAGACGGGATGATAAAGACGCTTACTCAGGGAAGAGGGATGAACGGAGTTCCAGTTATAAAGGGGTTGTCATTAATGGTGAGCGCGGAGTGAGAGAGGAGAAGAATGGGAAAGGAAATTACCAAAACAGAGGAAAAGAAAGATCTCAGGAAGGGCGATTCACCAAATGGAACATGGTGTCTGATAGGGAGTCAAGCAGAAGGGAAGGATACCGAAAGAGGGAATATGACGAGGAGTTTAAGTCATCTCCACGATCATCCAGGCATGACCTTCCCCGGAGAACTAGAAGTGATCACTACACAGCTGGAGGTAGCCATATGAAGGTAACGAATAGGTCTAAGGAAACGGAGGAGTTGGAGCAGAGGCAGGATGGTAAGCCCACTGATCTTGTTTCTGGAATTATTCAAGCAACTAGGGAACAAATGGTAGATCCTAAAAATAGCATTGATAGTGGTTTAGAGGTGAATGATCTGGACTTGGCCCATGAGGTTTTAGGAGTAGATACTGAGGATATGGAGGAGGATAGTGAGTTAGCTCAGGATGGGACTTTCACGGATGGGGTTCGGGTGTCGATAGAGGATCGGTCACGAGATGTTCTGAATCAGACTGACCAGGAATTGGAGCTAGAAGACTTAACTGATAAGGATAATGAGGTGGATCCAATAAGCCTTATTACTAAAGAGAAAGAAGCAGGTGTGGAACGAAAACAGGAGGCTCGCAAGAAGCTGTTCAAACCGGCGGCTCTTGCTGTGGGAGGACCAACTAAGAAGAGAATGGTTCAGGCGTTACTGTCACCACGAAAGAAATCATCTCCTAAAGGTGGGAAGATACATGAGGAGAAGGGCCCTTCAAATCCATCCTCAGACTCGATAGCATAACGGTTTTATGAATTACATCAGCAAAAGGAAGCAGGTTTGGAGAAGTTGGTGGCTCCAGGGTTTAAAGTTTTTCATTTTTATTATGAAGAAAAGTATGAGTTGTTTGAGTCTTGTTCTTGGATATTACCTTAGATTCAAGGTTTTTTTTGTGTTTGTTGGCTTTCTCTAGTTCTTTTGTTTTGAATGAATTAATAAAAAACCTCTTAGCTTTGTGGTGGCATCTTCGGATTATATTGGAATATCAAGGAATTAATCAAAACTTAGGGAACTTGTTATGGAAGCATATTAGAGGAACATATACTAGGTGTTTCAAGTCAAGCTTCAGGTATTATACAGTAGTGGTGTATGTAGTTAACTACTGCATATGTCCTATGGAGACGGGATGTGGTTATAAGGGGTGCCTTGTCAAAATATTGTATTGGAGATCAACTGTGTTTTTTAACAGGATTGTTTAAACGGTCTTGCTGGAATAATAAAGGGAACAGGTGGGCATTTCAAGATTATGGTGTGTCATCATACACTACGATATGGCTCCAAAGATTAATGTTCAAACTACAGAACGAGGATTTATGGAGATGGGCTTATACAGTTCTATGCGTAGGAGGAAGGAGTAATTGCATGTATTATGTTAATGGTGCTTCCTGTAGGGATTTTATCGGACCGTGGAGAATAAGAGCTACAAGAGATACGGCGGTTTTAAGGCCAAGGATGGGTTCCGTTGCATTAGAAAGCGATTTGCAGTGTTTTGTACGGGCGTGTTGGGGTTTAACAAACCAAGGATGGACAAACTTTGTAATCATGCATTTTAGTTTATGGTGTAGACAATGGGACGCAGGAGAATTGCAAGTTAAAGACTCTCGATGGTGTTGGTTTGGATGGGTTTGGTTTGGCAAGTCAAGGTGGTTGTTTCACCATAGGGAGCTTGATTTTTTGTGGAGCAATAGTAAAGGGGGTGTTATGAAGGAGTGTGGGTTACAAGGATCGCCTTTTCTGTTAAGAAATAAGGGATGGAGGGAAAGCTGGGTACTAAGGTTAATAACCAAGTTTATTAATTGGCAAAGGGCATTCCATTTGAGTTTCACTTTATTTTTAGTTCTACAGGGAATTATTTTGAGTTCTCAAGAAAGATTAATAGGAAAACAAGGGGTTGATATGGAGATAATATTTTTACAACGGTTGATGAGAGATGGCTTATATCTCATGTATTCTCATATCTTTATTTCCAATAATCCTCTCAATGGATTTAAACAGAGTTGGTCTCACAAGGGTTGCATTGTACCCGCTGGTAGTGCTCATGAGAGCAAAAGATACAGCGCTTTTTTTATGAGAGTTCTAAGCTGGAATTGTCGGGGAGCCGGAAGTAAATGGACTGTAAGCTATCTGAGGGAGATATGGCACAAACATAAACCAGATTTCTTATTTTTATCTGAGACAAAACAGGATTTCGCTTTCATGCATGGGTTTAAGTCCCATTTTGGGTATGATAGAATGGTCACGGTAGATCCAACTGGGACAAGTGGGGGTTTAGCATTGTATTTTAATAATGAACATCAAGTTACTATTATGTTTACCAACAATCGAATGATTGATGTGGAAGCAGTACTTCTTGGAAAAAGAGTTTTATTACCTTTGTTTATGGAGATCCAGTTTCGAAGTTACGGGATCAAGTATGGGAACGACTCACGAGATTTGGCTTGGTACGAACGGAACCTTAGTTTATAATTGGGGATTTGAATGAGATCACTGGGAATCATGAGAAAGACGGAGGGGCACTAAGAGATGCAGTCTCTTTTATGAGTTTTAATAGTATGATACGTAATTGTGGTCTATTAGAATTTCCAGCTAGGGGGAATCAAATGTCTTGGCAGGGGAGAAGGGGAAAAGTAATGGTGAGATGCAGGCTGGATAGAGCTCTGGCAAATGAAGACTGGCACACTTTTTTCCCATGCTCTTTTACTGAGTATCTGGGAATGGTCGGATCTCATCATCGTCCAATAGTAGCTTTCTTGGAGAATAAGGTTCCAAAACGACGAGGACATTTTCATTTTGATAAGAGATGGATTGTTCAGGATGGCTTACTGGAGTCTATTGATAGGGGGTGGCATGCTTTGGAAGGAAACAATGACCCAAATATTGTTTCTAGAATTAGTAATTGCCGACATGAAATTGCAAAATGGAGAAAGAATAATCCACCTTATGGGAAGGACATAATTCATGAGCTTCAAACGGAACTAGAGGAGGTACAATCTGATAATTCAAAATCTCAGGAGGATATTCTTGATGTGTCAAGACGATTACAGGAGGCTTATAGAGACGAGGAAGAATATTGGCAGCAGAAAAGCCGAAATCTGTGGCATACATCCGGGGATCTTAACACAAAATTCTATCATGCTCTAACAAAAAAACGTCGAACCAGAAATAGAATTGTGGGATTACACGATGCACACGGACAATGGGTAACACAGGATGATGGTATAGTTAAAGTGGCTGTAGATTTATTTCGAGGATATATCTCATTCAACCTCGCCGTCAGATTTTGATGGCTTTTTAGATGAGATTCCCTCAACCATTACTCCAACGATGAATCAATGGTTGTTTCGCAGTGTGACTGAGGAAGAAGTGAGGCAGACTTTGTTCATGATGTATCCAGAGAAAGCACCTGGCCCTGATGGAATGACAGCTTTATTTTTTCAATATTCATGGTCTATCATAAAGAAGGATATTGTGGAAATGGTGAATAATTTTTTGGCGACAGGGGTGATGGATGCTAAACTGAATTTAACAAATATTTGTTTGATTCCAAAGACAGATCGCCCTACGAGGATGGCGGAGTTGAGACCAATAAGCCTTTGCAATGTAGGATACAAAATTATCTCGAAGGTTTTATGTCAAAGGTTAAAGAGCTGTCTACCAAATCTTATATCAGAAACACAATCAACATTTGTGGCGGGCCGTCTGATTTCTGATAATATCCTCATTGCCCAGGAGATGTTTCATGGCCTACGAACTAATAAATCTTGTCAAAAGAAATTTATGGCGATCAAGACGGATATGAGCAAAGCGTACGATAGAGTGGAGTGGGCTTTTATCAAGGCGGTACTCCAAAAGATGGGGTTTCATTCTCAATGGATTCAACGGATCATGGAATGTATATCATCAGTTCAATACAGAGTTTTAGTGAATGGACAGCCTAAAGGACTTATAATCCCACAAAGAGGGTTATGGCAGGGCGATCCACTGTCTCCTTATTTGTTCATTATATGTACGGAAGCTTTGATAGCAAATATTAAAAAGGCAGAAAGAAAGAAAAAACTCACCGGGATAAAAGTTGCACGCGCATGCCCCTCGATTTCCCACTTACTCTTCGCGGACGATAGTCTTTTTTTCTGTAAGGCACAAAAAGAGGAATGTGCAACAATATTACAGATACTAAAGGAATATGAACTGTTATCAGGAAAATTGATTAATTTTCAAAAGTCCTCGACACAACTTGGACACAAAGTGGAAGATTCTGTCAGGCAGGAGCTTTGAGACATTTTAGGGATTCAAAATATTGGTGGAATGGGGTCATATTTGGGGATGCCAGAGATTATGGGAGGTCCCAAAACGCAAATATTCAGTTTTGTTCAGGAAAGACTTAGTAATCGCGTCAATGTATGGACCTTTAAATTCTTTTCAAAGGGAGGGAAGGAAGTGATTATTAAATCAGTAGTTACAGCATTACCTAATCATGTTATGTCATGTTATCGTCTACCAAAGACAGTTACAAAAAAGTTGACAAGTGCCGTGGCACAATTTTGGTGGGGTTCGGGAGGAAGCAATAGAGGAATGCATTGGAAATCCTGGGATAAGTTGTGTGTTCCCAAAGAAGAAGGTGGTCTAGGGTTTAAAGATTTGGTTGACTTCAATACGGCAATGCTTGGAAAACAGTTTTGGAGATTAATTGACAAACCTAGGACTTTATTCTCAAGAGTTGTTAAAGGTCGGTATTTTCGGAATGCTTCACCTCTGGAACCGATTAATTCACACTTGCCATCGTATGGATGGAGAAGTATAGTTTCTGCTAGATCTCTGGTTATCAAAGGACTAATCAAAAGGGTGGGATCAGGGGCTTCCATTTCCGTATGGACTGACCCTTGGCTCCCAACCACTCGCCCGAGACCAGCAAATAGTAATCGACAAATTCAAAACTTGGATCTTACAGTAAGTTCTCTCATTGATGCAACATCACGGTCATGGAACTCTCAGTTAATTCGGTCACTGATGGATCAGGAGGATGCGAAAATTATAGAAAGTATACCTTTGAGACGAATACATTTACAAGATAAGGACGGTTGGCATTATACTACGAATGGGAAATATTCAGTAAAATCTGGATATCATGTGGAACGGGTGTATCCAGATACCGCTCAGCCGAGTCATGTACATGGACCAAACGTCACTCCATTAAAGGCGTTCTCTTGGAAAGTAAAGTGCCCACCCAAGATCAAACATTTTATATGGCAGATAATTACGGGTTGTCTGGCTGTTAAAAATTTTTTACGGGCACGCGGATTGCAAGGCGATATTCAGTGCGCACGCTGCGGCGCTGATGAGGAATCGTTAAATCATGTTTTCTTTGAGTGCCCTCCAGCTGTTCAAGTTTGGGCTCTCTCCCAAATCCCCTCGAACCCACTTATCTTTCCTACTACATCAATCTTTACAAACATGGATCACTTGTTTTGGAGGATTGAACCAGCTATGGAAGACCATCAGTTGGCATGGATTTTGTCGTACATTTGGAAAGCCAGGAATAACAAAGTCTTTAGTAATATAGATATTAATCCTCAGGATACCTTAAACACTGCAATATTGGAATCGAAGTCATGGTACAAAGCGCAGATGGAGATACAACAAAAGACTCAATTAAGAGTGAGCGAGGTATTCACTCTCCCTCAACTCTCGGGGAGATGGTGTTACTCAGATGCTTCCTGGAAAGATCAAGACAAATATTCAGGACACGGATGGTATAGTACCTTAGAAGGTTTCGAAGGGTTAATGGGTGCAAGGAATACGAGAGCAAGCCTCACACCGCTTCACGCAGAATTAGAGGCTCTCATTTGGGCTATGGAAAGTATGAAGAATCTAAGACAATATCATGTGACTTTTGCTACGGATTGTTCTCAAGTGGTGAAGATGGTTTCGGAACCTGAAGAATAGCCGGCTTTTGCAACATATTTGGAAGATATTCGTCTATTGACAGAGGGGTTCGTTCACTCAACAATCATATACGTACCACAAACGCATAATACAAGAGTGGACAGTCTCGCACGCAGTGCTCGACTTCAGACGTCTTTTGTCGTTCATATGGATACTGAGTTGCCTACCTGGTTCGCAGAGTCTTAATTGAGTCTGTATTTTGATGATAAAAAAAAACAATTGAGTTCTATTCAATAGAATTTTGTAAATCAAAATAATTTCACGTTTTGAATGTATCAAAATCTAATTATACATTAAATAAATGTAAACTGGTGTATTTAACGATTTTGTAATCCACATGAAATGTGTTTTACTAACACTCTTTGCAAAACGAAGAAAGTACAATTTTTTGCATTACACAACCAAATACCTTAGATCACCTTTAATAACTTCCATAATTTTTATTTTGAAAGTATGTTTTTAATAAAGAAGGTGTTTATTTTAATGGTTATATTTATATTTATTTATTGTAGTTTTTCAAACATATATTTTATTTAATTATAATTTTGTTTGAACTACCAATTGATTATAATTGCAAGCCTTACGCAGGCAAAACAGAGTTTGTGTTACAAAGAGCAAGTTTGGCATAGCATATGCAGTAACATTCAAGCTCCTAGGGATGAAAGAGAAAAACAAAGAATGGAAAGATGAAGTTAAGTTCTCGATATGCAAGCTGATATCGAAGAGTTCGACCGGACTTTGTTTTGAGATGAGTGCATTGATGAGCACTTGGTTATCTGAAATGAGACAGATTTTGGAGAAGTGTAGTGTTTTTTCTTGGAGAACGACCTCACGGACATCCACGGCCTCTGTCATGAGAGGTGACACAACAAAAGCTTCTGTACAGGAGTCTTGTCCTTGTACCGCCTGTGGTGAGTCGAAGTAATGCCAGCTACATCCTGCAATTTTTTCTTGTTTTCTCCAAGCCGCATCAGTATACATAGTTATCACATCATTAATACCTTGAGGAGTGTTCTTAAGGGATGCAGTTGCAGTAGGTGCTTGTGTCGGTTGAGCTTGTTGTCATTCCCTAAACCGCCAGATAGCTTTACAAACAATGTCCGTGGGGGAGTAGTAAACATTCTCAAAAATCAAGAGAGTTCCTAGCTAACCAGATACTCCACACTAACCAAGGGAACATGTTCACTACGAGACATAGAAGGCTGTACTGTTTAGCTAAGGCGGATCCAAACGATGATATGGCTTCTGAACCGAAGGGTGTGTCCGGAGGCATATGGTCCCAAACTCTCTTTTTATAGCTACAATGGAAGAATAGACGTTATGCTGTTTCCGAAGCTCCACACCTTGGACAAAACACCAACTGTTCCTGGAGTCCACGTCGTTTCAGAGTTGCCCCCAGTGGGAGTGCTACCTGTAGGACTTTCCATATGAAGATTTGGAGCTTTGGAGTTTTCTTCACTACCCAGACATTTTTCATCCAGTCAAAGGTTGGTTGGTGCTGTTGTCGTTGCAGTGTTGGTTCCTCTAGGCGTTGGCTCTCTATTGCTGCATAGTAATCCGACTTGGTAGACTATTACCCAGAATTTGTCTTGATCCAAATTATTTTGTCGCATGCTCAAAATAGGCTAGGTCGCATACAGAGGATATATTTGGCGTGACTACTGCATGAGAAGGAAATATAGATTGAACCTCCAGTATGTTCACTCCTTAGAATCCCGTATGAAGAGGTCTGAGACATAGAGGTTTTGATCTTCCTCCCTCGCTTGTCCCATAGGAGTGATGAAAGAGTCAGCTTTGATCTACGCATCTTCCCATACCTGTATTGAGTTTCCATACTCTTTGTTAAAGAGTTTAATATCTCTAAAACCTAGTCCTCCAATATTTTTTGGTTTCGAGAGCTTGATACAAGAAGTCCAACACATTCTATTTCTTGAATCATTTGCATCACACCAAAACCTTGTCAATGCTGATTGGATTCTCTTGCAGAGGCTAACGGGAGTTGAAAAAGACATGTCATACGTCGGCGTGGCAGAGAGCACTGATTTCAACATCACCAATTTGCCTGCACTTGACAAAAACCGATAAGACCAGGATTGAGCTTGTTACCTGATTCTATCGACTATAGATGTGAATAGATCTTTTTTCCTTCGTCCAAGATACTTCCATACTCCACCTTCTATAGCAATACCTAGGGAGGTTTTGACTCGAGGTCGAGTCTCTTGGGTTATCTTCACTGAGAAAGTGATTAAGGATTTATTCGCATTGATGGTCTGTTGCGAGGCTGCTTCCTACTGAGTGAGGACTGACTTGAGAGGGGAGAAACTCTGTTGATCAGACTTTAGGAATAACATTTTACTGTCTGCAAAGAGTAGATGATTTATTCGTGTAGCATTTCTCTCAACACTGATTCTGAAAGAAGACCAGCCTGTTGCGATATTCTGCATAAGCGTGAAAGTAATTCAACACACATGATTAAGAAGTAAGGTGATAGCGAGTCGCCCTGACAAATCACTCGGGTCGGTACACCTGATCCCTGAACAGTATAGTTGATAAAATAGGAGTAAAAGACAGAAGATATACATCTCATAATCCAAGATGTCCAAGTCGCATGAAATCTCAATCTCTAAAAAAGTTGAATAAACTTCCATTCGAGACAGTCGTAAGCTTTACTCATCTCCGTCTTTGCAACAATTAGACTTGCTTAACTGAATTTGATATCTTGAGATAATATAAGATCTCATGTGTGATGAGAAAATTATCCAAAATCGCTCTACCTAAAAAAATGCAGACTCCATTTCCGAGATGATTCTGTGGAGGACTGGCTAGAGCCGCAGGGTGAGGATTATTGATATCAGTTTGTAGACCATATTGCATAGGGCAATTGGTCTATAATGTGTCGTCCCTTGTATCTTTTGGATCAGACGTACATGGGTATCATTGATTCTCCGAGAAGATTCACTGAAATGAAGAATCTTGCGTTTCCTTAGTGATGATCGGCCTGTTAAACTATATAATCTAATCTCTCCTTAATACATTTACATAAGTTAGTTATTACACAAAGAGTTGTAACTCTTCATGTTGTGTCTTTTAGTATGAAGAGTTGTGTCTCTTATACTTGCAATGATTCGATCTCTATATAAAGGTCAATCATAAGTTGTAAACAATATCACAGAATCTCAATAATATAAAAGTATTTCCAGACAAGTTAAGANATTCTCACAAAGGCATTGGGCGGTTCAAGATTTGAAGATCTCAGGAAGCAGCTTGGAGTGAAGTCGAGATATGATTAAGGAGGAGTGTTAAACTATATAATCTAATCTCTCCTTAATACATTTACATAAGTTAGTTATTACACAAAGAGTTGTAACTCTTCATGTTGTGTCTTTTAGTATGAAGAGTTGTGTCTCTTATACTTGCAATGATTCGATCTCTATATAAAGGTCAATCATAAGTTGTAAACAATATCACAGAATCTCAATAATATAAAAGTATTTCCAGACAAGTTAAGAAAATTCGTAACTTGGAAAATAAGCCTGAAACGTCTATCTTATTCTTTTTTTTTCGCATTCGTGTGTAACACACTGTGATCGTTGTGTAACACAAGCGGTTGATAAAAGATTAACACGGCCATACTATGTCCCAGTTTTGACTGGAAGAAACAAGCTGAGAACCCATTGGGTCCGGATGCTTTGTTGGGGTGAATGGAGAAAATAGCATCCTGAATTTCCGCTTGAGAGAGATTTCATTAACTTCATCGGATATACAAGGTGAGATGGATAATGGATTGGTTTACAGTTTCATTTCAGTTGTATCCACTGTCCATGTTTGTGTTCAATGTGAAAATCCCATGAAAATAACTCGTGATTTCCTGGACAATAAGCTCTTCTTCGAACACAGGCAAGCCGAGAGAATTTTTGATAACATAAATTTTCTTATAAATTTACATGCTTTAAATAAAGAGATTTTTAACATTTTACGTCATTGGAGAATTTTTGAATGGTTTCCTTCGTCTTACCTCTTATAAAATACAAATTATATGGGACGCTTATTTGAACCTCTCCAAACTGAGAAAACGATTTCGAGCACAGATCTGATTAAAACAGTTTTTGTTTTAAAGTCATCCAATGTAGAATAACGGTTATGGTTGTTTCTTTCCTTGGTCATATAAAATCATCAATGTATTTTTTGGGTGTAAATGTTAAATTTTATACCACACTTTTATTTATAACAGAAGCTAGAAGGAGAACTACTAGCGGAAAAAACAGAAGAAAAAAGAACTAAACAACGAGAGAGAGAAGAAAAAGCAACTCTGAGCTCAAGCGATCATTACAACAATATAAAACAAGGGAATAACTAGTTAGACGGGAGATAAATCTTGGCCGAGAGGCTAGCAGCACCAAATGGGCGGGTGCGTTTGGTATAACATGAGAACACGCTCAGTAGAATACAAAATGCCCAAATCATTACTTCAATAAATTGACATCTCACCCGCGCAGCATTTCAAAGATCCGACCAACGAGTATCCCGAGCATCAAAACTACTGTTAGGCTATTTTTAGGTGCGATCTTACATTGTAAGTACTACGGAACAGTATGTAAACAAGAGAGAAGCAAGAATCAACAAAGAGAGATTTTATTAATTATATGAGCATAAACTCTAATGTTTGGTGTATAAACCCTAGTTATAACCGTATAGTTCTATTCTCTTAGTCTCTGAATGTTGATCCCTCATTCTAAGGTTTGGGCTCTCCTTTTATAGCTAGGTCATAGTCGATTACTAGGTTAAAGTCTTCTATATTCAAAAATATGTAAAAAATCTTTGGAAAAGAGTTTTTTTAGCCCAAAAAAATAAGTACATTGTCTCTCTAGGCTAATCAAAACACTAATTGTCTCATTAGGCTAATTATTTTCAAAATGACAGTAATACCCTTAAATTTTAATTTAAATTCGAAATTATAATTACTAAATAATTAATAATATATATATATATATATATATATATATATTAATTATTTATGTAACCTAAGTAATAATAAAAACAACAATTAATTATAAAATCAAAATTACAATTAGTAAACCAATTAGTAAAAAAATTAATATAATTATATAATCTAAATAATTTAAAAACAAAAAATTTTAAAATATAAATTCAATTTTAAAATTTAAATACAATTAGTAAATAATTATAATATATAATTAAATTATATAATATAAATAAGTTTTTTTAAACTAACAATTCAATTATAAAATCAAAATTAAAATTGTAAATAATTATAATATATTTTTTTTTTTGTGAAAATATCTTTCAGATATATTTTGTTCCTATATTTTTGGAACAAACCTTATCTGTAGAATATGTGCATTCTACTATATGTAGAATGCAATAAATATGTTAGAACTCAATTTCTATGGGTTTTAGATTTAAAGTAATGTGTAGATTTTGATTTCTACATGTTGTAGATTTATAGTAATGTGTAGATTCTGATTTCTACGGGTTTTAGAATGAGAGGTAAAGCGTAGAATGTGCATTCCAATTATTTCTAGATTACCATTATTTTCGTAGAACCCATATTCTAAAACAGTAGATTCAATGAAAAATGTAGATTGCAGTTTCTACTAATCAGAATACGAATTCTACTTTTGGTAGAACAAAATTTGAAAATATGATTTTAACATTTTTAGAACTGAAAAAATATTACTAAATTGATATTGGTATTTCATCAGTAGTTATTATTTTTAGAATTTTTTTTAGTTTGTAAAACTATTTATTTGATTTGTTTTTGAAAATACTAAAGGGCATTATAGGCAAAAATGATACAAAATAGAAATTAGCCTAATGAGACAATGTACCTATTTTTTGGTCTAAAAAAACTTTTTTCCCAAAAATCTTCTTTAGTAGAAATCTTTTATTTTTGTCCAGAGGCAAGAATGGAGCCAAGATTTGAGCCGAGATTTTTCTAGGAAGGAATATGAAGGCCGACGTCTTGCTCAGAAGCTGGAGTAATTCCTTCCTAGATTAGTTTTCCCCTACATTTTCCCTTATATTTTGATTTCGTTATCAATATTTGGAGATAACATGTGCTCTTCAGGCGACCGGAGTCGTTCCTTCTCAACAGGTTTATTTTGAGCAGGACGTCGCTTATGTGATGTTCTTTTTCTGGTTTTTTCTAGGCCTGAGCCGTGTTTAAACCCATAAGACAGTTATTCCTCAAAGGTAGACCTGGGTCTAGTGGATAATTCAAGGCTCGGAGCCTGTATAGATTGATTGATCTTGCAGGAATCAAATTCCTGGTTTTGCATTTCAATGGATGACAAGACTCGTGTATATGGCTCATGGCCTTGCCAGTATCTAGCTTTTCGATTTTATTGGCACATGGATTGATCAGGATTTATCACAGTAATTCAATGGGTACTTGATTTTCTTGCTTAGTTTGCTGATTCCAGGCTTGGAGCAGGATTCAAGGGGATTTCATGCTACAATGGGCTTCTGTCACTTCGATTGGTGGCTGATATACATAGTGTTGATCGCTAGAATCTTCTTGCTTCCGGATTTTACCGTTTGAAAAGAGAGGAATATTAATTATGGCTTCAAGATTCATCTTATAATCTCAGTGGCTTCTCCGAGATGCGCAACGACTCTTTTAGGGTCCTTAAATATCAGTTCTTGCAAATATTTTGGATCTTCTAGTTTCCCTTCTTTTCTCATCGAGATCTTCTTGTGATTTGATTCTGCGACATCTGCTTCACAAGCCTCCTCGATTAAACATGTATATTTCCTACAACCTATTTTCCCTGAATATATTGGGTTTTAGTCGCGTCTTTCTCCTTAGACTTGCTCATGTTTTTGATTTCAGGTACTCGGCTTCTAGGATGAGAGATAAATCTAGCCATTTTCTAGTTTCTCCGTCTATATACAGTAGGGTTAGATTAAAGAGGAAAACCAAAGTCGAACTGCTAAAATCTGCTGATTTCTCCGGTTCCTCTATCGATCTAACAACGGAGGTTGAAAGCCCTAAATCGATTGCCGTATCAACGAAATCTAGGAAAGTCAGCCCCACTTCAAGGATTTTAGGAGGAAGTTGACTAGTGGAGGAAGATATTCTCCCTTTCATATGACGTCGTTATTCAGGTTCCTTGTCCCTTCGACCAAGTTTCAGATTTTGAAGTCGATGAGGTTCCGATTTAAAAAGATTTCTTTGAATCTGGTTTCCGAGATTGGTTTCCTTCATTGGTGCTAAAAAATTGATGCTGCTTAATATTTCGCCGGGTCAGCTCATAGTTTGTATCTCCTCTAAATGGTGGAAAGGTCAGGTTTTTTATCTTCACCCTCGAAATAACACAACGTTCTTGTTCAAGAGATACCAAGAAATGATAGAAAGCATCATTCGGTATATGATAAAGATTGGATCGATAAATTTGCTTTTATGATTCTTCTCAGTTTTTGACCTTTTGGCATTTTGCTGGTAGGTGTACGAGTCATAGTAGAGTTTTCCTTTTATCTTTTGAATGTAATTCTTAACTGGCTTGTTTATTTTTTCAGAACATCCCGTCCGTCTTTTTCTGCAGGGAGGAAAACAGTTGAGAAGGTTGTCAATCTTCCTATCGAATGGCATCAAATTCCTTTTCTAGTAAGCAAGGAGGTCCTGGAACGTTGCAGCATTTGGGGTAATTTGATTCAGACTTAAGTTTTTTAGTGTGCTGCGATTAGCTTTTGCTAACTTGAGGTTGTCTTCAGGTAACTTGTCTGGATCCATAGGAAAAGAAGCGTTGGCTGCATATCAGAAAGCTTTGGAGTCGATTGCAGCGAAGAAAGCAACCTCAAGTTGTGATGCTCCTAAAGGCGATGATGATGTCCAATTCGTGAGGAGTGTGGGAAACGAAATCCACACCATCGATTTTTGTAAACTTTAGGAAGTCAGAAAATCTTAACTTTTCCAGGAGATCCTGGATAATCTGCTTTGAACAAGACGCAATGCAATCTGACGATGAGAACAAACGAAATACTAAAGAATCGATAAAATAAAAGGAGCGCAAAAGAAA
Organism: Sinapis alba; assembly: GCA_012274485.2. Classification (NCBI taxonomy): domain Eukaryota; kingdom Viridiplantae; phylum Streptophyta; class Magnoliopsida; order Brassicales; family Brassicaceae; genus Sinapis; species Sinapis alba. Next base: position 705,868 of record MU105621.1, on the reverse strand, counting down.
TCTTATTCCGAATCTGCGTTTAAGCGTTTACAAGAAGGAAAGAACCTTGGCCACAAGAGCTGTTGGCGATTTCCTAGTTCTTTGTCTCCAGCCTCGCCTTCTCTTATATACTCCTTTTCAGGGCGGTTTAGTGCTTCCTTTTCTGTCCCTGGTCGAGTTTATCACTTCGAGAATATTCCCTTTTTCTCTCGATCTTTACATTTATCCGCCGGATCCTCGTATTTATCTTGAAACTTTAACATTTATCTTCTCTTTTGAACAAACATAAACCATCATAGCATCTTTCCGTCTGGTTTTGTATGAAATCGTAAGCGGCCTTTTAACCGTGCTTTGGTCCTCCTGGACTGTTTTTCCAGCTTAAACGTTTTTATGACTTCTCTGAAAGGGTTTCTCGATATGACGTCGATATGCATGGAGTTCAAACTTCTCGTATGGTTTAGGCAAGTTTCATCGTTAATCGTTGCCATTTCATACGATCCATTTGAACTTATACGAGAAAATGAGTCTTCGCGGTTTTTATCGTAAAGTTCCAACGGTAACTCCGATTGGAACGAATAACGCTTTATCAAGGTTCGAGAGAGGAGCTAGAGGGTCGCCATATGGCCTTGCAGGGTGTGAGTCGCCTTACGGTGACTTGTTCCTTGCGGCTTGATCGCTTTTTGAAAACTTCCATGAGCTGAAGCCTTAGAAGAAGCATTTTCCGGGGACATGAGCCGTTGATTTCATCTTGACTGATTTTGACCCCAACAGTTAGCCCCCCAGCTCGTTAGGCCGTGAGCTTTTTAGTGTGAGGCTTTGGCGGGCGATTAGGCTGGTTATGCAAATTAGACAGAATCATCGGCCGAAATTCCGAGAGTAAAGAGTAAAATTTCTTGCATGTAAGTAGGTGGAGTTAGTATTGAGATTTTACTCACTTGCTCATTTTCTCCAAGGTAGAATTTGTCTTTCTCATTCTCTCCCATTTGTTTTTTCTTTATTTTACTCTTTGAAATCACGTCTACCAAAAAGAGAGCTTCTAAGAAAGTCAAGATTCGTCATATTAGTCATGACGATGCTCGAAATAACGAAGAAGTTATCCTAAAACCTGAGTTTGTTCTGCATTCGGTTGATCCTGGGGAAACCGAGGCCTATTCGGCTGCTTCATGTGAAGGTTTGACTCCTCCACCTGAAGCGCAATTTTCTAGCAAGCCTTCCCATCGGTGGGACCAAAGCCTCCCGAGCAAGAGCTCGTATCCATTCCTCGACATTGTTCGAGAGTTCCGCCGTGTTCCAGAAAATGTGGAGTTCCGGATTCCGCAACAAGGCGAAAGGGCAGATGATCCCCCGACGGGTTATTTTACCTGTTATGAGGCGCACATTGTGCGTTGCCGTCTACGATTTGCAATCCTGGAGATCATTGTTTGTACTCTGAACCGTTTTGGGTTATCGATTGGTTAAATCAATCTTACGGGTCTTCAGCACCTCCTCGGGACCTTGGTCCTAGGTTACAAGCATGGGGTTCTTCTTAGTGTTGACCATTTCGAGGCTCTTTTGAAGCCACTAGCTGTGACGGGGGGATATATCGCCTTGCGCCTTGCACCCACATGTTGATCATAAGGGATACAATCTCGAATGGTCATGCGTGGGAGAAATGCTTCTTTTTCGTCTGCGTTAACAACCCGTCGGTTAAAGAAAGCTGCATTCCTGAATTTTGCAGTGAATGGGGCCGTTATCGTACTGCTTGGATATACGTATGTTTCGTGTTTCGTTAATATCTAACTTTATCGTCCTTTGTTTTTGCAGAGACCAACCCTTTACCTCCGTACCCGGACGACGTGATCGTCGTGAAGGATCTTCTTCGGACCGGTTCATTCTTTTAGACTTCTTTTACTCCAAAGCGAGTTCGCAAGGCTTTGAAACATCACCAGTCTCAATCTCATCCCGAAGTGGTCGTGGAAGAAGGATCTGACCGGAAATGGATGAGTTCTTGTCGAGGGATATTCCAGTATCTCGAGGGAACGCAGGGCCTTCCAAGGGCAAAGGGGTCGAGCTAGGCGATCTCGAATTTTCCTCGGACGACTTCTCCTTTCATGGATAGCCTTCCAACTTTGCTTCGAGAAATGGGATTGGCGCTAGCGACTTTTCCCTGTCGGATTGTAACTTCGACGACCTTTTCAAGGAGCTTCCGTCTGAGTTCGATCTTCCTCCTACCGTGGATGATCAGGCAAGGTCGAAAGCCTTTGCGGAGGGTTCCAGGATGGTCAATGCGGTTAGTAATTCAAACTTTGCTTATCTATGCTATTTATTCTTTCGGGACATGTTTCCTTAGCTGTGGACCTGTTCAGGGTCTGCTCTCATTCAACTCGGCTCTCAAGGTGAGATACCGGGAGGTGAGACTCTGCCGTTTCAAGGCTGAGAGGGTAGAGAGCGAGGTTGCCCTTCTCCGAGAATAGGCTACCGCACGAAACGAGGATCTGGTGAAGAAGCATGCGAAGGAGCTTTGTCGTGCGGAAAGGCGAGGGAAACGTGAGATTGCTGCAGTGGTCGCTGGTCGCGCTGCTCAGTTCAAGGATGAGTTCTGAAAGCTTAGGGGAGCCCAAGAGCTTATGGGCGATTTCAGAGAGTGTCGTGGAGCCGTTGGTGCCTTGTCGCAGACAAGGGCAGAGGGCTATGTTTTCCAAGCTGAGATGTACATGATGACCAGCTATATGGGCGAGTACGAAGGCGTCGATGCTATGGTCCCTCCTCTTGAGGAGAAGGTGATGTGATGTTGGGATCCTATCCCAGTTTCCCCTGATATGGAGGAGACTATGATCGGGGTTGCCAGTGAGGGGGTTGAAGTGAATCAGTCGTTCATTACGTTTGGTCGTTCGATGTCTGGAAATTTTGAGCTTGACCCTTGAACGATCCGTCTGTGGTTATTTTTAAGTTGTGTCTGACCGAATGTGGCTGTTTTTAGGTTTATGCTTAGGCCAAATGTGACCGTTTTTTATTTGGGACTGGTCATAGGTGGCTTTGAATCCCTGCCTGTAATGGCTTATATATTGGAAAACAATTCATATTTTAGAAGAGTTTTGAGAAGTTATGATTTCGATCTGTGTAGAGGGAAGAATGCGAGTTGTCATCTCGCATCTAGCTCGTATTTGTGTATCTTTCTATTCATTGCTCGTTCGAGATGCGTGGAAAAGTTTCATGTGCGTTTAGATGTGAACGAAGAGACATGCTTTCAGAATCTCATATCTTTCGATACTCATGCCTCGAGATGTTAGAGACCAATGTGCTGGGTTTAGGGCAAGACCTAGGTTTACTTTCGGTTAAGGCGGTGCGATGACTAATCGTCTTTCGTTTTACGTTTTGCGACTTCAACCTGATTCTGTATCGTTTTAAAGTCTGCGATATGTTCTCGGCTTATACGACTTGTATGGTCGAAATCGAGCATCTCTCCAAGGACAATTTTTAAGTCTCCTAGAAGTGCAGACCAAAATTTTAGAGTTTTTGTGCGCAATTATCCTAGTCGGATGTATGAGAACGGTTCGTGAGAAAGGTTAGGTGCGTCTGCTTAGGACGGCTAATGTACTCGTCGAGACCAATCGGCGAGTAAGGTGTAAGAGTAAGTGCTCGTTCATGATTATAGTCGTGGACGGACTGTTTCTGAGTTTTGAAAATATATTTTCACAGGTTTCATGCGACGTCTAGCATTATGCTCTGAAAGTATAAGGTGTGTAAGTTGACGATTCCGGGTGTGAATTGATGTTCGACCTCTTCGAGGACAGGGCCTCGGTGGTGTTTTGCCGGAAGGTGTTTTACGAGTAAGTGATTGTAGCGAAGATATTTGGTTTGTAATTGGATAGTTCAGAATAGTTTTAGATGCTGATACGATAAAAGAGACTTTCCAAGATTTGCGTTTTCTTATTATCAAAATTTTTGAAAAAAATATCGAGTACAAGGCGAATATTTAAAATGTAGGAGTATACGAGTATACGTATACGTACCCACTCCCCCACCTTTCTTAGAGAGGGGGATATCTGAACTTGTCATTTGGACAAGCTGCCTACGTACCCCTTTCGAGGATCAAGCCATCTCGTAGTTCAGTGTTTTGGCGGCGAGTGTTTCTACTCTGCCATAGTTGCATGACCACTTTAGTCGTGGTGACTGTGGCATGGTCAACGTCTTTTTCCAGAATTATCTCCTTCGGTTGGGTTGTTGCGTTGGGCTTGGACGTTTTCTTGTTTCCTTCGTTCAGAGTCGTTGCTTGGGGTGACGATTTTGGATCGTCTTTTTGAGAGGCATTTTCAGCCGGTGGCTGAGTGGTCTTTGCTCGTTTGGGTTTTACCATAGAAGTAGTCGTGATTTGTCTTAGCTTGTGTTCAACTAAGAGATAGAGTCGCGGCTGTTTCTGGCTACCCCAGATCACGACAGTTCCGTTTTGAGTAGAGAACTTAATGCCTAGGGGTAGGTTGAAGGGACTGCCTTCATGGCGTTGAGACAGGGAGTACCCATGATTACACTGTAGATGGCAAGGTAGTCAACGACTTCGAAGTAGACAATTTTCGTCACTTCTTTTGCCATGACCGGGAGTTTGATCGATCTGAGAGTCATTTTGGTTACGCCAGAGAAACCGGTCAACAGTTGGGGTTGGTACGACCTCTTTCAGTTTGAAGTTCATCCTCCTGAGTGTATCATGGAAGATGAAGTTGACTGTGCTCCAAGTATCGATGAGGACTCTGGTTACCTTGAGATCTTTGATTATGAGGTCAATGATAAGTGGGTCGCAGTGAGGTTGATCGATTTCGCCAGCTTCCTCCTCCTCGGAGGTGATGGAGTTATTTTGGTTATCCGAGGGCGGAGACCAGGTTGGCCAGTTTTCGCTTTCTTCTGCCTTTCGCTGATAGGCCTTCATCGAGGAGACCATGTCGCTACAAAACTGTGATCCTCAGATGATCATATTAATCTTGCGACGGTTGTTGTCGTTACCCTTCTCGTCCTGCCTCCTTCCGCGTTTATCTCCTGAAGAATTTTCGTTTTGGGGAGGTTTATCATTTTTTTGGAGGATGATCAGAGACGCGTATGAGGTCCATCACGATTCTGATAAAAGTCGCAGAAGACACTCTCATCGTAATTAGAGTTTCGGGTCCACGTGTTGCCAGAGGTTCGTCCCTGCTCAGAGCCGGAGTTGATGGCATAGTTATGCGTCCCCTCGGTTTCTTCTTCCTCGCAATGGGCAGTTTTCTTATTTCTCGACCTCTGATCTGAAGCTGGATCTCTCGAAGAAGTTTTCATTAGTTTGTGTTTTTGCGACAGAACCTTGGTCTCTTCCTCGATCATGATGTAGTCTTTGTCCTTGTGTAACGCGTTCTGAATCGTACGCGGTTTTTCAAGGATGATCTACTTCCTGTACTTTGATTTGTACCAAAGCATCTTTCAAAGTGCGTCCACGGCTACCTTGTTGCTGATTCTGCTGACTCTTGCCATAAAAAGTATGATTCGTCTTCCCTTTCAGACAAGCTCCATAGATCGATGTCGAAAGTTTCTCGGTTGATAACATCGAGTATTGGTTGAGAAACTCTGAAGCGAGTTGGCAGAAGCTTCCGATGGAGTTTCGCCTAAGGCGGGACAACCATTCGAGCACGGCTCCATCGAGATTTTTGACAAAGAGGCGGCATTGGCCAGCATCTCTTTCATTGTCCCTAAACTTGGCCCTTCCCATCGTGATATCAAAAGCCTGTAGGTTTGCTTTGAGATCAGTCGTACCATTGTACGTTGGTACCTTGATCTTTCCTGGATCCGATACTCTGGTGTTTACCATACATGGCGTGAAGGGAGTTCTACGAGCTTCCTCGAGCAGCTGGTCGATCTCAGGCGCGGAGCTAGTCGCATGGAGAATTTGAGATTTCACTGCTTTTACTTCCACAATTATTCTCATGAGATCAATACGAAGATCGCGGATCTCAGATTCATCATTGGCAGTTTTCCGAGTTTGTCGGTGTTTGCTGCGAGTTTTCCGAGTCTGCTCTTCAGCCATCTTCTCATGCTCTACCAGAAGATGTTTTCTTCCTCCTCCGTCATGGGTTTGTCGAGCTGGTCTTTCGGAGCCATGTGGCTCCTTCTCCTTCGTGGATGAACGTCAGCGTCTTGGTCCAAAGGCTCGGAATGACTGCTGGAATCCACGTTAACGCGCTCAATTTCCCCTTCTTCTTTGTCTTTTTCCAATAGTGGAAGGTCGCCCGGATTTTTCGTGTTGGCGCAGGAGTAATTTCGTCTGGATCTTGTTCCGACAGTTTTTCCTGTGCATTCCCGAACCGTTCCAAAGGAGTCGGGAAATCGAGTCTTCTTCCTCGGAGCCTAGTGGTCCCACGAGGAAAGACAGCTCAGGTTTTCGCAGTTAGGATTTCGACCTGTTTAGCGAGAGATCCCATGAACTTACCCTGCTCTTCCACCCTTTTTTCATAAGCGGAGATTAGTTTCTTCATCTCCTCGACAGCCGCGGTGTTGGGCTCAGCGTTGACCGCGGGAATGTTTGTCGCAGGAGTGTTGTTGACGTTGTCACGACTTGTGTCGTCGCGAGACTGCTGGTTTTTGAGATCGTAAGCTGACATGCTTGACTGGGCGTTTTGTGGTTGCGAGAAAGATTAATCCGTAAGTATCCCCTCCTTCTAGCGCCAAACTGTGGGAACCAAAATCCACACCCTCGATTTCCGTAAACTTTAGAAAGTTAAAAAACCCTAACTTCCCCAGGAGATCCTGAATAATCTGCTTTAAACCAGACGCAACGCAATCGAAATACTAATAAACGATGAAAAAAACGAAATACTAAAGAATCGATAAAATAAAAGAAGAGCGAAAGAAATCTTATTCTGAATCTGTTTTTAAGCGTTTACAAGAAGGAAAGAGCTTTGGTCACAAGAGCTGTTGGCGAGTTCCTAGTTCTAGTAACCTAAGACTGCAAAGCCCTAATCGAGTCGTAGCTTGATATTAAAAAACGGAAATAAATGTCTATTGCTCTAAGTTTTCTATGAATGCTCAAAAATCCCCTCTTTGTCTCCAGCCTAGCATTCTCTTATATACTCCTCTTCAAGGCGGTTTGGTGCTTTCTTTTCTGCCCCTGGTCGAGTTTATCACTTCGGGAATATTCTCTTTTTCTCTGAATCTTTACATTTATCCATCGGATCCTCGTATTTATCTTGAAACTTTAACATTTATCTTTTCTTGTGAACAAACATTAACCGTCATAGAATCTTTAGACCTGGTTTCGTATGAAATCGTAAGCGGGCTTTTAACCATGCTTTGGTCCTCCTGGACCATTTTTCCGACTTAAACGTTTTTACGACTTCTCCGAAAGGGGTTCTCAATACGATGTTGATCTGCATGAAGTTCAAACTTCTCGTATGGTTAGGCTGTTTCGTCGTTAACCATTGCCGTTTCTTACAATTCATTTGAACGTATACGAGAAAATGAGTCTTCTTGGTTTTATCTTAAAGTTCCAACGGTAACTCCGATTGGAACGAATAACGCTTTATCAAGGTTCCAGAGAGTAGCTAGATGGAGTGATCCAGCTCGCCATACCGCGACCTGAGATCTACGTTTTTCGAGCTAGAAGTTGTTTATCGAATCTTTACTTATTTTTATCATAAAATTTCAACGAGAATTCCGATCAGGATGAATCGAGAGGCAGCAAGATCCTAGCTCGAAGTAGGAGGTCATGAGAGAGGGACTAGAGTACTTTGAAGCTGCTTGAGATAAATGAGGTTGCCATATGGCGACCCGTAACTTTGATGGGTAGGTCGCCATATGGCGAGCCGTGCCTTGTGTTCACGGGTCGCCATATGGCGAGCCGTGCCTTGTGTTTGCGGGTCGCCATATGGCAACCCGTCCTTGCAGGGTGCGGGTTGCCATATGGCGACCCCTCCTTGCAGGGTGCGGGTCGCCATATGGTGACCCGTGCGGCCGTGGTTCTCAAGTGCGGGTCACCATTTTGCGACCCATGCTTGCAGGTTGCGGGTCGCCATATGGCGACCCATGCTTCCTTAGCAGAGGTCGCCAACTGGTGAGCCATTCTTGCAGGGTGCGCGTCGCCATATAGCGTCCCCACTGAGAATACTCTAAACTCTCATTCTTTTATCTTAGTATCATTCATGTTTTCTTCCATCTTGTTTCTTGCGATTTGTAGTATGATTATGGAGTAGTCGATTTGTCTAGTCTAGCGTGTTAGGGTGTTAGATCCAAGAGCTAAACATAGATAAGTTGTAAATATTATGTCTTCATTCATAGTTGATCTTAAGGCTTGCATTAAAATGATCACTTAGTGCATGAATCTAGGTTAATCTAATCATCAAAAGTGCTTAGGTTGCTAGACATAACTTGAATGAGCATAGTGCCCATAATCAGCGAGAGTAGATATTAGGGCACCTTGTGAACCTATCAGACCTGTCCTTTCCTGCTCGTCATCAATCTCAGGCCAAACGAAAGTTTAGGATCTGAGACTGTTTGGCGTAGGGAGCAACGCTGCGAGAGCAGGCTGTTCCGAGTTCTAGACTGTTCCATAACTGAACTTAAATAATTGTTTGGCTCAGCAATTTAACACCCGTCTGATCACCTTAGGCTGGCATCTTAACTAATCTGAAAAACCAATCACATTGTGTTACTTGCTTGTTACTTTAATCTACTTTGAAAACCACTTCATTGTCTTAGATTGATATTGATCCAATAAGAGTAAAGTATAATCTGGTCCTCTGGAATTGAACCTTAATTATTACAATAACCACTGTTAACTTGAAAGTAGTAAAGATCCAATTTTAGTGTATCAAGTTTTGGCGCCGTTGCGACGGGACCAACCATTATCTTTATTTTTTTGTTTATTTATTTAGTCTAAGACTTCTAACTTGCCTTATCCTTTTTGCTATAGCTAATGCTCCAGGTGCATGATCAGTAGACGTACCCGAAGAAACGAACCGGGAGATTTAATGACACTAAGCAACCAGGAGCTAGCAAGATTAGAAAGGACCAACCGACAGAGACTAAGGTCAAACAACACTACAATGGATGATCACAGCCACCAAGAGGATCTCGCTGCCACAATTCTCCAGATGCAGGAGCAGATGCAACAGATGCAACAGACGATTCAAGCACAACAATAGGCTGCACGGCAGCAGCAACATCAGGAGCAACCTGCTCCGATTGGGCAGAGAAACCTGCCTCGCAACTTTCCAACCACTTGCTCTGCAATTGTTCCACCGCCCTGCACAAGGCAAGATTTTGAAATCAAGCCTGCCATGATCAATCTGGTGCAGAGAAAGATGTTCCATGGTCTTCCAGCTGAAATTCCAATGGAATATATTGAGGCTTTTGAGGAGATATGCGCTATGACACGATCGAATGGGGTTTCACCTGATTTTATCTAGTGTATGCTGTTCCCATTCTCTCTAGCTGACAAGGCTTCAAGATAGCTGAAGTCACTGCCAACCGGCTCTCTTACCACATGAGAGCAATTGCGCGCTACCTTCCTGAGTCACTTCTACACCAAGGAAAAGACAGCTGCTTTGCGGAACAAGATCTCCTCGTTCAAGAAACACGATAATGAGCCATTTTGTGACGCTTGGTAGAGGTTCAATGAGACCCTTAGGGAGTGTCCACACCATGATTTTGAAAATGATCATGTCCTGGGCATATTCTATGATAGAATCGACTGGGAGTTTCGGAATGCTCTGAACTCTGCGAGCAATGGAGATTTCATGACACAATCTACTGCTGGAGCATTTGAACTGACTGAGAACATGGCTGCCAGCTCTGCCAACAAGAATCAGGAGAACGATCGCTCCATGAAGGTGAACAGTGTCGTCACTAAGTGGAAGGAAAAATTATCTGCCAAAGTTGATCAGCTTCTGAAAAACAACCAGGGGCAAGTCTTCATCTTGGAAGAAGCAACATCCGACCAGCTTCAGATCACTGCAGAGGGTACTCCAGAATCTGAGAAGAAAGGAGATGACCAGCAGGAAGTGAGCTACATCAATGGACAAGGGTATGTGTAGAACAGAAACTATATGCAGAACCATAACGGGAGGAACACTAGTGATCAGATGCAGAACAACCAGAATCAAGGAGCAGACTACTAGAAGAATTTTCTCCAGAATTTTTAGGGAAAAACTTTTGTCTTTAGTCAGGCTCAAAACAGGTTCCAGAACCAGCAGAAGCCGCAGAACAACCAGCAGGCTGCTCCAACCTCCGGGAGCAACCAACATGATGAGCTAAAAAATCTCAGCATCATGATGCAGCAGCTACTGCAGAGCCAACAAGTTCAGGTTAAAGCATTGAACCAGATCACCACCGACATCAACACTAGGATGGCCAACATGTTCACTGAGATAAACACCAAGTATGATACTGTGACCACTAACATGAGGCAAATTGACGTCCAGCTTACTCAAACAGCAGAGAGCGTTAAAAGACAGCATGGTACTCTCCTTGGAAAAACTGATAAAAATCCCAGAGATTGTAATGCGGTTGAGCTGAGAAGTGGGAAGCAACTCCCTGATCTGGTATCCAAAAGATATATTGCCGCAGAGAAGGGTAAGCAGAAGGAAACGGAGCAACCTGCTGAGGATGCTACAAGCGCAAAGAATGTCACAAAGCAGTCAGCTGAAGCCGTTCTAGAAATTTCCCCAGAAGTTCCTACTGCGACTACCCCTGCTCGTGTCTATACACCCAAGGTTCTTTATCCTGTTCCAGCAAAGAAATCACGCAAGGATCATGAGGAAATGAAATGCAAAAAGATGCTTGAAGACTTGACCATCAAGTTGCCTCTAATTAATGCAATGCAGATGATCCTTTCCATGCGCAGCCTTATGACAGGGTTGATCTCCGGAAAAATCTCAGGGGACAGTGAAGTCATGATGGTATCCAAGGAGTGCAGTGCAATGCTCCAGAATAAGGTGATCAAGAAGTTGGGTGATCCATGCAAGTTTGTCCTCTCAGTTCAGATCGGGAAGACTATCTTCGCATGCTCCCTGTGCGATTTAGGGTCCAGTGTCAATTTGATGCTATACTCTGTGTCAAAGAGACTCGGTCTCACTAATTTCAAACCAACCAGGATCTCCTTGGTCTTCGCAGACAAATCAGTCAAACTGTCAGTGGGTGTTTTGGAAGATCTTCAAGTGCAGATTGGAAACACAATAGTGCTAGCTGATTTTGTGGTTCTTGAACTCGACGATTAACCTAAGGATCCGCTCACCTTTGGCAGGCTCTTCCTATCCACAACTGGAGCAATCATTGATGTGAGGAATGGGAGGATCGATCTCCAATTGGGAGATATCATGATGAAGTTTGAGATGAACAAGCTGCTCAAGAGACCATTACTAGATGGTAAGACATTTACAGTAGATGGAGATGATGCACTGGAACCTCAACAAGGCATGATTGAGGAAATTCTAGCCGATGACCCACTAGAACTCGCCTTGATCCGGACTGCAACATGGCACAACATGCTGAATGAGGATGCTGATGGGTATGCAAAGATGTTGGATTCGTGCAAATGCATAGAAAAGATGGTAGCCTATCTCAGTCTAGGCGAGAGCAAGGAAGGGGACCAGAGCAACCAGGCTGGAGCAACTGCTCCTATGAAAAGTGTTCTGGGAAACGAGATCAATGAGCCGTGGAGTGAATTGAAGGCCCCAAAGATCGAGCTTAAATCCCTTCCCACAGGGCTCAGGTACGCATTTCTTGGTCCAAACTCTACATATCCTGTCATCGTAAGTTCTGAGTTGAACAATATAGAAACTGCCTTGCTCCTGTGTGAACTTAGGAAGTATCGAAAGGCACTAGGGTATTCACTATATGGCATTCAAGGAATCTCACCTGATTTGTGCATACATAGAATTCATCTTGAAGATGAATCAATGACTTCTATAAAACATCAGAGGAGGTTAAACCCAAATCTTAAAGATGTTGTAATAGAAGAGATAATGAAACTTCTAGAGGCTGGAGTAATCTATGCGATTTCTGATAGTAAATGGGTTAGTCTTGTTCATGTAGTTCCTAAGAAAGGTGGGATCACTGTGTCACAAATGATAGGAATGAATTGATACCTACCAGAACAGTGACTGGTCATCGCATGTGCATTAATTTTCGTAAGTTAAATGCTGCGACGCGCAAGGATCATTTTTCACTTCCTTTTATTGATCAAATGCTTGAAAGATTGGCTAACCACCCAATATTGCTTTTTAGATGGTTACTCAGGTTTCTTTCAGATTCCTATTCATCCAGACGATCATGAGAAGACAACATTCACATGCCCATATGGAATATTCACATACAGGAGGATGCCCTTTGGTCTGTGCAATGCTCCATCAACTTTCCAACGATGCATGATGTCCATATTCACCGATCTAATCGAGGATATTATGGAAGTTTTTATGGACGATTTCAGTGTCTATGGAAGCTCTTTCTCTGTGTGTTTATCTAACTTGTGCATGATATTGCAGCGCTGTGAAGAGAAGCACTTGGTCCTGAACTGGGAGAAATGCCACTTCATGGTCCGCGATGGGATTGTCCTTGGTCACAAGATATCGTAGCAAGGGATTGAATTGGACAAGTCAAAGATTGAGGAGATGATGAGTTTACAACCACCTAATTCTATCAAGGGAATCCGAAGCTTCTTGGGACATGCCGAGTTCTACAGGAGATTCATTAAAGACTTCTCCAAGATATCGAGACCACTTACTCGGTTGCTCTGCAAGGAGACCAAGTTTGAATTCAACAGTGACTGCTTGGCCGCCTTTCACACGATCAATGGGGCCTTGATTAGTGCTCCAATTGTACAACCACTAGATTGGGACCTCCTTTTTGAGATTATGACAGATGCTAGTGATTTCGCTGTAGGAGCAGTCTTGGAGCATAGAAAGAACAAGAAGTTGCACGTGATCTACTATGCGAGCAGGACCCTAGATGAAGTCCAATGCCGATATGCAACCACTGAAAAGGAGCTGCTGGCAATTGTGTTTGCCTTTCAGAAATTTAGGTCCTACCTGGTAGGTTCTCAGGTGGTGGTGCACACAGATCATGCTGCCTTGAGATATCTGCTGACAAAGAAAGATTCAAAGCCGCGCCTATTAAGATGGATACTCCTGCTCCAGGAGTTTGATCTTGAGATCAAAGATAATAAGGGAATCGGAAATGGAGTTGCGGATCACTCGTCCAGAATGAAAGTTGATGAAGAAACATATTTGAACGATACTCTTCCTGTGGAACAAGTTTATTCCATCGATCTGAGGAGAGCAACCACATGATTGCTCCCCACTGATTGCTCCGGGAACCCATAACATTTTGTTGCCGCGATCAAGAAGAGGTACCCACATCTGCCTTAGTTTGCTGAGATTGCAAATTTCCTAGTCGCTGAGAAGGAACCAATGAAATTTACTGGTAATGAGAAGAGGAAATTCCTAAGGGAGGCGCGACACTACTTTTGGGAAGAGACGTACCTTTATCGCCATTGTAAGGACGGAGTTTTTAGAAGATGTGTAGCTGAGGAAGAAATACCAGGGATTCTACATCACTGTCACGGGTCTTCATATGCAAGACACTTTACGACTTTCAAAACAGTGGCTAAGGTGCTCCAAGCCGTTTTTTGGTGGCCCACCATGTTCGAAGATGCCCACGCCTTAATCTCAAGGTGTAATGAATGCCAAAGACAAGGGAACATCAGTAGAAGAAATGAGATGCCACAAAATATCATCTTGAAAATTGAAGTGTTTGACTGTTGAGGAATAGACTTCATGGGACCCTTTCCTCCATCCTTCAAGAATGAATATATACTAGTGATTGTGGATTATGTGTCTAAATGGGTTGAAGCACTGTCTAGTCCCACAAATGATGCTAGAGTGGTGATCAAGATATTCAAATCAGTGATCTTTCCAAGATTTAGGATACCTAGAGTGGTCATAAGCGATGGAGGAAGTCATTTCATCAACAAGATTTTTGAGAGCATGATGCGCAAAAATGGCGTCAAGCACAAGGTGGCTACCCCATATCATCCTCAGATCAGTTGCCAGGTTGAAATTTCCAACAGGGAAATCAAGAGCATTCTTCAGAAAACAGTGAGCACCACGCGCAAAGACTGGTCTGTCAAGTTGGATGATGCTCTCTGGACATACATAACAGCCTATAAGACACCTCTCGGGATAACTCCATAAAACTTGGTCTATGGCAAAGCCTGCCACCTACCAGTTGAGCTCGAGTACAAGGCAAAGTGAGCTGTCAAGTTTTTTTAACTTTGACATTAAATCAACCAATGAGAGGCGCGCCATTCAACTCCATGAGCTGGAAGAGATCATGCACTTGGCCTATGAAAGCTCTAAAATTTATAAAGAAACAACCAAAGCTTATCATGACAAGAGGATAATCATGAGAAGATTTGAACCGAATGATCAGGTCCTGCTCTTTAATTCAAGGCTGAAACTGTTCCCTGGCAAATTGAGATCAAGGTGGTCTGGACCTTTCACAATCAAGGAAGTTCGACCCTATGGAGCTGTTGTGTTGCTGGGCACAAAAGGAGGAGAATTTGTTGTGAATGGTCAACGTTTGAAGCCATATCTTGTGGACACAATGATCACTCAAGGTGAAGAAATTCCCTTAGGTGATCTTTCCTTAGCCTAATCGGCTCGTCAAATTCAAGCTAGCGACTTAAACCAAGCGTTTGGTGGGAGGCAACCCACTGGTAAGAGTAAATATTTGCAAGATTTTTGTTTTCAATTTTTTGTGTTTCAGATAAAACCCAGAAAAGTCAAGGCGCCTTGCTCCAACTTCAGAGTATCCTAGAGGGAGCCAGCAGTCGGGTGCTCCTCGACAGGTAAGTACCTCAAAAAAAAAAAAAGGAAAAAAGGCGAAAAGAGAAATTAACTTTTAGGGTTCCCCCTTATTTAAACCCCCCTCCCTCCACCTTATCTCCCCCACTTTCCCCACCACTCCACTCTTTTGTCGATTTTTTCCCACACCAAACCCTAACTCCTTTGGTTCTAAGTTACTTAAAATTTCAAGTTTTTTCTATATGTGCAAACACCAACAAGAATCGGCCAAGGTAAGAACCCTAATCAGCCCTTTTTTGGAACATGCAATCGCGAATGGGATATGGGTTTTGATGCTCCATTTCGTACAAGTATGATAGATTGATTTAGGTTTTCCTACTGTAATCGATCAGTCCTCTTGCTGTTAGGATTGAAAAAAAAATTGGAACAAGGTTAATGAAAATCGATTGGGATGCTTAGGGTTAGGGGATTAGGGCTTGTTATTTCATGGTTGAAATCAATTATATGGTTTTGTTGTTCTTCAATATGGGATGTTGATTGATTAGGGGACACTAAAAAAAAGATATGGAATTGTTGATAAAATTGAATTTTTTTGAAAAAGTTTCCATCTTTATCAAGTCTTCCCAGCGAGCAATGCTAACTTCAAGCTCTCTTTGTTTTGCAGATGCCTCCGAGAACCAAAGCAGTTTTTCGATCATCCACCCAAGGAGGACGCGCATCAGCATCAGCATCCGCACCTCATGACGTCGACCCCTTGCCAACAATATACCCGTGACCGCGCAATGAAGGGAAGCAAATCAACATTAACGACCCTGCTCTCCCATCCCCCTCCGTCAACAATTGGGACCGCTCTGACTCACGCCACTACAATGCCTTTCTAGGCATCACGATTGCTCCCACCCGCTTTGTTCATGCTGGAGCATTGTCACTCCTTGATCTCCATGAGGATGTGCACGTAGTTCTTGGAGCAGTCAACATTGCAGGCATGTGCTACGAGACTCAGTCCCTGTTCCCCGACCTGGTTAGGCAGTGCCTCACCACAACTGAGCTTACCTACGAGGATGCTGATCANTCGTACAAGTATGATAGATTGATTTAGGTTTTCCTACTGTAATCGATCAGTCCTCTTGCTGTTAGGATTGAAAAAAAAATTGGAACAAGGTTAATGAAAATCGATTGGGATGCTTAGGGTTAGGGGATTAGGGCTTGTTATTTCATGGTTGAAATCAATTATATGGTTTTGTTGTTCTTCAATATGGGATGTTGATTGATTAGGGGACACTAAAAAAAAGATATGGAATTGTTGATAAAATTGAATTTTTTTGAAAAAGTTTCCATCTTTATCAAGTCTTCCCAGCGAGCAATGCTAACTTCAAGCTCTCTTTGTTTTGCAGATGCCTCCGAGAACCAAAGCAGTTTTTCGATCATCCACCCAAGGAGGACGCGCATCAGCATCAGCATCCGCACCTCATGACGTCGACCCCTTGCCAACAATATACCCGTGACCGCGCAATGAAGGGGAGCAAATCAACATTAACGACCCTGCTCTCCCATCCCCCTCCGTCAACAATTGGGACCGCTCTGACTCACGCCACTACAATGCCTTTCTAGGCATCACGATTGCTCCCACCCGCTTTGTTCATGCTGGAGCATTGTCACTCCTTGATCTCCATGAGGATGTGCACGTAGTTCTTGGAGCAGTCAACATTGCAGGCCTGTGCTACGAGACTCAGTCCCTGTTCCCCGACCTGGTTAGGCAGTGCCTCACCACAACTGAGCTTACCTACGAGGATGCTGATAATCCTACATTCGACACTGCCTCATTCTCCTTCTTCGCCGGAGGAAGGAAATACCAGCTCACTTTGGACAGGTTTGCTGCGATATATGAGATGGAGTCCGAGCCTAAGGGGATGTCTTTTCCAAAGAAGTTTCCGCATACGCAAACTTTTTTGGAACTCATTATGTCTGGAGAGTTCAAGTCCAGATCAGCCAGTCAGTCCCACATCCGCAACCCTACTCTCAGGATTTTCGCTAAGGTGCTCGCCAACCTCCTGTTCGCGAAAGAGGTCACTGCAAAGGTGACCAATGGAGAGCTCCAGATGCTCTATGCATGTATTGAGGACGAGATCAGGGCTGTAAATGCTCGCATCCCACTGGCTAAACTGACAACCAACCGAGTGTTTGTGCTTGCTTAGATGTTTGTGGAGAAGAAGACCAGGGTACTCCAGAGAGACGGAGCAAGGACGACAGAGCGATGCGGCAGCCTGCTCACTCCATTGTTCAGGCATTTCAGGATCAACCTCAGCCCCTACAAGTTCAACGCCAACATTGAGTACATAGACACTCCTTACTTGATTCAATGTGGCATCTTGAGGGACGACACCACTTACAGCTTCCAGGATCCTGATGGCAACATTCTCTACTGCAAGCTCCCACAGCCTTCAATCATTGGTTTGGAGGTGTTTGACAACATCAGGTTCCTGCCTGGTCCTGAGTACCTATTCACTGATCCTGGAGCACCCCCACCTTCACCACCAGAGGCGGACATGGACGACGTGGAGAATGTGACTCCGATTCAGGCCCGCTTTCCCAATGACGAGTACAATTTGGACCCTATTGTCGACAACCCTGATGCATAAACATACAGACATTGGATGGTGGATGCACAACGCAAAAACAACAGCCTCATGAAGAGGATTTTGCGAGCAGTAACAGGTGGTTGTTTCCAAACTCCACGCAATGGAGCAGGCAGAGAGGAGCAGCGTTCTGGACTAGAGTAGCCAAACATAGCAGACACATCAGCAGAGGGTGCGCGCAGGAGAAGGAACATGAGGCACATTGGTCAGTCNTTGAATTTTTTTGAAAAAGTTTCCATCTTTATCAAGTCTTCCCAGCGAGCAATGCTAACTTCAAGCTCTCTTTGTTTTGCAGATGCCTCCGAGAACCAAAGCAGTTTTTCGATCATCCACCCAAGGAGGACGCGCATCAGCATCAGCATCCGCACCTCATGACGTCGACCCCTTGCCAACAATATACCCGTGACCGCGCAATGAAGGGGAGCAAATCAACATTAACGACCCTGCTCTCCCATCCCCCTCCGTCAACAATTGGGACCGCTCTGACTCACGCCACTACAATGCCTTTCTAGGCATCACGATTGCTCCCACCCGCTTTGTTCATGCTGGAGCATTGTCACTCCTTGATCTCCATGAGGATGTGCACGTAGTTCTTGGAGCAGTCAACATTGCAGGCCTGTGCTACGAGACTCAGTCCCTGTTCCCCGACCTGGTTAGGCAGTGCCTCACCACAACTGAGCTTACCTACGAGGATGCTGATAATCCTACATTCGACACTGCCTCATTCTCCTTCTTCGCCGGAGGAAGGAAATACCAGCTCACTTTGGACAGGTTTGCTGCGATATATGAGATGGAGTCCGAGCCTAAGGGGATGTCTTTTCCAAAGAAGTTTCCGCATACGCAAACTTTTTTGGAACTCATTATGTCTGGAGAGTTCAAGTCCAGATCAGCCAGTCAGTCCCACATCCGCAACCCTACTCTCAGGATTTTCGCTAAGGTGCTCGCCAACCTCCTGTTCGCGAAAGAGGTCACTGCAAAGGTGACCAATGGAGAGCTCCAGATGCTCTATGCATGTATTGAGGACGAGATCAGGGCTGTAAATGCTCGCATCCCACTGGCTAAACTGACAACCAACCGAGTGTTTGTGCTTGCTTAGATGTTTGTGGAGAAGAAGACCAGGGTACTCCAGAGAGACGGAGCAAGGACGACAGAGCGATGCGGCAGCCTGCTCACTCCATTGTTCAGGCATTTCAGGATCAACCTCAGCCCCTACAAGTTCAACGCCAACATTGAGTACATAGACACTCCTTACTTGATTCAATGTGGCATCTTGAGGGACGACACCACTTACAGCTTCCAGGATCCTGATGGCAACATTCTCTACTGCAAGCTCCCACAGCCTTCAATCATTGGTTTGGAGGTGTTTGACAACATCAGGTTCCTGCCTGGTCCTGAGTACCTATTCACTGATCCTGGAGCACCCCCACCTTCACCACCAGAGGCGGACATGGACGACGTGGAGAATGTGACTCCGATTCAGGCCCGCTTTCCCAATGACGAGTACAATTTGGACCCTATTGTCGACAACCCTGATGCATAAACATACAGACATTGGATGGTGGATGCACAACGCAAAAACAACAGCCTCATGAAGAGGATTTTGCGAGCAGTAACAGGTGGTTGTTTCCAAACTCCACGCAATGGAGCAGGCAGAGAGGAGCAGCGTTCTGGACTAGAGTAGCCAAACATAGCAGACACATCAGCAGAGGGTGCGCGCAGGAGAAGGAACATGAGGCACATTGGTCAGTCCGATAGCGAGGAGATGGAGTGAGTAAAACACCCCCTTCTTCACCATTGTCTTATCCATTTGAACTTTTCTTTTTATTTGGCCTTCTTTGGATTTATTTTCACACCGGAGACGTTGTGAAAGTAAGTCTGGGGAGGCACTTATGTGTACTAATCGTATTTGTTTATGCTTGTTTGGATTTATTATGGATTTCTGTCGAGTCATTTTGCTTTTATTGAGTCAGTTTGTTAGGATCGAGTCAGTCCAAACCTTGTGGGAATTAGGACCCTATTTTGTGATGTTTATTAACCACCTCGTGCTTCAAGTTATCTTATTCAGTTACCTTAGCAGTGACAAAAGACACACATGTGGACCTGGAACACCCTGACTTTATCTCACATTTCCCCAGAAGATTTTCGGCTTGTTGAGGTTACACTGGAAAGACCTAGCTTCATTTTATTTGAACCTAATATTGACTAAAATTCTTCTTGTTGTGGGCACTAGATTAGAGAAACGAATTTACACTCAGGTCATCTTAATCTTTTCTATCCATCTTGTTAATCCTAGGTGGCTATCTCATATTTAGCTAGTTCCCACCTTGGACCTAAGCCTTTATTACATCTTCATGCATTCTGTTATTTTAGTGTCATATGTGCAGATATGTGCAAAAAGGTCAGAGAGGAAAGAATCGACACAGCCTCTTACTCGTTACTGCTGCAAAGTAAGGAGATCAGTGAAGAGAGCATGCGAAGTTGGGGAGCAACTGCTCCAATATGGGATATCTCCATTATAAGAGAAAGGAAAAGAGATCAAGGGGCAAAGAATCAGAATGGCTAAATACATAGAACCACCGGTGGCACGAAAATCATCATGTATTGTCTCCTTCTCTGTCACATCACCATACCCTGTATGTCTTAAAAAATAACTGACTAAGAAAAGGGTGATGGAGAAGGGAAAGAAAAGAAATCTGACATGAGCCACTGTGATTGTCAAGCAAAAAAAGTGAATGCTAAGTTAGAAGGGCAAGAAATCAAATGAGAGCAAGCAAAACGAGTAGGGACTGTGGACATCAATGGATTTATCCTCTCCTATTGTTTTGTGTGATATTATGCATCCTCTACAGAAAAAGGTACCCCCTAAACACACTTAACTCCACCACTAAACAGCCTGTTCCAACACCTAGCGTCGTCTACCCTGAATAATGCCCATGATAAGAAGCTCACGCTACTCTTAATTGAATGTAAGAAGCCTGGTTTGGAAAGTGTGATTTTGACAGGTTTTGAAATAGAGAGTATGGAGCCGATCTAAACAGCAACTCAGTGGGGTTTCGGTAACGGTGTGTTGTCCTAGTACTTTTGCTGGTATGGTTTAGAGATTTGTGGTTGAAACATTAGTTGCTGAGAATAGGAGAGTTCCCACACTTTCAAACCTTTCTCCATGTTCTGGGTACTTGATTGTTTGAGGGCAAACAAGGATCTAAGTTTGGGGGAATTGATATGTGGTGTTTTTGACACCTTGCACACATTATTTTCTCAAAGGTTTTCAAGCTTTCATCGAGTTTTCCTAGTTTTCTGGAGTCATTTCAGGTCTAAAACAGGTTAGGAGGCTACTGGAGGAGTGCATAAGGAAATTGATGCAATTTGGAGCTTTTCTGCCAAAAGAAGGCGAGGGAGCAAGCAAACCGGAGCAAGGCGACGGGAGCAAGCAAGAGGTTGCTCCGCAGCAATTATGGAAGTTTCCAAATATCTCGGGATTTACCCTAATTCCCTGTTATTTTCAACCCCAGCCGCCAACGACTCCCTCTATCTCTCTTATCTACTATATTTAGTTCTTCCTAGACTATTTTCTAAGGAGACTACACTTATCTTACATCATCTACACTAAAGAAACTCAAGATCAAGAGATCCTTTTAGTTTTATTTGGCGATTTGTGCTAGTTGTAATAGAGAAGGATTTGTCCTCTCCGCATTCAGAAGACTCTAAACTCTTATATTCTTTTATCTTAGTATCATTCATGTCTTCTTCCATCTTGTTTCTTGCGATTTGTAGTATGATTATGGAGTAGTCGATTTGTCTAGTCTAGGGTGTTAGGGTGTTAGATCCAAGAGCTAAACATAGATAAGTTATAAATCTGATGTATTCATTCATAGTTGATCTTAAGGCTTGCATTAAACTGATCACTTAGTACATGAATCTAGGTTAATCTAATCATCAAAAGTGCTTAGGTTGCTAGACATAACTTGAATGAGCATAGTGTCCCTAATCAGCGAGAGTAGATATTAGGGCACCCTGTGAACCTATCGGACCTGTCCTTTACTGCTCGTCATCAATCTCACACCAAAAGAAAGTTTAGGATCTGAGACTGTTTGGCGTAGGGAGCAACACTGCAAGAGCAGGCTGTTCCGAGTTAACTCTTCTGAGTTGACTGTTCCGAGTTCTAGACTGTTCCATAACTAAACTTGAATAATTGTTTGGCTCAGCAATTTAACACCCGTCTGATCACCTTATGCTGGCATCTTAATCAATCTGAAAACCCAATCACATTGTGTTACTTGTTACTTTAATTTAGTTTGAAAACCACCTCATTGTCTTAGCTTGATATTGATCCAATAAGAGTAAAGTATAATCTTGTCCTCTGGAATTGAACCTTAATTATTACAATAATCACTGTTAACTTGACAGTAGTAAAGATCCTGTTTTTAGTGTCAGCTTGTAGGGTGCGGGTCGCCATATGGCGACCCATGCTTCCCGAGTGCAGGTCACCATATTGCGACCCGTGCTTGCAGGGTGCAAGTCACCTTACGGTGAATTGTTCCTTGCGGTGAATTGTTCCTTGCGGCTTGATCGCTTTTTGAAAAATTTCGTGAGCCAAAGCCTCGGAAGAAGCATTTTCCGAGGACTTAAGCCATTGATTTCGTCGTGACCGATTTTGACCCCAACAAGGAGAAGAACAAGCACTATGCGTAATGCTGCAGTCGATCCCGTTCCTTCATCTTCAGGGAAGAAGAATCCAAAGGCTTCAAGAACGGGTGCTAAGGCCTTTTTCTCAATCTTCAGATCATCAGGCCAAGAAGCTGGAGAATCTCAACGCCAAGGAGTTTCCATCGGTCTCTTGCGCTTTGCCCGAAGGTGGTCCTTTTGATATCGTCCAATATCTTCAGGGCGATCTTCTCAAGGTAAGCTGTTCTTTCTTAACTTTTGTGAATTCTATTTGGTACTGACTTTAGGAGTTGCTCTTTGCGCAGGTGATGTCCAAGTTGTACCATTTTGTGGAACAGGTGACTTAGCGTGCTGCAAATACGGACAACATGGAATCCCTATCTTGCCAACTGCTGGAGGAGAAAGACATAAACCTTGCCAAGGTTGAAGAGATCAGGGCTCTTAGATCAAGGTGAAGAATCAGGAGGAAGCAGAAATGCTGGAAGAGACTTTCTCTGACAAGATGACCATGGCGGTGAATGGCGCCAAAGTGATGGCTCGCTGGGAGCTAATGAGGGAATGGCTTCACCAGCAGACTGACGGCTGGAAACCGGCAGCATAGCTAGAGAAGGACAAGGTTGTGAAAATGTCTAAGGCTCGGCTCAAGGGGCTTCCACTTCCCTCCTTTGAAGACGAGCCAGTGATCCTAAAGGACGAGGTTGCAGAATAGGCTCCAGCTACCAAGCCCCATGATGACTCAGAGAAGTCCCTTCTGGCTTAAAATGCAGTCCCCTTACTCTTTCATCATTTTTTGTTTTGAACATCATACCCTGAGTACTGATTTTATTTTGACTTTGTTGGTTCCTCGAGGGCTTTAAAACTTAGTAGACCTTTGCGCCTTTATGCTTTCTTTTTGAACAATGGTCCTTTGTGGCTTCCTTTTAAATATATTTGCGGATTTCATACTCCCTTTCTTCTGGTAGATTTTTGAAGCATTCTCCATAGTTTTTATCTCGTAGGATAGCAGCATTTTACACCTTTGAGGTTAACTCCTAAGAGGCGGGGTTTTGGAGTTGAAGAAGAAGAGCCTTGTTGATATTTCAAACCTGAAGGTCTTTATTGTTTTATGAACTTGGAGGATCTAGTCATCTCGAAAACTCTTAAGTTCTAGACGAGACATAAATCGTTGCAAATGTATTTTCCAGACCCGTAGTCTTATGAAAATACATCGATATGGGCCCGGAGGAGTCTTTTCTCCCAGTCTAGAGCCCAAAATTTAGCATGACTAGAGATCTTGATTCCTGGAAATCTTTGGATCTCCTCATTCTTTTTAGGGATCCTAAAGTTGATCGAACAATCCCTTGAAATTATTGGCACATTCATGCTCTGGTGGAGCCTGGAGGCTCAAGAGGACGATAGCTTACACCTCCAGAGGGTCTGATCTTCAAGATGACCCAGAGGTCTGTAGAGTTGGGATCCCAGTGTGATTTGCGTCCTTAGGAACCTGAAGTTTCAAGGGAGTTTAATATTATTTTTACTGAGGAAGTTTTCCAGCCCTACACCTTTAGGTACCCAGAGGCTTCTATTCGTTTCAGAGCGTGGTTCCCAGAGGAGGGATTTCATCTGCCTCTAAGTAACCCTAAGGCTAGTTGATAAAGCTTGGAGGCGCGGGACCTTTATTTTAGCTGATCTGGAACCTGGAGATTCTTAAGTGTTTGCTTGTGAATCCGTAGTTTTTTGAACCCCGAGACTATCTTCTAATATCGTACTCCGCCTCCCGTAGGTAGGCTCTTGCTGATACATAAACTGTAAATCCGTAGATTTTAGTTTTAGACCCAAAGGTAATTTCCTTTTGGTGTATGCAAATGATCTTTTTGCATGATCTCTCCATAAAGTGCACTTAAGGATTACTCTATGAAATGAATTTAAGTGAACAATATATGTATAATTATATGATATACACAAGAAAATTGCTTACTTATTTGTAGTTTGGATGAAATGTTTGACTTTCTTATATTCTTCACTTCTTCAATGTTACCAACCTTGATGATTTGTCCAATGACATATTATATTTTAAACAATCAGAAGTATTCAAACTTGGAAATTATTAATATTTAGGCAAAGAATAAATAAATAAATAAATATATATATATATATCATATATATCATATTGTTATCTATCAATATGTTCCTTTCATATTTTCATCTAACATCTTACCAAAATCAGTGAAATACTTTTCTAGTACATATTAGGAAAACTCATCGAAGATTTTGTCCTAGTTGTTCTTAGGATAGACAATTTGTAAGGAAATAACTGGTCATGAATTCGTCAATGTATTGTTTTAGGCTGAATACGTTGATTGATAAGGTTTGCCCGTCATTTAGAAGATGATTATGTTTCTGCAAAACCGCATGCTCAATCTAGCACCCTTAATTTATCAAAAATGATGTATTACTATTTTCTTATGTCGTGAAGAAACATTAACATCTTTTGATAATAATGATTGAAGGCACATTAAACTTTTTTCATCCACATAGACTAATTCAGTAGAGGTTCTAGAATTATACAAATTCTATTTGTTGATAATTTTGACATAAATATTCTGAGTGTCACTGGATGGTTTTAGCAAGGTAAGATAATAGTATCGGACATTCTTTTGATAGTCTACATCTTTTCCGTAGAAGAGAGAGTTAAGCGATAAAGTTCTACGTGAAAGGAAGATGTATATATAAGTATTTGACTGGTTAACCAAATGATTATAAAAAATTCTAAATATATCGGTATTGTTATGTTTAAAATATTTTAGTTAATTATAGTATTATATGTACCATAAGTGGTTATATTTAAATTAATGGTTAAACGATTTTATTGTATAAATTTGGCATCTTCTCTTTTATATAGATGATATACTCGTATTATGAATGAAAGAATTTTGGTGATAAGAAAATATATGAAGTGTAATTTTTTAGAAACAATATCAAAACTGAATATTACATTTTACGTGGTTATCAATTAATCAAATGTCATAATTTTATAAAATAGTTTACTGTATATTGTGCTATGTTCTTCAAACCTAAACCTGATACCCTAAAAACTTATAACTACATGTCTGTAAACCTAAAACCTAAACACTAAATAAATAAATAATATAGTAATTTATAGTATAAGGAATTTCATATGGGAGTAATGTATGATTTCAAATTATAATATATGATTGGAAACCCAAATCAAACCAAAACTGTGTATCCAAACCATATATGCCACATAAACATTATATGTAACTAAAACACTAAACAAAATGATATGTATGTGTTTTGAATATACATAACATTTTATAATATTATATCAAACCAAATGATTGACATGTATATGTTTAGAATATACATCAAAATTTATAATATGATAGCAAACCAAATGGATTCGAAACATAATAAATTAGCAAATTTTTGATTTGGATAATCACATGATTTAACACAAATCAAGATTGAAATTATGTTAATTAAGAATGTTTTAATTAAATTAATCTCACATTAGCCATGAGAGCAAGATTTGACAGTCTAATCATCGGTGAAATTCAATCACATTTGAGTCATAATTACATGTCACCTTTGTCATGTGACATTTTAGAACCAATTTAATTGTAACATTTTTACTTGCATGTTCTCAATTAATAATATGACATGTGAATAGTCTCTTGGTTCATTATTGTTTATATTGAAATCTTATTGATCTGATTAAATGTGTTAACAAAATCCCAAAGTAACAAAGTACTTTAACTTTGTGAAATTTTCTTGTAAATTTCTCAGATTTAGTTGTTGGGTCAACGTTAAATAGATCATAGCACCTGCAATTTGCAGTTTTATGCTTTAATTATTCTTTCATATCTTAAACTTCCAGGAAAGTATTAATAAGGAGAAAGGACAAACAAATAAAAGATGCTTCTTGTCTACCGTTGTGGTGGTTTTCTTCTACTGATATCAAGATGCTGTTTTTTATCTGTTTTTAAATTTGCAGGTTCCCAAACTTCTATGGTTTGAATAAACTAATACTAGAAACATGTGCTTCAAAGTTGGACCTTGAGACTTGAAGAAACACAACAGTCACAACACCGATTAAAAATCCTTTTTTAAAATTCTACGCTTAAGCTGCATTACAACATTAGTTACAATTAATTAAAGAAAGTACAAGAAGTCATTAAGAGTATAGATCTTGATTCTTGATTCGTATTTGCTCTTGGGACACTTTGCTACGTTATTGTCCCCTTCGGTTGCATTGTTTGGCCGCTCTTCACGGCCATTTGCTGGTATACAAGGAAGCAATTTGCTTCTCTGATTGGCTCTTCCATTGAAAAGAGAACCTTTTATTAGTTTGATTATTTTACAAGTTAACAATTTAATAAAGAAGAAAGAAAAATTGCATCATGTTGTTAATCTAATTGGTTTTAGAGTCAGTTCTCTGCATTTGAGGCTTTGTTTTCTTTCTTTTGCCTTTTCTTTTTCTCCTTTCTCTGTGTTTGTGCTTTTAGATCTCCAAGGGAAGAAGTTAAGTTAGTTGCATAAAAGGAACAATCTGGTCCCCACCCTCAGTTCCTGGAACATTTTTATTTCTATTTTAAGAGGAACCGTTTTTGGTTATGGTTAAACTAATTTGGATGAAGTGTAGGTTGTGATTCTTGAGGCTTTTCTCGGTCTTTCTTCTGTTCTGTAAGTAATTGATCTTTAGCTCTTCAAAAGTTATTTTCCCAGGGGACAAAAGATGAAGTTCATGAAAATTGGGTCGAAACCAGATTCGATTAAAACTGATGGCAATAATGTCAGGTAATATCCAAATCTTTATCAGGTTTATACTTGTGCTTGTTCTGTTAGTTTGATGTCTTGTAGAGAGAACATAAACGCTTGCACTTTTGTTCCTTTCATATTAAAAAAACAGAGTATTGTAGTTGATGATCGCTGAGTTTAGATGTTTATTTTATCTAACGCAGGTACGTAGAAAACGAACTGGCTAGTGACATTACTGTCAATGTTGACGGATCAAGATTCTATTTGCATAAGGTATGTAAATTTTCTCTCCATATGACTTATGTCCACAAGTTATTATGCACATCTGTCTACTTGGGATTCCAAGTATTGGCTTGAGCTTTGATGATTTTTTTTATTTTATCTTTGCAGTTTCCTCTACTATCTAAATGTGCATGCCTGCAAAAGTTGCTCTCAAGCACGGACAAGAACAACGCCGATGAGGTTGACATCTCTGGTATACCCGGTGGACCAACTGCATTCGAGACGTGTGCTAAATTCTGTTACGGTATGACAGTAACACTAAGTGCGTACAACGTTGTGGCTACAAGATGTGCAGCTGAGTACTTAGGGATGCACGAGACGGCGGAGAAAGGAAACTTGATCTACAAGATTGATGTGTTTCTAAACTCGAGCCTCTTCCGTAGCTGGAAAGACTCCATCATTGTTCTTCAGACCACTAAAACGTTCTTACCACTCTCCGAGGACCTCAAACTGGTTAGCCTCTGCATTGATGCCATAGCGAGTAAGGCCTGCGTCGATGTATCCCACGTCGAATGGTCTTACACTTACAACAGAAAGAAACTAGCTGAAGAAAACAATGGTGTGGATCAAGTCAGCGCCCGAGAAGTTCCAAATGATTGGTGGGTCGAGGATTTGTGTGAGCTTGAGATTGAGTTATACAAGAGGGTTATAATGAACATCAAAACAGAAGGTAGACTTGGCGGAGAAGTTATTGGAGAAGCTTTGAAAGCTTATGGCTATAGAAGATTATCTGGTTTTAACAAAGGTGTGATGGAACAAGGAGATTTGATGAAGCATAAGACCGTTGTAGAGACACTTGTTTGGTTGTTACCAGCTGAGAAAGACAGCGTCTCTTGCGGGTTCTTGCTTAAACTGTTGAAAGCAGTCACTATGTTAAACTCCGGAGAGATGGTGAAGGAACAGCTTGTGAGAAGAATAGGACAGCAACTTGAACAAGCTTCTGTCGCCGAACTCTTGATAAAATCTCATCAAGAAAGCCAAACACTGTATGATGTGGACTTAGTGAAGAAGATAGTTGTTGAATTCATGGCAAGAGATCACAGCAGTGAGATAGAGGTTGAAGAAGATGACGAAAGATTCGAAGTTCAAGAGATAAAGAAATTTCCTGGGATTTTATCCGAAGCTTCAAAGCTGATGGTGGTGAAACTGATTGATAGCTACCTTACTGAGATTGCTAAAGATACAAATCTTCCTGCATCCAAATTCATCGAACTTGCTGAGAGTGTTTCTAGCATCTCCAGGCCTGCACATGATGGGCTCTACCGTGCTATTGACATGTATCTTAAGGTTCCAAGATCATTCAAAGTGTTCTGTTTTTTTTTCAAATGTTGTGTTCTTACTATAAAATTTCAAGAGGCAATCCAGTTTATCTCTCTGTTTTGGTTTCAGGAACATGGAGGAATCACAAAGGGAGACAAGAAAAGGATGTGCAAGCTGATGGATTGCCGGAAATTGTCGGTGGAAGCGTGTATGCACGCCGTGCAAAACGACAGGCTTCCGTTACGTGTGGTGGTTCAGGTACTCTTCTTTGAACAAGTGAGAGCGTCTGCTTCGTCGGGAAGCAGCACACCTGATTTGCCTAAAGGCATAAGGGAACTACGAAGCTGCGGGACATATGGGAGCTCACGATCAGTGCCGACAGTTATGGAAGACGAATGGGACGCGGTGGCAACTGAAGAGGAAATGAGAGCATTGAAGAGTGAGATAACCGCACTAAAGCTGCAGGAAGAGAGTGGACGGAAGAGCATGGATAAAGCGGCGGTCACGGCGATAAGCAGAGTGAAAAGTTTGATAATGTCAAAGAAGATGTTCAGGAAGAAGTTGCAGGGCAAAGGAGGAGGAGGAGGAGGAGGAGAGAAGAACAATGGAGGTGGTGGCTCGGATTCGTCGGAGAGTCTTGGATCTGTAACTGACGAGGCGGCTAAAACGGCAACGCCTACGAGAAACTTGACTAGGAAGGTTTCTGTTTCTTGATGAATAAGGTCTTTACAAACATGTTTCAAAGGTTTTCCTTTTAGATTTATATGAATCAACTGTAACTTCTTTGACTATTTTGTTTGGTCTGTTTGAAAAAGAGATCCTTTTATTATAAGAGATTATATTCACTTCTGTTTTCAAGACGAAACTCACTTGGAAATTGATTAGACATCATGAACAGCCAATACAATGGTCAAAAGGTGCCTGGTAAGCTAGAACTCAAATACAAATTCTTCATGTGTACTCTGCCAGAATCCTTTCGAAACAAGGGATCATCTGTTCAATGTTTGTACTCTACGGAAGTGTGATCACTACTGATGAGAGTGTGTCTGCAATCACGTTTCACTACTAAGTGGCTGGAGTTAATGGAGTTCAATATGGACACTACTGGTGGTCCTGCTACAAACGTTCCTAACAAGACATGAACTTCAAGTCTCCATTCACTCGGAAAGAAAGGAATGATAGAAGTCATGGTGCTACAACAACAACTGCTGCATCTCTCGCAAAACATATGGATCGACAAGCCAGAAATAGATACTTATCATTCCGGCAGGAAGGAAATTTCAAATTCGCTAAAGCATTATCGCTGTGGCTTGTCACG
Source organism: Sinapis alba (assembly GCA_012274485.2). NCBI lineage: Eukaryota > Viridiplantae > Streptophyta > Magnoliopsida > Brassicales > Brassicaceae > Sinapis > Sinapis alba. Next base: position 676,178 of record MU105621.1, on the reverse strand, counting down.
ATATATAGGAAATTCTTGAACCCAAGAATTGAGAATAAAAAGTTTTTCCATACCCCAAAAGGAATTGACTTTTTTAGTCAATTTTTTTAATGCTCTCTTTTCTTGATGTTAGATGATTTGTTAAAAAAGTTACATAAGATGTAAAAAGGGTATTTTTGACTAAATCTAATACTATAAAGAACTTAACTCACTCCTCCTTTGTCCATATCACTAAATAGGTTCACCCAAGATCGACACGTGTCCAAACACACAAATCCACTGCGTTTCATTAAACTTTCTATTACGTGACTTTTTATTTGATATGGGCCTTACATTTGTTCAATTCGGCGAGTCCATCAATGAGTTTCTCCGGTTGTAAACGCAGCTTTGACCTTCGTTTTGGTATTAGGGTTTTCGATTAGCTTTTGGTCTCCGCCATTCGATGTCTAGACAGAACCAGAGTTCTTAGAGAGTTGATTCAGCTTCTTGCTAACACTCTACACCAGTTACAGATTCCCCATCTTAAAGTAATTCTTAAATCATCACTCGCTATCCATCTTGAATGCGATCTTCTTCATGTGAGGCGGTGGAACTTCTATTATAAAAGAGTACGCTTTCCTACTATCACAACCATCTTCTTATCCCCTCTAAACAAGACAGTAAACTTATATACATAAAATGTCTAACACAGAGATCTTCCTTTCCGATCTGAAGACCGGACGATGCTCCTCCACCGTTCAAGTCCGGTTGCTCCGCTTCTGGGAGGCCAAGAACGTCCGACGCGGCGGCGAACTCATGGGAGTCGATATGTTGCTGCTTGATTCCCAGGTTTGTTCTGTTCTTGGCTACTTTTAGGGAACGTTTCAAGGCGGGTTCAATATGAGTGACATCGATATCTTCGTCATTCAATATAGAATATTACACAAAAAAAATTCTGAGCATGTGATTATGTTAAGCTCCTATAATCTCTGATTGCATAAATCAAACAGTATTAGTCTTCACCTCAAACATGTCTTTTTGTCAAAACCTCAAACATGCTTTTATGATTTTGGATTTGGGGTTCGTTCTGACATAGCTGGCTGCAGGAACGGCAGGATAATTGGCCGCACAATGCTTTACCTTCACAGCGAGTGTTCGTAGATGTTGCAGAGGCTATCTCAAAATTCAAATTTGTGACAGTCCGTGCAAGCCCGCTCATGTATGTTTAGATTCATACCTGGTACATAAAAAAGTCTCTTCGGGTTTATATGAAAAATCGTACTGATTAGTTTGGCTTCCATGAATTTAGTGGAAAAATGCAAGGAAACAACTTCCAGAGGATGTCAGAGTTGTTGAGATGAGTATGAATGATTCTTGGTTCCGCAACTCAAGATCAACTGTAACTTTCTATCTTCTACATAAATTTCGTCTTACTACCATCTGTTATGAGCAATTGTTGCTTCTCGCACTTTATTTTTACAGTTTTTTGTGTGGAAAAGACCATTATGACTACTGACCATTTATTACATCAAAATGGTAGAGAAAGAAGAGGTTAGTAGTATACAAAATTTGAGTCAACCTTTTGAATTTATTAGTGTTTCGATGCAAACTTCTATTGTCATGGAAAACAGAGCAGAATTATATGGTTGCTTTTTTTTTGGTTTCTACCAGAACTCCCATGAAGAGAGCCAAGCACAACCGTCTCTTCTCTGAGTTCTCTCTGCAGCCTCAGCATCACACTATATATCTAGAACCAGTGAATACAAATTATACTTGAGTTACTCTTCATTCAATATGAAATTATCCAGCAAATGGTGTGAGTTTTTTTTTCTTCTTAAAACTATACTTACTGCTTAAGAACATTGATTCATCTTCAACAAAAATAAATTGAAGCAAGGAGATTCTGTGTAACCAATTTGAAGAAAAAGATGATCCTATGGATGAAAAGGAAACAGTGAAGTACATTAAAAGTGTTGTTGGATGCCATAGACTCAAGCTGGGAAGAGCTGTACCTGAAAACAGAATTCTCCAACCAGAATCTCAACCCGGCTTATTTCATCAATATACCATTCTATCCTACTCAGCTTTGTGCTGCTGACCATAAACATGAGCCCCTCTTTAACTTTGTTAATGAACTCATCTTCAAACTCGACAGGTTTCCTCAATGGGTTTCTTTTTGTTAAACCAAAAACCCAAGTCTTCTCATTCAGTGGTGAGAGCATCGTTCACGAGCTTCAGAAAGAGGTTCAGTGTCGTCTCTTCCGTTGTGTCGGTTTCATCCATGTAACAAATATATAACTGAGAGAGAAAATAACTACACTCTACTTACTCCAGTCAACTCTAATTTTAGAAAAAAATTCCGTTACAGTAATTATCTGCTTATTACATAACTTTATCACTACATTTTAAAAGCTTTGCTAAACAGCATAGTTTTTTGATAAATATATATGAATGATTATGCCTTAAGTAACTGTGCAACCTAGTTCGACATGCACGATCACCGTTCTTAAGATCTTCGTGGATTGATTGTACATGTGTTGCTTTTATTCGTTTGTGTATGAACAATATTACTATGCCAGACTTGAAACGTTTGCAGCCGACCTTAAAGTACTTGACTGCTTGTGATAGACCTATGTTTGTGTGTTGGTGATTTTCTACTAGGAAATTCTTTTTAGTTGTAAGCAGTAATCTCAGATGCGAAAGCCATTGTATTATTGTTCACACTTCACTTTACACCCAAAATAAGTTATAGAAACTGAAAACATAAAACGCTACAATTTTCGTTGGTCGACATCACCATAATCTAAATTTAGTTTCCTGGCTCGATTCGACCATACCAAAAAACCACATAAGTTTGAGTTTACATGCTTTCAGTCAGTAAAATGGAACTCTTATCATAAACTAACACTCATCGTATTATTACGTCCAAACCACCACAAACCAATATTTGCACACATGAAAATTTTCAACCTAAGCTGCCACTATAAACCGCCATCCAGGGTCCATTATTTGAAGACAACTTTCGTACGGTAAAACATATTAATTCCTTTCTCACGTGACCACTAAATTAATATTAAGAATATCAATGCTTGAAAAAAGCAACCAAAGAGTTTCATTGTTATTTTCCCGACATCAAACAAAAAAGGCCTCTAATCCAAATACCAAAAAAAAAACAATTCATTTTGAGAAGCCTGCCTGTTGAAACAAAGGTTAGAGTACTTTTTCAAAACCTTCTCAAATATGTTTCTCCTCCACTATTTTCCTTAGTATGCATATAATCATTAACCATTAATTATTGCAATACAGAAATTAATAGCTTAATAATTTGTTTAACGTTATATATATATATATAAGTTATTAGTTTTAAGTACAATCAGGATATTAATGAATAAAATTAAATTATTTTGATGTTAATATATAATAAATAAATTACATTTAAAAAACAATAATAAAATAAATAGTGTACATTGCTATAAAATAGTGAAATTAATGTTACATACAATTGAGAATAAATTAAACATTGTTAAAAAATACTTTAAACTGGTTTTAAGAGGAAAATAAGTATATGTTTTATAAGTATTGAGAATTAAAAATGTGATTTTTTTTAAAAAATACTAAAATAAAAAGTTCAACCATAATTTTAATATTGATATGAAACTAAATATATAGACTTGCATCGTCAACAAAATGCATAATGTACAACAACCTGATAACAAACAAACAAAAAAACAGAAATGAAATTAGATAAGTTATACTAAAAAGCATATTAGAATATATATATAGCCACATAATCAAAATAGAACACAACTTCATTAATAATCACAACAATCATCTTAGAAAATTTAGTTAACTCCAAGGAAACTGACTTGAGTCTCTTACAACAAACGAGTTCAATAGAAAAAGTGAGAATTTTTTTTAAGAAATTACAAAATAATACTTCATACATAATTAAAATAAAATCATTTAAACTAAAAATAAATATTAAAGAAAAATATAATAAAACAAATTTTCGCGCGAAAGGAATATAATCTAAAAATATTTTTATAATAATAGATAATAGATCACACTATTTTATTACATAATTCATATTTTGTATATTAAATTTACTTATTAAATATTCAAAATGGTTTATTTTTAATAAATTAAAAACAGTTTTTTTTTCAAAATCCTACCAAGTAATAAAATTAATAATTTTATACGTCTAATATTTTCAAATTAAAATTAAATTTTTAGGTAAATATAAGTCCACTAAGAAACGTCTTCATCATCTACATCTACATGTATACTAAACTATCATAGTGTCCAATTTACATAATTTAAATTTGTATATATAAATAAACAAATTAAACACTTAAAATAAAATTTTACTAACATTTTATTTGCTCGCCCGCCCGTAGGGCGGGTTTATCATAGTTTAACATATATTTCAAAAAAAATAAATGTTATGTGGTTGCCTACGATTTATGGATACAAGTAATTTTTTTTTTTAACTGAAATATTATGTAATATTTTTATGTTTTTTTTACAGATACAATATGGTTTCATCATAAAACCATACATTTAACTATAAGATGAATATAAATTTAATGTTTTACATACCAATCTTGACATTTATGTTTTACTCAATTCTAAAATGTAAGCTGAGACACTAGTAAAAAACATCGGCACAACCACGACAATGCCATACAAATTTCGTGGCAAAAACATAAAAGCTACGATTCACCTACAAAATGGCTACGAGAACGTGGAAAATAGTGCATAAACCGTAGCAAAAATTGCTACGAAAATACTACGGATATATTCGTGGCAAGATATAGCCACGAAATTGCTACGTAATAATCATGGCTTTCTTTAGCGTGGCAATTCGTAGTAAACTCTCCTACGGTTTGCTACGTTTTAATCGTGGTAATCGAGATTTATTATTAATATATATTAATCGGAGGGGAAAAAACAAAAAAACGCTTGCCACGAAAATAAGCGTAGCAAATTCGTAACAATAAGCGTAGCAAATTAATGGTTGCCACGAAAAGTTTCGTAGCAAATTCGTAGCAATAATCGTGGCATTTAGTAGCAAAAAGTGTAGCACATTTCGTGGAAAATCGTGGCAGAATCATGGCAAATTTTTCCCTATATAACCAAACACATGAGAGTTCATTCACATTGCAACTACCATAACAAAATCAAACTTGAGATCATACGATTTTTCCCAAAAAAAAAAAAAAAGAGTTTTCAATGTCTTTTTATTTTCAAAATCGAGAGTGGATGGATCGACACATTGATCCAGTTGATAATAATGTTTCAAGAGAGTTTAGCGAAGGTGTTGAAGTTTTTATCGGCTTTGCCTCGAGTCAAAATTCTTTCATTGAGCGACAAACCATGTTATGTCCTTGTGTAAGTTGTGGAAACCGAAAGCAACGTGATGCAAGAACCGTATCTCGCTATCTTTACCGAGTCGGCTTCAAAAGTAATTATTATGTATGGTCAAGCCATGGAGAAAGCTACTATGACTTTGGAGAATCATCGACGGGAGGTCAATTTATGGGAGATGAAGCAAGGTATGAAGAAGACGGCCCATATGAAGAGAACATTCCTGGAGCAGAGTTTGGATCAACTGAAATACGAGAGGATTTGATGGAAGAACCCAATGAAGAGCAATATGAAGAAAGAGTGTTTGAAGCTTTCGAAGCCGCCAATGAACCACTATATGATGAATGTGTTGAAGGTATTTCTCAACTATACTTGACATCTCGTTTAATGAAAGTAAAAACTGATCATAATTTGGCAGAGACATGTATGGATGAGATATCACAAACTTTTAGAGATGTTTTGCCACAACCAAATATAGCTCATGGGTCATATTATGAGATAAAAAATCTGACGAAGTCGCTAGGTCTCCCTGTTGTCAAGATCGATATTTGTGAGGATAATTGCATGTTATTTTTGAAAGAAGATCGTGAACTGTTGGTGTGTCGGTTTTGTGGGAAAGATAGATATCACCAGAACCATGGAAAGGGGAAAAGGCGTCTAAAACAGAAAATGTTCTATTTGCCTATTACAGAGAGGTTGAAGCGTCTGTACCAACAAGAGGCTACTGTATCACAAATGCGATGGCACGCAGAACATGAATCGCCAGAAGGAGAAATGCACCATCCTTCTGATGCAACAGCGTCGAAGCATTTTAACAAGGTATATCCTGATTTCGCTGCAGAAAGTCGAAATATTTATCTAGGATTAGCAACAGATGGATTTAATCCAGTGGGTATGAGCGGTGAAGCCCACTCGGTCTGGCCCGTCATCGTAACCCCGTATAACCTACCTCTTGGTATGTGTATGAAAAAAGAATATTTCTTTTTATCAGTACTAGTTTCTGGGCCAAGGCATCCAAAGAAGAGCATTGATATCTATCTGCAGCCGTTATTTAAAGAACTAAAAAGTTTGTGGAGCGATGGAGTTGAAGCTTATGATGTCTCGAAGAAGCAAAATTTTACGATGCGATCCACACTAATGTGGACAATTAATGACTTTCCCGCTTACGGCATGATGTCTGGATGGATGACTCATGGTCGTTTAGCATGTCCATATTGTCTTGATGATACGACGTCTTTTTGGTTGCAACATGGAAAGAAGCATAGCTGATTTGACTGCCATAGAATGTTTCTGCCTAGGGAGCATCCTTACAGAAGAAATGTCCAAGCTTTTTCGAAAGGGGCAGACAATAACTGATGATCCTCCACCATGGTTGACGGGAGAAGAAATTCTCCGCGAAAGAATCAACAACATCGAACGACTTAAAAAAAACTGTCAATTATGGAGGAAATAGACACGAGAAAACTGCGAGCACTTAAACGGCTACGGCAAAGACCACAATTGGGTGAAGAAAAGCATCTTTTGGGATTTGCCGTATTGGAAAAACCTTCTTCTTCGCCACAACCTGGACTTCATGCACGTTGAGAAAAAATTATTTGATAATCTTATCAACACGGTGCTTAATGTTCTCGGGAAGACAAAAGATAATGCAAAGTCAAGGATGGATCTACCTGATTTGTGCAGAAGGTCTGACTTACATATGAAGGATGATGGAACGATGCCAGTCCCGATATTCCGGTTGTCGAAGGAAGAAAAAAAAGAATTTCTGCGATGGTTAAAAAAAATATAAAATTTCTAGATGGGTACGCTTCAAATTTTAGTAGGTGTATAGACGAGACAAATAGCAGGATTTCAGGTCTAAAAAGTCATGATTGTCACGTCATTATGCAGCGACTTCTCCCATTTTCGTTTAAGGAATTACTTCCCAAAAGTGTTCACATTGTCATTTCAGGTACATAATATTTCGTCTCAAATCGTAGCAAAATTATCACGCAACTTTCGTCTGAAAACGTAGCAAGTTTTGCCACAAAACTTTCGTAGCAAAACATGGCACTTTGCTAAAATTTTTGATACGCGTTTTTTTTTTGCTACACTCGTATACGTACGTTTAGCGTTTCGTAGCATTTTGTGGTTTTTGCTCTGTATAACCACAAAATATTGGTCATACCAACGAAAATTAACGTGGTTTTGCCGATGTTTTTTACTAGTGAGACGGTTATCAGAAGAATGATTTGTGTAGAGTTTGAGAATTCTAAAAGTTGATAGATTTTAAAAGTTAGGGATTATGCAAATATATGAATTTTTGATTTGTAAAACTCTATCATACTTTTTAATAGCTTGTTACAGATTTTCCTTGAATGTGTTAACTTTCTCTATAGTTCTTTTTGTAAAATAAATATATGATGCGTGTTTTTAAGGATTTTCCAAAATATTTTGTCCAATATAGCATGTTTATTTATCTTTTTGTAAAAAAAATATTTATCTGCTAAAAATAAAATAAAATGATACATACTGTGAGAACTGAAATTTGCACTAACGATTTTCGTAAATGGAGGAAAGTCAAGATTCTCGATTTTTCATGAGGATTCAGATTTTCTGCGTAAACACATGAATACAAAAAGAGCAAGATGACAATATATCACAAGAAATTGCATAGTGGCGTTTTATTGATTAAGATGAAGAATAGTTTACAGAGTTTTGCCGAAAAAATGACATAAATTCGTCAACAATGGAGAACACAAAAACAAACCGGCAAAAACGTTATAAGTGTCGAACTTGCCAATCTAACCACCTAAATCCTAAGTTCTCCTAGAGCTAACATAGACTTCCTAATGCCTAATTTTCAGATATCTGCCTTCAGAGCTCATGGTCGTGTATATATACTCTCAAAGTTGGCCATCTTCCCTTATTCTCTCAAAATTTGAGTATATTTTCCTCTCGTATCCTTCTTTATACTCTCAATTTTCATGTTTATCCTTGGAAAGTTTACGTTTATCCTTTTTTCCATTTTTCTCTATGAAGCCGAGTAGACCGTTATTCCAACCTGGGAATGTTCTTATTCCAAACCATAAGTGAGATTTCGTCGTGTTTTAGGTCATTGCGGATCGTTTTACCACTTAAACGTTTTATGATTTTTCTCGGAGAAACTGTTGATTTGTCCGATGTGTGTTTCTATATTGGTGATCTCATGAACTAATAAGAATCAATTCATTTAGTCGATGATACGATGGTATTAAGTTAACATGTATCATCTTGATGTTTGACTTGAACTTCTACAAGAAAACATGGTTCACTTGTTTTCTTCGTAAAATCTGAACGGAAATTCTGATTTAGTTGAAACAAAATACATTACGTCCAAGATTTAAAGGAGAACATGATGGGAGTCTTATGGGGCGATGGGATCCTTGTGTGTGGTGATGATAGACTTGTGTGGCGATGAGAAGGGCTTTGTGACGATGAGAGCGCCTTGTGTGTGGCGATGAGAGCCTTGTGTGGTGATGAGAAGGGCTCGGTGGCTATGAGAGAGTTTGAGTGAGGCGATGAGAGCCTTGTCTGGCGATGAGAGCCTTGTCTGGCGATGATAGAGCTATGTGGCGATGATGGAGATTAAATGTGGCGATGAGAGACCTTGAGTGTGGCAATGAGAGCCTTGTGTGGCGATGAGAGATCTTGAGGGTGGCAATGAGAGATATTGCGTGTGGTGATGAGAGAGCTTATTTGTTGATGAGAGGGCTCTGTGGAGATGAGAGATCTTGAGTGTGGCGATGAGAGAGCTTGTGGGGTGATGGGAGCCTTGTGTAGCGATGAGAGAGCTTGAGTGTGGCGATGCAAGCCTTGTGTGGCGATGAGAGAGGTTGAGTGTGGTGATGGGAAGCATGTGTGACGATGGGAGCCTTTCACTCTCCTCTCCCTTGTCCTTTCCTATCTCGTTTAACCATTCCTTAAACTTTCATAGTTTCAAAACTTATTTCTTAAGCATTTTCCGCATAAACTTTTCAAAGTTTATTTCTCGTAAAGTTGTTTCGTACGAGGTTCTTAAGAAATAGCTTTCGCCCTAGTTATAGGTGTAACTTTAAAGAAATCTTGGACGTTAATTCCTAGATTACTGATTTTTACCCTAACAGTTATCCCCCCAGCTCGTAAGATTTACATGTGATTCTTGCGAGTTAGTGATAAGTGTTCAATCAGAATCTACGGCCAGGAATGTTTTTCTCCTTTTCTCGAAATTTTTCTTCCTGTTGATTAGTTTATTGTGAAATTTTTTTCCCATCCCCACATTCTATAAATATGGGACTCTTCTCCTTCATTCTTTCCACACTTTCTCTACCTTTCATTTTACGAGAAAACTGCCCAAGCCAAGATGACTTCCTTCCGTGATGAATTGAAGACTCGTGACACTGATATGGAGAGTGATCTTCATGCGAGTTCGTCGATTACTCCCCTTCTGAATGACGCACCAGTTCATACGGCTGAGTTGTTCTCTTTTCGTGATGAGCTGATGCGTCTTGACGCAGAGATAGAGAACTCTCCTCACGTTAGCTCGCCGCAATTTTCCTACCCCAAATGGTGTTCCGACTATCACTGCTGAGTTGACACCTAACCCTGTAGCCGTTCCTGAAAGTGGGGCAGTTATAGCGCCTTTCTGCCAATGAGACTGTGGCACAGCATACAGGCTCATCTATGACTCCGATCCTTGTTGGCGAAGCCGAGCAGGCTCCGAGTCCATGCCTGCTCCTCCAGCCAAGAGAAAGATTGTTTTAGGATTGCATGCTCATAGTGCTTCACCAAAAATTCGTAAGATGCCTTTCGCCAATCCTAAGGCAGCTAAGAAGAGAAGATGCATAAAGGGTGCCGAGGCCGGGCCTTCAGCTTTGGGATCATCTGATTCGACTTTGATGCTGAAGCACTGTACCAAGGTTTGATTACAAGACTTCTTTTCGTTAGCATGTTAGTTTTTTCTTACTCCCTTTTTGTTTGTGCAGGTCATGTCTTTGATCGATGGGATGATTAATGATTGCGGATCCAAGGTTGAGTGACTTACAAAAGAGCTTGCTGAACTGACGAAAAACTCGTCGCAGTTGGAGATGAAGCTATCGGTTATTGAGGATGTTCATTCCCTTGAGGTGTTGCAGCCGGAGGCTCAGATAAGCGAGCTGTAGAGGGATCTTGGAAAGACTGCAAACTCCTTGCTCAAAGCGAAGAAGTCTAAGAAGTCTAAGGCTTTGGTGGTGCGTCGCTTGCAGCATCAAATTCAGGGCGAAGGAGGTTCGATGAGTTGTGGGATCAAGAAAGCTAAGGCTGAGTTGAAGAATGCTTTATGCACTAAGTTTCAGTCTCGTTTGTCGAGGATTGCAAACTCGTTGGCTTACCTGATGGTGATTTGCAGTAGGGACATTGCTTTGGCTGTCATCGAAGGAAGCGCTAACGAGGTTCAGTTGTTTAAGGGGAGAAAATTTCCATCTCTGAAGGCTGAAGATGCCAGAATATCCATCGGTAAAGAAGAGCTGGCAGCTATGGAGGGAGACTGACTCAATCTTGGCTGGCTTGAAATCTGATTGCATCTTTTCTCCACTTTCTGATGAGATCGAGGAGCAGGGCCCCACGAGGTTCGAGTCTTAAGGTGCAATCGAGGGAGGTGGATATGGCGTAGCTCTGAACTCTGATGTGGTAGTGAGTTAAGACGAGGTTCCGTCTTCGAAGGATAAGTGAATTTGCAGTCCCGTCTGTTTTGGATTTTTTATGTTAATGTTTTTTTTGGCCAAGCGTGGCCATGCTTTACATTTTGGGACTGGCAGTGTGTGGCTTTGAATCTCTGCCCTTTCAGGGAATTTTATGAGTTCCGTACGGATTTATAAAATTATGGTTTTATCTCCTTTAAAAACGCAGTAGAAACTATACGCGGAGAACAGAGGGAAAGAGTATGAGTTGTCATCTGATTTATGTCGCTCAGCGGGGTGTTATATTGTTCGTTGTGTAAGATGAGAATGCTCGAAGGCTTTTAGTTTGCGAAGTCTCATAAACGTATAAATATAAGTCAAGGGACAAATTTTGGAATCTCGGGTCGGTTTGTTGATAATACGCATTGAGATGTGTAAGACCAGTGTGATGGGTTTAGGGCAAGACCTAGGCTTATTGTCGGTTTAAGGTTTGCGATGACTGTTTTGAATTAAATCACCCTTGCGGTATTGACCTGATTTTGTCTTGATACTGAAGTCTGTGAAAAGTTCTCAGCTTATGTTACTAGCATTCACCAGGAACCGATCATCTCTCCAAAGATAAATTCGAAGTCGTCTGGAAGTGCTGACCAAAAATTTCGAGTTTCTTTTATGCGCGCTATTATCATTTGTCGGATGTCTGAGAGCCTGTCTCTATGGGAGGAGATGACTAAGTCTGTTTAGGACATTAAAGTTTGTTTGTCGTGATCAGCAACAAACAGAATGGTAAGTGTAAGAGAGCTTACCGCTTGGGTTCAAACCTTTGTGTTTTTGATAGATGTTAGTGTGTATGACTATTCAGGTTCCTGAGATGGAACTTTCATCAAGAAGATATTTTACGTCAAAAGCCAGTTCTTCAAGTGTTTGTGATGACTCGCAGTACTAAACTCTGGGTTTTTATTTTGAGTAAACTTTTTTGTTATGAGAACATTTTATTAAAGTTTTTCCGTTGGCGCGAAGGTCTTGTTGGACCTTGTGGCCAAGGAATATTGCGTCTTGTTTGTGGAGGTTTCACAGCCAAAGTTTGTTTGTGTAGCGAATTGATCAAAAGCATATTTTGTATAGAAGTTTCTTTTGTATGTTGTGTTTCTTCTTTGTCGTTGCTTCGACTAAGCGGTCGATGTGTGGCAGGGAGAAGCTGCCTTTTGGGCATGCCTTGTTGAGGTCAGTGAAATTGACACAGACTCGCCACTTTCCATTTTTCTTTTTGACAACCACGGGGTAGCGATCCAGTCAGGATATCTAACTTCCGTAATTGATCCGACTTTCAGGAGTCTTTCTACTTTGCGTTGACCACAGTGGCGCGTTCTGGTCCTAACTTTCGTTTTTTTTTGTTTAACTGGTTTGAAAGGTGGGTCGACGTTGAGTTCATGACATGTTATTAAATGTAGAAACCTTGTATGTCTTTCGCAGCCCAAACAAACATGTGAAGGTTCTCTTTTAAAAAAGTTATGAGTTTTTTCTTTAGTGGTTCGCTGAGTTAGCGCCAACTTCGACATGAACTTTCCATCGAGGCATACTGAAATCACAGGTTCGCAAGTTGGCTCACATTTTTCTTCTAAGGCCTCAGCTTTCCAGAACTGCCAAAAGATTTCCGTTTCATCTTATTCTGGTGTGTGTTTGACGTAAGACAATTTCTTTTTCTTTTTCGTCAAAGTTTCTGCTGTTGATATTTTTCTTTGTTTTAATTTCGCGACGGAACAAACTTGCAATACTTTATGATTTCCCTACTTTGTTTTGACTCCGCTGGGAGTCAGAAACTTGAGGCACAAATGGTACGTTGATAGAACGGCTTGCATGGAGTTTAGTCATGGAGCGCCCATTATTACATTGTCTGATGCAGGGCGATCGACGACCAGAAATTCCATGATTTTTTAAAACACCTAGCTTTAACTAGAAGGTTAATTTAGCTGAGGGTCATAGTAGCTTCCCCTGAGAATCCCACTAATGAGCTTGGACTTTCTGTGATTTCAGACAGTTTGATTTTCATTCTCTCCAGAGTGTTTTTAAAGATGATATCAGTCAAACTTCCCGTGTCGACTAATACTCTTGCAACATCGATATCTTGGATCCTCAACTCAATGACCAGGAGATCATTGTGGGGTTTGGCCTGATCGGTCATCTCCTTATCCTTGAAAGAGATGATGTCGAAATCTGTTTGGTTAAACATATCTCCTCTTGATCGTTCCGTGATTTCGAGTTAGAGAATCCACCCCTCCTTCTACTGCCAAACTGTGGAAACCAAAATTCACACTTTTAATTTTTGTAAATAGAGGAAAATCAAGATTTTGACTTTCCGTTAGGATCCATATTCCTTGCATAAACACATGTATACAAAAAAGAGCAAGATAACAATATATCATAAGAAATTGCACAAAGGCATTTTATTGATTAAGATAAAGAATAGTTTAAGAGTTTCACCAAAAAAAATGAACGGAAATCCGTCGACAGTGGAGAACATAAGAACAAAGCGGAAAAAATGTTCTAAGTGTCGAACTTGTCAGTCTAACCACCTAAATCCTAAGTTCTCCTAGAGCTAATAGAGACTTCCTAATGCCTAATTTTGGATATGCGCCTTCAGATCTCGTGGTCGTGTATGTATAGTCTCTCAAAATCAGCCAACTTCCCTTATTCTCTCGAGATTCGAGTATATCTTCCTCTCTTATCCTTCCTTATCCGCTCAATTTCCATGTTTATCCTCAAAATGTTTAATTTATTTGTTTTCCATTTTTCTATATGAAGTTGAGTAGATCATCGTTGCAACCTGGCCCTGTTCTTATTCCAAACCGTAAGTGGGCTTTTGTCTTATTTTAGGCCATTGCGGACCGCTTTACGGCTTAAGCGTTCTTACAATTTTTTTGAGAGAAGCCGTTGATCTGTCTGATGTGTGTTTTATATGTTGATGGTCTCATGAAATAATAAGAATCAATTCATTTAGTCGATTATACAATGGTGTTAAGTTAACATGTATCATCTTGACGTTTGACTTAGACTTTTACGAGAAAACATGGTTCACTTGTGTTCTTCGTAAAATTTCAGCGAAAACTCCAATTGAGGCAAAACAAAAAGACATTACGTCCAAGATTCAAAGGAGAACATTATGTGTGTCTTATGGGGCAATGATAGCTTGTGTGCTGCAATGAAAGCCTTGTGTGGCGATGAGAAGGGCTCTGTGGCGATGAGAGAGACTTGTGTGTGGAGATGAGAAGGTCTCTATTGCGATGAGAGAGCTTGAGTGTGGTGATGAGAGTTTTGTGTGGCGATGAGAGAGATGTGTGGCGATGAGAGAGCTTGTGTGGTGATGAGAGAGATTTGTGGTGATGAGAGAGATTTAGTGTGTCGATGAGAGCCTTATGTGGCAATGAGAGATCTCTGTGGCGATGAGAGAGCTTGAGTGTGGCGATGAGAGGGCTTGTGTGGCGATGGAAGGGCTCTGTGGTGATAAGAGAGCTTGAGTATGGCGATGAGAGAGCTTGTGTGGAGATGGGAGCCTTGTGTTGCGATGAGAGAGGTTGAGTGTAGCGATGGGAGCCTTTCACTCTCCTCTCCCTCGTCCTTTCCTATCTCGTTTAAACATTTCTTAAACTTTCGTAGTTTTAGGACTTATCCCTTAAGCGTTTTTCGCGGAAACTTTCCGAAGTTTAGTTCTCGTAAAGTTGTTTCATATGAGTTTCTTAAGAAATTTCTTTCTCACTAGTTATAGGTATAACTTTAAATAAATCGTGGATGTTAATTCTGTGATTACCGATTTTGATCTCAACACATATATAATTATGTTATTATGATGAATACTATATACTAACAAATTTATTATGTTATATTTGTCTAGAGATTCTCATGCTATCTTGTTATCATGAAAAAAACATTAAAAGATAATTTTACAATAAAATGCTAATAAAATATAAAATATGATGAAATGTATATGTGTTAACAATTGCCATTTTTTTCTTAAAAACAATTTTACATAAATTTTAAAGTCTCACAGATATACATGGTATTTTTAAAGTTGTATCTCAAGAGAAAATGAAGATAAATCATTTGCCAATAACGCTGGAGTTAATTAGAATTAGAAAATCAAGAATAACTAAATTTTTGAATAAAAAATAAATAAATGGATTATAAAAATCCTAAACCAATAACAAGGAAATTTACTTTAATTGTAAGAATTCATGTACCAATAACAATGGAATCTCAAAATTCTTAAACTTTATTAAAATTCTTGTGCCGATAACCATCCCATTGAATGTTTTTATTTGTTTTCATTTATATACATTGTTTTAAAGATTGTCAAATTTATCAATACTGTATTCAGAAATAGTTTTGAACAATCAAATAATAAATATTTCCTTTGAGGTGGAAAGTTATTCAAAAAAACCTCTACTTCAATTGAGTTTTTTTTTCTCGAAAATAAACATGAAATAACAATTAGAGTCTTTCATTAATATTTCAAATAGATTTCTGAATTCAAATAAAATTCTGAATTCAAGTTGATTTCAAATAGATTTCTGAATTCAGTGAAAGACTACATACAATTTCCAATCATGACTCTTGTGGATCGAAATATTTATATAATTAAAAAGAAACTTTGGATATTTAGATGTACGAACACACAATATACCAACAACTAATGAGGTTCATCATTTATTCTTGGAAATTTTGTCATAATTATGGAAAAAACGAGATATTTTTCTCAAAACTAATACTAATAGATTCCAGATAACTAGCAAACATCATCTTGCATATTTGCCTCTTCAATATCATCTATTCTCTAATGGAGAAGATGGATTTTGTCTTTGTATATTGATTGGTTTTCAAGACAATATTGGGAAGAAACGTAAATTTATCACTATACATGATTTTTGGCATATATAATTATGGAGAGGCATGGGGAAGCTTCAATCACAACAAGACCATAAAGGTTATTTCAACAGTTTCTTGTCGACGGCTACACAATGATTGAATCAAATCATCTCCATTTTTCATTTTGTTCAATCAAAGAATTTTTGTTGCAATAACCATTGAATTATAAATAAAAAAAAGCTGCAGAGGCTGGTGGCGGAACTCTAAATGATCAAGGTTCAAAAGAATTTATGCCATCAAGTTTTACAAGAGAGACACGTTATATGCATCAAGATTACCTTGATGTAATGGCCATACATAGGTATTATGGATTTCCTGACATATATTACATTTACATGCAACCAAAATGGCCAGAGATTACCATATATTTTCAACGTTATGGTTGACTACCGAAGATAGAACATTGTTTGTAGACTTTTCAAAGGGAAATTTGATGATCTCATGTTCGGGCTGACCCAAAAAGAGGCGGTATTTTTGAAAAATTACAGCAATTATTGACTAGTGTCTACAATTATATTAATTATATTACGTTTACATTATCACATATTTTATAGTATTTGTTTATCCTAATCTCAGTTATGTATACCATTGAATTACAGAAAATAGGTGTATCACATGAACATGTATTATTTTTCTTTGAAAAAGATAATAACATTGCTAAGGTGATGATATTGACTGTTTTATATCTGCAAAAATTCCACTATAAACAAATGAGCCAGGGTTATATAAGATATTAAACAATAGTATGATATATGAACCATGTGGAGCCGCAAATCCTCATCAGGATTGTATGGCAAAAGGGAAGTATTTTAAATTATTTTCCAAAATCATGGTCTGGTAACATCTATAGATCAAAATGGTTTTTCATTTTATAGACTCCGAGACAATGACCATTCTGTCGAAAATATGGGGTCAAATGGGATAACAGGTATGGTGTACCATATAACAAGGAAATTATGAGTTGTCCATACAAACTCTGGAAATAAAATATCTGTTCAAGTACAGTACAGTCATAAGGGTCTGGATTATGTATCAATAAAAGCAGATGCCAAGAAAGATGAAGTGGTTGATAAAATAAAACGTTATTTGAACTGCATGCATCATTTAAAAATATTTATAATGATTAGGTGTTATTATTTGTCAAATAATATTATTTATACCATGTATTTATTATTGTTTTATGCATGTTTTTGCATGTGAAACCACATGGAGAATACTAAGTTATCTCACCCTTTTTCGTATCCTATTTGTAGAAAAACTATGCGTCCATCTAATTCAACCAACAAAATTGTATTCATGGAGAAGAACCCTTAGAAAGTTCATCGTACAAGTGTGAGTGCGTCTCAGTTTTAGGGTGGTTTGAAGCGCGTAAGATTTATCCCCAAGCGAAACCATAATTATTATAAGATTCCTACTATCTTTAAATAGAATAAAAAATAGCATGGAAACCAAAGAAAAGATCTACTGTAAATAGAAGAGTTGCACAAGTCGGTAACAAAATAGAAGAGTTGTACTATTTAAGGATTTTCCTAAATATTAAAAAAAATCCATAATGTTTTGAAGATATCCAAATTGTGGATGAGGTAACATATGCAACACTCAAATAGGCATATGAAGTATTAAGGTTGTTTTATGTTGATAATGAATATATTTTAGTTATTGGGGGAAGCAAGCGTATGGTTTACTAGTTTATATCTACATAAGTTTTTTATTATTATGTTGACCAGCGATTGTTTTGCATAATTAAAAATTGTGTGGGAATAAACATGATAACATTTAACATTGGACATTTTGTATTACCAATGAAAAATATTTTTCCTCTGAGTTGTATATGTGTAATTTGTTTTTTTTTTAATATCTTCATTATCTTATAAACAACTTCTATCAAATTTTCAGGATCAATTAAAAACTCTTTTGTAGATAATACAAAAGAATGGTCACTCTTTAAAGAACTGGACAAAAATGCTTGATGATTATAAGAGTTACAATGAGAACCGTCTAGTAGACAATGAGCTCAAATACAACCAAGAAAAAAAGGAACAAGAAGAACTACTTTCTATCATAACAGATGAGCAAAGAGTTATTTGTGAAGATATATTGGATGATGTGTGACTTGGTGTGTATTTTGTTCTAGCAGGGTAATGAATATCTTAAACAATCAACTGTCAAATTAACCATAATCTTAACACACTCTATAATACTTTTTCCAAAAGAGATCAAGAGTAGTACTTAGGGATCAAATCCACAAGGAGCAAAGGCACACAATAGATTTCTTATTTCTAAAGACTAAGCTAGGTGAATATATATATTATTAATGAATAACCAAATTAAGAAAATATTCCTTGTAAAGAAGTAAGATGCAATATGGAAATATGCTACTAATGCAAATATGGAAATATTCTAGATATAAATATAAATGTAAATATACTAGATCTAAGGTTTCAAGCTTTATGAATTATAATGAATATGAGGCACATGAATGTAAATATCCTAGAACTCAAATGTTAACTATTCTGACCCTTTTTAACTCCAACTCTCGTATGCGAGCAAAAGGAACGACCATCGATCGACGGCTAAGGCCTGATGTCGATCGATGGATAAAGCCAGATGTCGATCGACGTGAAATCAGAAGGAAGTATGGACGAGATTTGATAAGTCCACCAAACTTATTAGACCAGCTCTCGCATGTATCTAACAACCTAGTTCAACATAATCTATTATGGCACAAAACCTACTCTCGTAGTTGTCCATGTCCTATCATCGAGATCCTAGTTAGCTACTCTAGAATGCAAGCATTAAGCACAACTCAATTGATGAATATTAACTTAACCTAACAATCCTATTTTTGGGCTAATCCATAGATGCTATCATTCAACCCTAAATCTAATTAGTAACTACTTAGACATGATCTTTGTCACAGAAATCATAGATGAATAGAATATATATGAAGTAAAATATAAAAACCAAAAAAGTTCCAGGAGGACTCTGAAGGAGTCTCTCCTTTCTCTCCTAATAAAAATAAAACTAAAATGCTCTGTAAAACTCTGTCTCTCTCCAACTGTTATCTCTCTCAAGACATAAATATAAAAACCCTAAGTCTAGGTCAAAACTCGTTCATGGTATTTTTGTCTTTCTGACTTGGGATTTGATCATCGATCGATGGCAACTGTGATGCATCGATCGCTCGCGAGCTTCAATCATCGGTCGACGCAAAGTGTGATCGATCGATCGATGGCTTCGTCGACTCCCTAGATGATCAACTACGGATTATTCTCTTCTAAAGGTTCCAAAAGCTCCAAGTATCTCATATATCTCAAAAACGTTCCTAGACTTGTAAATACACTAAAACATAACCGAGACACACATAACAGACTCCAAATAAAGCCTATAATATGGATTAAAACTGGTAACAAATAGACTATATCAACTCTCTCAGACTTAACCTTTTGCTTGTCTTCAAGCAAACAAGTTTGTGAAAGAGGTTTTAAAAAGTGGGGACTCACATAATATCTAAGTATAACTATCACCCTACTTTGTTGCAACCACATCCTATCAAGTCAATCACAGAGAAACTTTATATACCCTATCATAGTATAGCAACCAAATCCATTCTATCAACAACTTAACAAATACTAGCTTGACTCGCCCCTCTACTGATCTTATTTATTTGCATAAAATAAAAGTGAATGCTTTACCTTGAGAGTATAGATCAAATGACACATGGATTGTTACCTCTGCAAGTATCTGAACAACTAGGTACCAAGTCTTCTTTGATCCCTTTCTTCCCTCTTTTTCTCTCTTCTCCGAATCTTTTTAGATCTCTTCTTCTCCTTATTTTTCTCTTTTTCTTTTTGGGCAAATTGTAGGAGAATAATGGGGTCATAGGTAATTTACCTACCCCTCGCTTCCAGCAATGTGTGATCATTCCTTTGAATTAGAATAATAGGGCCATAGGTAATGTACCTACCCCTCTTCATCTTGGGAAATCATCTCAATCTTTTAGACTTTTAAGTAGATGTTGAAGAGAGAGAGCGAGAAGGGAACCAAAGGTGCAATGACTTGTACCTACAAACTTGCAGAAAGAACCAGATCCAATGTATACCAAGCCCCAAAACAAGCTGATAATGTCATGATTAGTGTTGGAAATCAGCTTCAGTTCCTTCAAACTTTCTAAGCAAGTTTGATATAGTGGCAGGATGATCCACTTTGGTATCTCTAGTAATTTCTGCAAATAACTTTCTAAAATGGTGCTAACGTGTGGTTATTAAATAATAAATGTTTGATCATAATCCCTTTTTGACTCAATAAAACTTTTTTTTTTTGAAAAGCTTATATATATATCAAATAAAACTGAAAACAAATCAAATAGCATTAGCGAACCTCCCCCAGATTTAAATTACACTGTCCCCAGTGTAATCCGTCTCGGTTCGGTTAGGAAAAATTTAAATCATAAGTAAATAGTTTAAGTAAGAAACTCGATACCAGACTCTGTAATGAGTGTCGATCGATGCAAGGTATAATATGTCGATCGATGGTCGCGATCCATTGTCGATTGATGGTGACTTTGTGGTGTCAATCGATGTCTGACCTGTTAGTTTCTACACTTTCTCTTTTTTTTTATAAGTATAAAACTCAAAAATAGAAAACAATATTAGTAAACCTCCCCCAAACTTAAACAACACTATCACGATTGTTATTCAGTCCGAGATTGGTGAGGAAAATAAATCATAAGGAGACAATTTGATAAACGAAAACGGTATACCTGCTTGCTAATGGTGACCGTCGATCAACACAGTTAAGTGGCGATCGATCGATGCTGGGGATACCCCGTCGATCGACAATGATCAAGTGTTGATTGATGCTTTGTGCAGACTCATGTTCCTTTTTCTTAAAAACCTGTAATAATATAATAAAATCCAAAATTAGGCTAATGTAATCAAGTAAATAATTAAAACTTACTAAACATTGGATTGCCTCCCACTCAGCGCTTGGTTATAGTCTTAAGCTCGACGTTTGAACTTTCTGACTAGTATGGAGGTGGATAAACACTTGGAAAACAAGTGTCTACATCTTCTCTGCTCATCTGAAACCATGTACCAAAGAATCTCCTCATTGCTTCATCACTTATGGTTTTCTCATTCTTTGTAACCTCTCTAGCAACTTCTATTGAATGCATTCTTCTTTGTAGGTTCTCAATGTTGCGCTGTAGCATTCTAAGTCTTGCAGTTGTAGTCTCTGATTTATCTTCCAGTTGTTGAGAAATAACTTCCTTCATTAGGCTCTGAGAAAAAGCAATCTTATCAAACCTATCTTCCAGTTGTATTTCTACTTCCGTCTTATGCCGGTTGGCTTCAGTGTCGATCGATGGTCGTAGTGTGCCGTCGATCGATGCTCGTTTGTCTGGCCTAATTGCATGTTATCTTTGTATAGTATCAAAATCTTGCTTCATCTCATCCATGCGTGTAGTCAAACTGGTAAGGTATTTGTCTATAGGATAGTAGACATCATCAAACCTTGTGTAGAATTCCTCTAGTGACATCTCTTGAGCTTTGTAGACCTCATGCACAATATCATCAATCTCTGCTTTGTTGTATGTCCTTTGATGTTCCATAGGCATATTGATCCTTGCTGCATGTTCCGCTAGACATATGTAGCTCTGCTCAAACATAGTATCTCTCTCTAGAATTGCTCTGATGTCTTCAGCTTGCACATTCACTACCCTTCCGTATGTAGCTCATGCATTACCATTCTCATCTCTATAGATGCCATACTCATCTTTCTTTCCCCAATGGAAAATTCTTCTTCCTTTAGTATCATAAGCTCTCGTTCCATGCTCGATACAGCCGTCGATCGATGATGGGTGTATCCTGTTGATCGATGCTGAATGCTCCGGATACTAGGCAGTTGAAGTACGAAGTTTGTGGAACTTCGGAACGGTATCATCTATCGATACGTGATGTCTGTTGTTGATCGATCTGAGATGTGGAGGTGTGTATGGTATATTACGAATTTGCTCGATCTTCTGCTTTTCTATGTGGATCGACGCTGAATGGGGTGCATCGATAGATACGCGTCTATCCACTTTCGCCCAGCTGGCGTCGTTTGATACAAGCTCTCCGTCGATCGATGGTGTATGGTGGCCGTTGATCGATGCTTTTTTACCGAGTCGTTGCCCAAACAGATCTTCATCTCCTTTGGCAAGTTCAGACTCGTCTTCTTGGTCAGTACCAATCAATGGTGTATGGTTGCCGTCGATCGATGTCGATTTCCCGAATTGATGGGAAATTTGGAAAACACCAGCCTCTTCCAGTGAGGTACCACGGTACTCGATTAGCTCCTCCTCTCTTGAATCTCCGTCGTATTCGAGGTAGGCTGGGGTGTAATTACCATTTGCATGGCAGGTGTTGGTCGTTTCTGGGGTGATGCCGTTGATCGATAACAAAGGGTGGGTGTTGACCAATTGCTTAGCAGCAAACGTGTTGATCGGTGCTCTGGGTTGGGTGTCGATCGATGCTCCATCCTTAGACTCCTCGTTGAACTCATAATTGTAGAAGCATGTGGCCACAAATTTTACATTATTAGACAACTTTGTGAGGGCAGGTTTATTCTTATAAATCTCATAATTAACATTAGGATCAATCAAGGAGAGGCACAATCTGTTAGTTTTCATGTTGCGGATAGCTCCCACAGTGGCCATGAATGCTTTTCTAAGTAGTAGTGAAGAGTTCCAATTGATCTAGATATCCATGACATGGAAGTCTATAAGGACTAGGACATTCTGAATCTGCAGGTGGACATCTCTACAAATACCTCATGAATCCACTCTGGAGCAATCCACAAAAACAAATGAATTGCTGGAAGGCTCCACTCTTAGGTTCAGCTTTTCTGCCATAGCTCTGGGTATGATGCTCACTGTTGATCCAGTGTTACAGAGGGCATTGGGAAACTCATGCCCTTTAATCAAACATGGAATCACGAACTTCCCATGATCACTTTTCTTTTTCAGAATGATCCTCTGCTCTAGAGTTGTCACTGGAAACCATCGATCGATCCTATTGTCTCTCCGTCAATCGATGGTTTAGGGTTTTCCCGATTCTGCAAACTCCATGGTTGTCGTCGATCGACGCGCCTTGCCTGTGTCGATCGATACTTGTGCGACCTGTCGAACGAACTTGAAGATTCCACACGAGAATCTCTCTTTAGAAACCTTTCTCTCTTAACTTCTAACCAAAAATCATCATCAGTCAATGCATTGACATGGTGGCTCTGTCCAGTCTCTATTTTCTCCTTGATCAGGCTCTCATGTCTCCTAATAGTCTCACTTGTCTGCATCACCTGGTTCTCTAGCTTCTTCACATAGGTGTTGAGATTTTTGAACTTGATGTTGAGGTTGAGGTACATGCCATCTATCTTCACTGTCATCTTCTGATGTCCCTCCAAAACTCTGTCAACCATTGCTTCAATCTTGTTTTCTTGAGCTTCGGGAGGAGGGTTCTGGTAGTAGGAGGACTCATAGGTTTTGTTGTTGTTAGGTCTTCATTGTGAACTCTGATTAAAGTTACTCCTTAGACTATTCCCATAGGAGTTCCTGTTGAAACCTTGATTCCCTTGTCTTTAGAAACCATTCCCATCAAGGTAGTTCACATCCTCTTCGATCTCATCATCTCCAGACTCCATTGCTTCCACCTCAGCAAAGGTGACCTATTTCCTGAGAAACTTATGAACATTATCCAGCTTTGCCTTGACTTCTTCAACCTACTCCTTGCTCATCCCTGGAGTTGACTTCTTCCTCTCAAAGTGTGTGCTCTTGGTGCTGCTGCTTGATGTCAGTTTCTCAATCAACCTTGTAGCCTCTTCAGGACTCCTGGTGCTGAAATTCCCCTCATTGGCTGTGTCCAAAGCCATCTGGTACTGTAGTCCGATACCTCTAAAGAAAGTACTGAGAAGTTGCACTTCGTTGAACCCATGATGTGGACAATCTTTCTGGTATGATTTGAATCTGATCCAAGAATTTCTGAAGGATTCTGAAGGGTTTTGTGAAAAGGTGGCAATCTTGCTCCTTAGATCTTCTGCTCTCGCGTCATCAAAGAAGATGCGCAAGAAAGCATTCTTGATGTCAGTCCAGGATGTCAAGGATCTTGGTGGTATATGCTTGAGCCAATATGAAGCTTCCCCAACAAGTGAGTACTTTAAGAGCTTACAAAAAAGATAGTCCTCAGGGACTCTATTGGCTTTAATGGCAGTCACTAGATCCTCAAATCGCTCCAGATGATCCATAGGGTGATCATGTCGCAGCCCATGGTAGGGTGTCTATACCACAAGTCCGAAGAAGGCGGGCTTGATTTCAAAATCGTGTCTCTGAAAAGCTGAAGGACGAATGGTGGATCTGTTGGCGTAGTACTGGTCTGGACGGTTGTAGTCAGTCAGTGTTCTCTGAGCAGCTTGGGACTTAGCTTCAGGTTGAGCTTCTGCAGCGTCTGCTTCTGCTTCTGCAGCGTCTGCTTCTGCTTCTGCAGCGTCTGCTTCTGCTTCTGCATCAGGGATTATAGTCCCATGATCGTCTATCTTCTGACATGCTGCATTACACAGGTGACTGTCAGGGTCATGCAGGTCTCCGTTTTCATCCCTAATCAATATCAAGGTAGCAACCATTTGAACTCGTTTGTGTCTGTCGATCGATGTGGGTTGGATGTCGTCGATCGGTGCTAAGTGGTTAACGTCGGTCGATGAAGGTATGCTGATGTTGATCGATGAAGGTAGATCGATGTCAATTGATGCAAAGTTCGGATGTGGTCCGTGAAGAAGTGTCGGTCGACACGGTACTCGTGTCGTTGATCAATGCTTGTCGTCTTTCTTTATGGATTGAGCGTTCAATTCTGCCAGGGCCAGAGAGTGCTATCAATTCTTGTCTTTTGTTGTTATGGGTCTTCTTTGCATGTACTTGAAAACAAGGAAAAAATATTAGTAACTTGAAAAATAAGTAACAAACCTAGACTAAATCCTAGAAATTAAATCTAATGGCGGTCTATGTTCCTCGGCAACAACGCCAAATTTGACTTGGTGTGTATTTTGTTCTAGCAGGGTAATGAATATCCTAAACAATCAACTGTCAAATTAACCCTAATCTTAACACACTCTATAATACTCTTGCCAAAAGAGATCATGAGTAGTTAGGGATCAAATCCACAAGGAGCAAATGCACACAATAGATTTCTTATTTCTAAAAACCAAGCTAGGTGAATATATATATTAGTAATGAATAACCAGATTAAGGAAATATTCCTTGTAAAGAAGTAAGATGCAATATAGAAATATGCTACTAATGTAAATATGGAAATATTCTAGATGTAAGTATAAATGTAAATATGCTAGATCTAGGATTTCAAGCTTTATAAATTATAATGGATAGGAGGCACGGAAATGTAAATATTCTAGAACTCAAATGTTAACTATTTTGATCATTTTTAACTTCAACTCTCGTATGCGAGCAAAAGGAACGACCATCGATCGATGGTGAAATCAGAAGAAAGTATGGACGAGATTTGATAAGTCCACCAGACTTATTAGACCAGCTCTCGCATGTATCTAACAACCTAGTTTAACATAATCTATTCTGGCACAGAATCTACTCTCGTAGTTGTCCATGTCCTATCATCGAGATCCTAGTTAGCTATGCTAGAATGCAAGCATTAAGCACAACTCAATTGATGGATATTAACTTAACCTAACAATCTTATTTTTAGGCTAATCCATAGATGCTATCATTCAACCCGAAATCTAATTAGTAACTACCCAGACATGATTTTTGTCACATAAATCATAGATGAATAAAATATATATGAAATAAAATATAAAAACCAAAGGAGTTCCAGGAGGACTCTGAAGGAGTCTCTCCTTTCTCTACTAATACAAAATGAAACTAAAATGCTTTATAAAAATTTGTCTCTCTCTAACTGTTGTCTCTCTCAAGACATAAATATAAAAACCCTAAGTCTAGGTCAAAATTTGTCCATGGTATTTTCGTCTTTCTGACTTGGGCTTTGATCATCGATCGATGGCAAGTGTGATGCATCGATCGCTCTCGAGCTTCAATCATCGGTCGACGTGAAGTGTGATCCATCGATCGATGGCTTCGTTGACTCCCTATATGATCAGCTACAGATTCTTCTCTTCTAAAGGCTCCAAAAGCTCCAAGTATCTCATATATCTCAAAAACGTTCCTGGACTTGTAAATACACTAAAACATAACCGAGACACACATAATAGACTCCAAATAAAGCCTATAATATGGATTAAAACTGGTAACAAATAGACTATATCAATGTGGTTAAAAATAAAGGTAGCGTGATTTTTTATACGGTTTTAGAGGAACTGGTAAATTTTTTATTTGGAGTATAGTTTCTGCTGCTATCGTGGATTAGAAAAAATTGTTATCAACACTGATTCTAGAGGAATTATTATAATATTATTAAAAGGTGGAAGTAATGCTTATTATCTGTTTGATTCGTCAAAACTCCTTAACCAAATCTTCTCTATGTCACCCTCCATGCTTTCAAACATCATTTTTTTGTTCTTCTAAAGAAACCATAATATCCAAAAAAAATTTCTCAAATCCGATGGAATTTTAATATTCTCCCCTATTGGAAGAGATAAAACATGTTGAGAAACAAAAATTCTGAGTAGGGACGTTTGAAAGTGCCCAAACCTGCCTAGCATGTAACTGTTGAACATAATGTGATTTGCAGGTTCACCTTCAAAGCCACAAAAATTGCATTTTGGATCAACCTTTGTTCCTCTGTTTGCAAGATTTTCAGCTATTGATATGGCTGCAGAATTGTTCTTCATAAGAAGGGTTGAATCTTTGGAAGTCTGGGAACATTCTATGATGCTTTTTAAGGCAACTAATAAAAAAGATAAACATTTGTTCAATCCAATAATCTTTCAAATTCTCTATTGATACTAACCAATCGCTTAAATTTACAGTGTTTCCCATTTTTATTATGTTTTCACCACACAAAAAAACTTTTGAACTAATTACTGATATGATCTTCATGATAGAGTAGACATCCTGAAAAGGAAAATTTTCATTAAAAATATTAACTCTGTTACCATTATTTTCAAAGTCATTGGAATCACTAACTGATAGATCCAAGTAAATGATCAGATTCTTCATCCAAGAATTCATCATTCCACAAAAGTCACACCATGGATCAATCCGAAAAAATAGTAAAATAATTGGGGATGACTTTGAAATAAGTTTTTACATATGTGGAGTACATCTAACGGTTTCAAAACTATATTTTTACCGATATATAAATTATTATATTATAAAATCTTTTTCTATAGTAAAATTTATGATTTTTAAATAAAAATAAAGTCTTTAGTTGAGGGATTTATATAGAGAAATACCCTAGAATAGCCCTAAAATTTTCTTTTTATAAAAATAACACTCAAGAAAGAAAATGACCAAAATATTTTATTAAAGAGGTAAATATACACTTATATCTCTAGGGTTAACTAATCTAAACTTAGGGTTTAGAGTTAAAGTGTGGGTATTTTGGGGTTAGAGTTTCAAATTTTTTAAAATGAAAATAAAATATTATATTTTTTTAAATAAAAAGCTATTTCGGTTATTTTTTTGTTTGAAGGCTATTTTTGTGACAAAAAACTTAAAACAGTGCTATATAAGAGAATTGCACATTTATATATGTACCTTATAATTTACCATATCTAATATATTTAATGATTTTCATTTAAAATATACTGATTTTGTTTATTAGTTTTTGATACGTAACATATTTGTAGAAATTTTAGGTATTTAAGATTCACAAAATGGATGAAATTTAAGTATTTTAAAGATTGGACAGCTTTTAAAAAAAAAATCATCATATGAATTAATTTAAGATAAAGTCATCAGTATAAACAACTGGCCTTTAGAGAAACCTGAAGTAATTTGGGTTGCATCATTTGGCCATATCAGTTTTTTTTTGACATCAAACAAATATTTTATTACTCAAACTTAACCTAGAGAACCAAATTGGAATAAAACAACAAACATAATAAAGTTTCTTATAAAATGATCATTTTGTAATATCAGTTTTCTTCAGAAGTTTTACAAAAGAATTGTTTAGTAAAATATTGTATGTACTATAATTAAGGATGCCATATCTCCAGGTTCTAAACTCAAAACAACCCATTTCCTATTTTGCTTCAAATCTTTTAAACACCCATACTGCTAATTATAACCTACTATAGTTGAGTTATAGGACCTTTTAAACATATTGAACATGGTCAGATATTATTGATAGAGTCTACGTCAATTTTTGAGAGAAGGTATTTGTTGAATATGGAATCGTATATTATTCACAATGAGCAATGCTCTACTTTATACAATCATAAGGGAAACAAATAAGAAACATGTATATACGTAGAGTAAATAGGAGAATATATGATTAGGAGTGATGGTCATCTTTCTATATCTTACATCCCCCCCCCCTCAAGATGGACCGTTTTTAGCGAGACCAATCTTGTTGCAGAGAGATTGATGTTTGGTGGAACGAGGCAAGGGCTTAGTAAGAGCATCAACGAGTTGATCTGCTGAGGTGACGTGAGACACACGGATACGGTCTGCTTGTACAGGATTGCGAACAAAGTGGTAATCTAAGGCTAAATATTTCATTCTAGAATGGAAAACAGGGTTGGCTGCAAGGTAGGTTGCTCCAATGTTGTCGCAGTATATAGTTAGTGTTGTTTGTTTCTTGAGTCCCAATTACATGATCAAAGATATAACCCATGAGACTTTGAAAGCTGTGTAGGCAATAGAGGGGTATTCGGCCTCCGTTGATGATCGAGCAACTGTTGTTTGTTTCTTTGAAGACCATGCTATGGGATACTTGTCATAGTACACAATGTAGGCACTAGTTGAGGTGTAATCATCCTTGTTTCCTGCCCAATCGGCATCAGTATACGCGTGTAGAGAGGGAGGGTTGTTCTTGTGAAGAAAAAATCTTGTTGTCATGGTTCCAGCAAGGTATCTGAGTATCCGTTTGACTCCATTCCAATGATCATCAGTGGTCCTGTGCATAAATTGTGACATCTTTTTCACCACAAAGGAGATGTCGGGACGAGAGAGAGATATTAATGACTCCCAACTGTTGCTCTGTATTGTGTACGATCTTTGAGTGGTGTTCCCGAGCCAAGCGTGAGATGTTTGTAAGGACACATCGAAGTAGGTACTGTGTTGCACTTTATCATCTTGTTGCGATGTAGGAGATCTGCAATATAACTATGTTGTGTTAGTAATAGACCATGAGGAGAGTAGTGAGCTTCAATTCCCAGAAAATAAGAGAGTTTTCCAAGGACTTTGAGAGAAAATCGGGATGAGAGAGAGGTAATGAAAGTTGCCAGGGATTTCTGGTTATTTCCAGTGAGGATGGTGTCGTCGACATAGATCAACATGTATAGTAAGACTCCATTGTTGTTGTAGATGAACAAACTCATGTCCGCTAGTGAATTCGTGAAACCAGACGCAAGCAAGAATCGACGAAGCTTATTATACCAAGCTCTCAGAGCTTGCTTAAGACCATAGATCGCCTTATGAAGCTTGCATACAGTCATGGGGTTTGGTTGTCTTTGTCAATAAACCCCAGCGGTTGCATCATGTACACGTTGTCGTCGAGCTTGCCTTGTAAGAAGGTGTGATTAACATCAAACGGTCGAAGAGGCCAGTTATTGGAGGTGGAGACGCTAAGGATTAGACGAATTGTTGGAGGTTTCACAACATGGCTGAATTTATGATGATAATCGATCCCGGGTTTTTGATTGAAGCCCTTTGCAACAAGACGCGCTTTGAATCTGTCGACTGTCACATCAGCCTTCCTTTTGATAGTGAACACCCATTTACAGCCGACGATGCTAGCTACTCTGTTTGGTGACTCGAAATCCCAAGTACGATTGCGTAGTTGTGCATTGATATCGCCGATCATTGCTTGACGCCATCTTGGGTCTGTGTTTAGCACTGTGTCCCTGTGTTCCACACGCCTGGCACCTTCTGAGATATCGACATGAGGATCGATTTTGGTTCTGATTCGTTTAGTTCCTGCTGTTGGAGTTGCGATTGTTGGATCTCCACGTCTGGTTGTTGTTATTGTTGTTGTCCCTGAACCATGTTTCTGTTTCATTTGTAGTGATAGGAGTCTCGGGAGCATACACCGGAGCTTTGCAAAGGATCATTGCTTCTTTGTTAAGGAGACGTTCATGGAGTTCAGCAAATGAAATTGTGGTGTCTCTTCCATGAATAGAATTGATCTCAGACTTGTAATTCTCATGTAATCCGTTGAGAACATACTAAGTAATGTCTTCAGGATCCATCGGTTTTCCAAATTGCGCCAGTTCATCGGTTGTGACTTTGATGGTCCTGAGATACTCATATATGGTTTTGGTACCTTTAGCGGATGATTGAACTTGGAGTTTGAGTTGGCGTATGTGACCACAGATGGGATTGCCGAAGGTTTGAGACAGAAGACTTCAGATCTCAGCCGTTGTGGTAGCATTCGAAACCAGCGGCTGTAGTGGTGTGGAGATGGCTCCAATAAGAGAACTGTAGAGAAGTCTATCTTGTCCCCTCCACGGAGTACGCCGGATTAGCTCTGATCTGGTTGTTGGCATTAGTTGCAGTGGGAGGAACAACAGTTGTGGTATCAAAGAACCGATGGAGTTCGAGACTTTCTAGTAGAACACATATCTATTTGCTCCACATGAGGTAGTTGGCGTTTGTTAGTTTAGTGACATTGGACATATTCACCATAAGCAAGGTACTTGATAGGTTTCTCATGTTGAAGACTGTAGTTGTCTCTGCTGAAGATGTGGGATTGAAACTTTTTGTAGCTATTAGGAATAGAAGAGAGAATTGAAAAACGGAGTTTGAGAAGAGTTAGAGAAAGAGGTCCCAAAAAGAGAGACAAGGGAGGATTTAAAAAAAAAAAAGGTAAAAGTCTTCTGCTTTGATACCATGTTGAATATGGAATTGTATATTATTCACAATGAGCAATTCTCTACTTTATACAATCGTAAGGGAGACAAATAAGAAACATGTATATACAAAAAGTGAATAAGAGAATATATGATTAAGAGTGATGATATGTGTTTAAGATAATTTCTATATCTTACAGTATTCACAGGCTCATTGGAAATAAATTTCAGTGGATTGTCATGGGCTCATTGGAAATCAATGTGTCCGTCGTTACAGATTCCCGAGTCACTGAAACATCATTACTTCATTACTAAAATATGGATAATCATGAGAGTAGTGCTTGAAGAAGTCAAATTATGAACTAAGGGGTTAAAATGAAAGTAGTTGTTGACCCAGATAGAATATGACGTTACACATCTTTTGACCAGGGAAGCCTCCAGGGAAGCTTTAATGATCTTGTCGGGTTATACAGGAGTATACTTTTACATTGTTAAAATAATTCAATTTGTTTTATTTGTATCGTTGCTTGGGAATCTCCGACACACGTGGCACCTTCATCTCCAACCGTATTGCTATTAATACTTTAAAAAATTAAGAAGATTAAATACAAATTATTGTGAATGCTAACTCAAACAACAGAGAGGTCGTATGACTATTTTAAGGCGTAAGGGGCATCAAATTAACAGCTTTCAACACAATACATAAGTGATACTAGTAATAATCTATATTCATGTTAGTTCTTATTCTATTTGTAATAATTGTTGGGTCGTGCGTGCAAGGATTCTCTCGAGTACAAGAACCATCCTAAAAAGCTTGTACTTACTTTAACAGAATATCATTTTTAAAAAAAACAGTTGTCCTCTGAAGATGAGCAAAAACGGTTTCTGCAAGGATGCCTATTTATATTTTAAGAAATTTTTTAAAGGTGATTTAATATTTCTAGCAAATAAAAATAATAGTCTTTACCTAGTCAAAAAATAATGAAAACAAAAACTTAAGGCATAACTGGTTCCTATCACTACTAAGCGATTCGTATGAATAATATATCGGTTATAAATTATTGCATTTGAGAAATATTTATGACTGATTAATTATGAGATACTACAGTGGTTAATAATAAATTATCAATACTAACACATTATAACATCATAAAAATATAAAAAATATACTACTATAATAAAAGGGAAAATTGCCAAATTTGACCTAAAATTTGATTTTAAATGCAAACCTAAACCCCAACATGAATAAAATGCAAAAGTAACCCAAACCAAACAAAAAAACATTGTAAAATTACAAACATACCCTTATGACCAAACAAAAAACAATGTTCTTTTTTTACGAATTTAACCAGAGTAAGTCGTCTGCGCATTTTCTTAGGTCTTCTGCGAGACGACTTTCTGGATGACTTCCTCGAAGTCGTCTGGCAAGTCTCCTGGGCGGCTTCCAGGAAGTCGTCTGGAAGAGTAAATCTTAAAAATAATTTATAAATTTTATGAAATATATTTCAACAAGGGAAAAATGTTTATAATATAATTGTAAACATTTGTAAATGATATAAATTAAGATCTAGTAAAATTGAATTGATTTAAACCTAGATGAGATGAATGAAGTAGTGATGGTATTAGTTGGTTTGGGTTTTGGTAACATATATTATTGTATTTACATTTAGGTGTTAGAGTTTGGAAGCTTAACTTTTATCTTGAAAATTTTAACTTTGAGGTATATTTGTTTAGATTTGTGTATATTAAACACTTTTAAAGTTGATATTAAGTTTAACGAAGTATTTAATTTTATTTTGTTAGTTATTTTAGTTAGGTTTTATATTTAAGGTTTCAGACAACTTCCTGGTAAGTTGTCTAAGATGAATTTTTGGTAAGTCGTCTAAAACCAGACGACTTCCTAAAGTCGTGTATCCCCAGACGACTTCCAGGAAGTCGTCTGGTTTTAGATGACTTACCTGCAAGTCTTCCAAGCCGTACATAACTTTTATTTTTACCAAATTACATTTATCTATCCACTTTTTTTACCAAAAATATAAATAGTTATTTTTCACTGTTATTTTCACCTTGATGAGAAAAAAAGAAACCTAAGACGATTTCAAAGGCGATTTTTCCATCGAAACCCTAGCCGTCTTTCGTCGAAACCTCTAGCCATTTTTTGTCGATCTCAGCACCGGTAACCTCGTTTCTTCCGTCGAAATCGTTTCTCCGTCACGGCCGAAGAAAAGTAACCTAACCGTCTTTTTTTTTTCTTTTCAGATCTACACTTTTGCGTTTCGTTGAACTTCGCCGCCGATCTCACCACTGGTAAGTTCTTCCTTTTTGCTGTCGTTCAGTGTTTTTCTTAAGGCGAATCGTTTCGTCGCTGTTAAACCCTAATTTTTATAATCTTACTTCTTTTTCCCGTCTTGTTTTGCAGATCTGTAACCACTGTTGTCGTTGCCGACCAGTATTTCTTCGCCTTCGACTGTAAGTTCATCCATTTGTAGCTGTTCAATCTAGTTAGTTAGTTCAACCGTCAGATCTGTAGGTTTAACACGATTTTCAGATCTGTAGGTTTAACATGATGTTCCAGAAGACTTCCTGGTAAGTTGTCTTGTCCCAGATGACTTCCAGGTAAGTTATATAGTACCATACGACTTACAAAGAAGTCATCTACACACATCCTACCTAGACGACTTACCATGAAGTCTTCTAACCCCTAAATTTACTAGTTTATAAACCTTTCTCTGTTTGGTTTATATATGAGATGTTGGTTTTGATTATTTTGTAGACTGAAAATGGATTTACCAAAACTCCCAAAGAAGTTATTTACCTTACGGGAAGAGCCAGAACTAGTTAAAAGCATTTCATATTATACAGATGATACGAAGTTGTATTCTGCCATGAGGACTGCTCAACATCCAGACGAATTCGAGGAGCTGAGGGACTCAAAGTTGGGAGTCTTCCTCAAGTTCAAGGAGCTGAATTTTGCTTGGGCATCAAGGCTGGTTCACTTAATGCTCTATTTCAAGCTTCACATCAAGAAGAAGTATGAGCTTTGGTGTCTTGTTGGTCCGGAACTGGCGAGGTTTTCTCTGATTGAGTTTGAACACCTCACTGGTCTCAACTGCGATTACGTTGAGAACCTGAAAAATCCGAGGTGTGAGGTTACGGAGGAGACGACTGCTTTCTGGCAGCTTTTGGGTGTTGGTATCGATGCTGGTCCTACTATAGAGAAAATAATAGCAGCATGTAAGAGATGTGCAGAGTGGTCTCATGATGATCGGATGCGGCTAGGATACCTAGCCATCTTTACTGGATTCATTGAAGGAAGAAAGTTCTCAACTGTAACTAGGGCTAGTCTTCCAAGGATAGTGATGAATTTAGAAGAGTTTGAGAATTATCCACAAGGAAGAGGCGCGTTCAAAATGCTGATGGACTCACTGTGGAATAAAGATTTAACAAAATTTTATACTATTGATGGGTTTGTACAAGCGATCCAGGTATGAGTGTACTATGCTCTACTAGAATTCGGAGCTAAGTATGGTCATCCCTTATAAAACAAACCATCTCCACTTTTGCTGGCTTACAATGGTGGCAAAGGACGCAGATTTTTTAAAGACGCCATCGAAAAACAGGTAATTCCATCAGAAGACTTATAACATACTATAAAATCTTCTGGTACGTTTACTCACTAGAAGACGTACCAGAAGACTTAACTACAAGTGTTCTCACCAGAAGACTTCCAGACAACTTATAGTCAAGTCGTCTGGAAGTCTTTTCTGAAGACTTATAGTTAAATTTCCTGGTAAGTCTTTTGGTAAGTCTTCTCACTAGACGACTTACAGACGACTTATGGTAAATAAGTCTTCTCACTATAAGTTTATATTTTTTTTACTGCAGACTGTCGTGATAAACTTTATGAAGAAGAAGGTCATTAGTGAAATGTGGCCAAAATGATACCATAATGTAGAGGATAAATCCGCATAAAACATTGTTAACCTTATGTGGAATGGGAAGCATCATTGAACCATGGAATGCTGGGAAATCGCCGGTATTATCTTGTGGTCCAATGAAAAGTCTGTAGTATTGTATGCGAAGAAGGAAGAGAAAGAGACTATTGTGAAGGAAGAGACTCTTAGGAAGGAAAAGAGACCTCGAAAGAAAGCTTATATTTTTCATTGGACCACAATAGTCGAAAGATAGAAGACTTATATTTAAGTCATCTATAAAGATTTCTCACCAGAAGACTTACCATAAGAGCTAGTTAAGTCTTTCCGGCAGTCTTCTGGTGAGAATACTTTCAAATTAAGTCTTCCAGAAGACTTAACTAAGTCTTCACTTCCAGAAGACTTAACTCGAAAGTCTTCTCACCAGAAGACTTCTAGAAAGACTTAACTAAGTCTTATGTTGAAATTTTTTTATAGATGATTTACATATAAGTCGTGCTATTTTGGGAAATTACCTGTATGCTGATAGTGTCTTTAAAACATTTGCGTCCTTTGTCACCTTTGAATTCCAGCAAATGTGGAGACGGTTTGTTTGGTATGGGATTCTCATTATTAACACCCAATTCTGACAGAGCATGGTATATCCACACATGGAGAACTTGTATAAATCCATCGACAGTATAAGACTTCATGAAATCTTTTGCCCTCAAAGAGTCCATCAACATCTTAAACGCCACTCTCTCCCATGGATAATTCTCGAATTTGTCCAAATCCATGACGAGCCTTGCAAGACTAGCTCGTGTTGCGGTTGAGTACTTCCTCTCTTCAATGAATCCAGTGAAGATGGCTAGGTATCTCAGCCGCATGCGATCATCCCGAGACCACTCTTGGCATCTCTGACATGCTCTTATTATCTGCTCCGGATTTGTACCTGCATCGAGAGAAACACCAATCTGCTCCTAGAAAGAAGCCATCTCCTTTGTAACTTCACATCTTGGATTTTCAAGGTTCGCAATATACTCGCAGTTGAGACCAATGAGGTGTTCAAACTCTATCAGTGAAAACCTCACCGGATCTGCACCAACCAGACTCTAAAGCTCATACTTTTCTTGATGTTGAGCTGGAAATAGAGCATATAATGAACCAGCCTCGATGCCAACCAAAATCCAATTCCTTGAACTTTAGGAAGACTCCCAATCTTGATTCCTTAAGCTCCTCGTAGTCATCATCATGTAAAACATCCTTTACAGCAGAAAACAACTTGGAGTCATCTATATGGTATGCTATGCTTTTGATTGGAAATGGCTCTTTTCCTAAGGTAAATATCATCTTCGGTAGTTCTAGTGAATCCATTTTTCATTCTGCAAAACAATTAAAAAACAACATCTCAATCACAAACTAAATACAATTACTGGAAGACTTCGTAGAAGACTTCTAGTTAATATTATCCGAGAAGCCTACTGGAAGACTTCCAGTAAGTCTTCCAGTAAGTCTTCTAGTAGGCTTCTCGGATCATATTAACTGAAAGTCTTCTAGGAAGTTTTCTAGTAAATCTTTTTCGAGAAGCCTACTAGAAGACTTCCTCGAAGACTTCCACAAAGTCTAGACAAACATATTGAAGAACTTACAGTCGGAAGCGAAGTGGTGAAGTTATGATCAGCAACAACAACAACGGTTAACAGATCTGCAAAACTCGAAGTAAAATAAGAAGTCAGACTATCACGCTTACTTTAGTCAAAAACTGAAGTAGACACCAAAGAGGAAGAACTTACCGGCGGCGGAGCTCAACGACAACAATAACGGAACACGAACAAATTTGAATCTGAAAAAAAGGAAATGGGTTAGTTTAATCTCCCAAAATGTTATTCCGACATGAAAGTTAAAGGAAATTCGATGAGATTTGATGAAAGAAAGAGATTAGCGGCGGTGAAAAATGACGGAAAAAGAGACACAACGGAAATCGTCATCGGTATCACCTTTAGAGAGAAACGGTTAGGGTTTCGTGGTTTACCAACAAATAGTGAATTAATAAAAAAAGTGAAAATAACTATTTATATGTTCGGTAAAACATCCGGTTAGGTTAACTTTAAATTGGTAAAATTCACAACCGGTTTGGCATAGAAAATTTCTTGGAAGTCTTTTGGAAAAAAATAAGCAAGAAGACTTACGAGGAAGTCTCTTACACCCTAAATTAACAATACGACGAGAAGACTTAAGTCTTCTAGCATAATATCTTTTACTAGACCTAGGTCTTCTAATACATATAAGTCTTCTAGCGTAATATCTTTTAGCAGACTTAAGTCTTCTAATACCCTAAACAAAATAACAAAACTAAATATCAGTAAACACTTCACTAAACTTAAAATCAACTCCAAAACTGTTTAATATAAACAAAACAAAACAAATATATGTAAAAATGATTTTTCAAAAAATTTGGTTAAGCTTCCAAAATCAAACCATAAAGATACATACAATACTATAACATACTATAACATATGTTTCCAAACCCTAGACCAAAGAATATCATGAGATGATACTTTTACTCATCTATGTTGAAAATAATTCAATTTTACTAGATTTTAATTTATATCATTTACAAATATTTATTATTACATGATTTAGATTTTCTCTCCATAAAAATATAACTTATATAATTTATAAATTATCTTAAGATTTACTAAACGAGAATACTTAAATGTAAGTCTTCTCAAAAGACTTACAAAATCACAGTAGATTTAAAAAAACAGAAGATTTAAATAAACTATAAAGATAAAAACACATACATTTTTTTGTCATAAGAGACATGTTGTAATTTCACTATTCTTTTAGGTTACATTTGCATTTGATTAATGTTTGGATACACTTTTGCATTTGAATTCAAGTTTTAGGTGGATTTTGACAATTTTACCTTTATTCATACTGTATCTTGAAAAAAAAAAATTATGTGGCATTCATTTTGATCATACTAGAGAAGAGATCTGCGTGTTGGGGCGGATTAAACATTATTAAAGTATACTTTTACTTTTTAGTTTATTTTAATAAAATTTTATTTTTATATTTTCTCAAATTGTAATTCTATTAAATGTTTTAAATAAAATGTATACTATTTCTTACTTTAGAATAATAAAATATGTAAATATGTAAATTTAATTTATTAACCTATTTTATACCAATAAAGTAATAATATAGTACTGTAAATATTAAAATTTTAATAATAAATATAATAATACTAACTTTCTATTAATATCATAGTAAATTTGGTTTCAAATAAAATTTATATAAAAGGTAAAGTTACCACAAATTTACAAATATTTAAGAAATATGTACAATATTATATTTATCAATATATTTGTAAAACTGTAACTATACCGATTTATATTTATTAAAATTCTTTACCAACCTTTTTGACATAATCTTTTATCACTTTTTAATCATAACTGAATACTATACAAATGCTAAATGAATATAACTGACAAAATATATTAGCTCTCTATAGAACTGCTCTGATGTCTTCAGCCTGCATATTCACCACCCTTCCATCTGTAGCTCGTGCATTACCATTTTCATCTCTGTAGATTCCATACTTATCTTTCTTTTTCCAATGGAAAATTCTTCTGCCTTTAGCATCATAAGCTCTCGTCCCATGCTCGATACAGCCATCGATCGATGTTGGGTGTATCATGTCGATCGATGCTGAACTCTCCGGATAGTAGGCAGTTAAAGTGCGTAGTGTGTGGTACTTCGGAATCGTACCGTCGATCTATGCGTTCTGTCAGGTGTCGATCGATCTGAGATGTGGAGGCGTGTAGGTAATATTGCGAATATTCTCGCTCTTCTGCTTCTCTATGTCGATCAAGGCTAAATGGGATGCGTCGATCGATGCGCGTCTCTCCACTTTTGCCCAGCTGGCTTTGTTTGATACAAGATCATGATATTCAATCAGCTCTCCGTCTATCGGTGGTGTATGGTGTATGGTAACCGTCGATCGATGCTTGATTACCAAGTATTTGTCCAAACAAATCTTCATCTTTGTTTGCAAGTTTGGAATCTTCTTCTTGGTCAGTATCGATCGATGGCTATGGTTTCCGTCGATCGATGTCGATTTTCCTAATTGATGGTAAATTTGGAAAATACCAGCTTCTTCCAGTGTGGTATCATGGTACTCGATTTGCTCCTCCTCTCTGTAATCTTCTTCGTACTCTAGGTAGGCTGGGGTGTAATTGCCATCTGCATGGCAGGTGTCGACTGATTGCTGAGCAGCAAACGCTTCGATCGGTCTCTGGTTAGGTGTCGATCGATGCTCCATCCTCAGACTCCTCGTTCAACTAATAATTGCAGAAGCATGTGGCCACAAGCTCTGCATCATTAGACAACTCAATCAGGGTAGTCTTGTTCTTATTCTTAACATGTTCATAAAGCTTTTTTTTTTTATCAATTAGAGATAAATACAACCTTTTTTGTTTCATATTACATATGGTTCCCACTGTAGCCATAAATGCTCTCCCAAGTAGTAGTGAGGAATTCCAATCAATCTGGATGTCCATCAAATGGAAGTGTACTGGGACCAAGGTGTTGTTGATTTACTTTGGAACATCTTTTACTATCCCTCTTGAGTTCACTTTTGAGCAGTCTACAAATGTGAAAGAATCGTTGGAGGGCTCCACTTTTAAGTTAAGCTCTTCTGCCAAAGTTTTTGGCATGATGCTCACTGATGATTCAGTATTATAGAGGGCATTGGGGTATTCGTTGCTTTTGATCAAACATGGCACCGCAAACTTCCCAGGGTCACTTTTCTTTTTCAGGCAAGTCCTCTGGTTCATCCTTTCCCTAAGGTGATTGAATATGATCTCTATATATTCTTTTGTCCCCCTTGATTCCCTGAAAAATATCCACAGCCTGTGTGTAGAAGCTTCATCAAAAGGAATGTTTAAAGGAATTTTGGAAACTCTTTTAACAAAGCCATCCATCTCTTTTTCATTGGCTTCTTTGCGTTGGTGTTTGGGGATCTTTTGCTTCCTCTTGGAATGGCCTTCATCTTCTATATAAAGATCCATGGCTTCAGATGTCTCAGTATTCTTTGTTGAAGCTGTCGTGGTCGGACGCACAATCAAATTGACATTGATGCTTGGCAGTCGAACCGGTTTCATCATCTATCGATCGACGCTGAATGCAATGCGTCAATCGATGCTTCTATCGTCTGTCTCGTGTCTATGTCAACCAACTTTGGTTGATTCACACGAAGCTACTAATATTGCAGGAGTTGTTGTCGATCGATGGTCATTGGCGGGTGTCGATCGACACCAATGCGAACTGCCGAATGACATAGAACTTTTTATACAAAAATATCCCTCTTGGAGCATTTCTCTCTTAACCTTCTACCAGAAATCATCATCAATCAATGCGTTGACATGGTGCTTCTGTCCAGCCTCCCTGATTCTTTGACTTGTTGCATTACACAGATGACCGCCAGGGTCACGCGGGTTGGATGTCATCGATCAATGATATGTGGTTAGGGTCGGTCGATGAGGTGATGTTGATGTTGATCGATGAATGTGGGCCGGCGTCGATCGATGTGGAGTGATCGGTGTCGGTCGACGGTAGAGTTTGGATGATGGTCGTTACGGTCCGTGAAGAAGTGTCGGTCGACGCGGTACTAGTGTCGTCTATCGATGGTTGTCCTTTTTCTTTACGGATTGAGCGTTCAATTCTGTCGGGGTCAGAGAGTGCTATCAATTCTTGTCCTTAGTTGCTTATGATGCTTCTTTGCATGTACCTGAAAGCAAAGAAAAGAAAAATTATTAGTAACTTGATAATTAAGTAACAAACCTAGACTAAATCCTGGAAATTAAATCTAATGGCGTTCTATGCTCCCCGGCAACGGTGCCAAATTTGACATGGTGTGTATTTTGTTCTAGCAGGGTAATGAATATCCTAAACAATCTAGTGTCAAATTTACCCTAATCTTAACACACTCTATAATATTCTTGTCAAAAGAGATCAGGTGTACTACTTAGGGATCGAATTCACAGAGAGCAAAGGCACACAATAGATTTCTTATTTCTAAAGACTAAGCTAGGTGAATATATATATTAGTAATGAATAATCAGATTGAGGAAATATTTCTTGTCAAGAAGTAGGATGCAATATGGAAATATTCTAGATGCAAATATAAATGTAAATATGCTAGATCTAGGGTTTCAAACTTTATGAATTATAATGGATAGGAAGCACGGAAATGTAAATATTCTAGAACTCAAATGTTAACTATTATGACCTTTTTAACTCCAACTCTCGTATGCAAGCAAAAGGAATGACCATCGATCGACGGCTAAGGCCTGGTGTCGATCGACGGTGAAATCAGAAGGAAGTATGGACGAGATTTGATAAGTCCACCAGAATTATTAGACCAGCTCTCGCATGTATCTAACAACCTAGTTTAATATAATCTATACTGGCACAGAACCTACTCTCGTAGTTGTCCATGTCCTATCATCGAGATCCTAGTTAGCTACTCTAGAATACAAGCATTAAGCAAAATTCAATTGATGGATACTAATTCAACCTAACAATCCTATTTTTGGGCTAATCCATAGATGTTATAATTCAACCCTAAATCTAATCAGTAACTACTCAAGCATGACCTTTGTCACATAATTCATAGATGAATAGAATATATATGATAAATTATAAAAACCAAAGGAGTTCCAGGAGGACTCTTAGGAGCCTCTCCTTTCTCTCCTAATACAAAATGATTCTAAAATGCTCTCTCTCTCTCTCTATATATTATCCTCTCCTCCTATCTTTTTATTTGTCAAGACATAAATATAAAAACCTAATTCTAGGTCAAAACTCGTCCAGGGTATTTTCATCTTTCTGTCTTGTACTTTGATCATCGATCGATGGCAAGTGTGTTGCATCAATCACTCTCGAGCTCAGATCATCGGTCGACGCCAAGTGTGATTCATCGATCGATGGCTGTGTCGACTCCCTAGATGATCAGCTACGGATTCTTCTCTTCTAAATGCTCCAAAAACTCCAAGTATCTCATATATCTTCAAAACGTTCATGGACCTGTAAATATAATAAAATATAGCCTAGACACACATAATAGACTCTAAATAGAGCCTATAATATGGCCTAAAACTGGTAATAAATATGTTATATCAGTTGGCATGTAGTAACCTATTTTTTCTTATTTTTGTGCCATAGACCTTTTGTCAGAGTGGTTACCACAGTCTCCGAAGTGAACTTCGTGCATCACCTTCTTTATCTCATCTTTGTGAATGCAACTTAGGTCAACTTCATCATGGATCATTCTGTATAATCTTTCATGCATCATACAATAACTTGCACTTTTTGTTTTAGTTTTTTGCCTCCAATTTTTTTGTGATTGGAGTGTTCCGTCATGGATATATAGTCGCATTTGTTTCCTCCAGTCTTCTCTGCCAAATATTTCATTGAGACTGGGTTTATACAAATCCACTCCGAGCTCTTCTTCATGTAGATGTATATCTCAGGCGGTCATTACTTGCTCTCCTTAATCGATTTTACTGGGATCAGCCTTGATGCTCAGCTGTTTCAATTTATTCTACTGGGATTACGCGCCGTAGACCAGGATCTTATGTTGATGCTAGCGTTTCTAGAGGATCTTCAGTGGTATATTCTCTCCTCACGAGATCTTAGTGAGTTTGATCTTAATGAATTTTAATGATAGCTCTTGTGATTTTTTAAGATATTTCGTCATCCTTTCACCCCGAGCTTTAAGCTGCCGATGAACTGGTTTTCTACCAATTCTGAATCATGGAAAACTTCCAATTTGTCAACGCTGATAGCTTGGAAAAGGCATATACCATCCAAAATGCTTTGTATTCAGCTTCGTTGTTTGATGCCTTGAATCCCAATCTGAATGATTCCTTCAGGGCTTCCCCATTAGGCGACTTTAGCCATACCCGGTTCCTGATCCTTTTTGAGAGGATGATTCGTCGACATGAAGTTTCCATGGTGAAGTCATCGTCTCTGTGTCAGGATTGGTATTCCCCCATTTTTGGTACTTGTGACTTCATGCTTGTTCGTTCCCAGTACTCAATATCATAATCCCTTAGCTTGATTGCCCATTTGGACACCCTACTGGAATGGCTTGGATTATGCATGGTTGGCCACAAGAGATGACTAGATAACACACTTATTGTATGAGATTGGAAGTAAGGTCTTCTTCAGAATCTTGCTCGTTGATTATGATCAGCGACTTCTCTCGATGCCTATTATGATCGTTAATACACTCAAGTTTTGTATGACCAATGCCTTTACATGCAAAGCACTTGATGTCCCTTCTTCTCATTGTAGGATACCCTGTCTTGTAGTGCCGAAAGCCGTTCAAACTCATGACATTGCACATCATATTTTTTATCCAGTTTTCTGTTTCTTATGAGCGTTTTTCAGTTTTTGACACCCATCTTGACGGAGTTCCCCTCCGTTGACCTTGCTTAGCTCTGCTTAACACCCTGTCAAATATTTTGAAAAGTAGGCTGATTGGATCATTGCCCTCCTATTCATCCTTGGGGGGGGGGGGGGGGGTTCTTGTGACACAAGGAAAAATTTATTTCCTTTCTTTCCTCCATCCAGTTCCATCTCATGAGCATTTCTACTACTTCATCATTCCTTATCTCATTGATGTAGAGTGAGACTGACATAGCAGCCTTGTAATCAGCTGGAAGGCATCTTAAGAACTTTTTGACCAAATTTTTGTACTTGAATTTTTCCAATGAGTCAGAGATTCATGAGCTATTCAACTGACTCATGTTCAATCATATTCAGATTCTCAAATTAGATGAAAGATAATCCACTCATGAGTTTTTCACTTTAGAGGTACCTTCAAAATGTGTTTGCAT
This sequence comes from Sinapis alba, assembly GCA_012274485.2. Classification (NCBI taxonomy): domain Eukaryota; kingdom Viridiplantae; phylum Streptophyta; class Magnoliopsida; order Brassicales; family Brassicaceae; genus Sinapis; species Sinapis alba. Next base: position 632,489 of record MU105621.1, on the reverse strand, counting down.
AATCTCACATGCTTCCTTAGATGTCGCACATTCTTGGATTATTTCAAAGTGTATATCTGGAAGACAGTGCCCTTGATTTAAACTTTGCCAGCTTCAATTTCTTTTCTGTCCAGTCCTCTTTTGGTTTATTGCGCTCAACACATTCTTCATCTTTGGCCTTTGGGTCGGTCCATCCCGACATGATTGACTTCCATGCCATGGTATCGATTCCTCAGATGATTGATCTCATCCTCGACTTTCATTGTCCATAGTTGGAGGCATCCATAATCACTCTTGCATTGTACACCAATTGATGATAATTTCCCATTCCTTCGGCAGGATCTATGACGTGGTGTGTATTTTGTTCTAGAAGGGTAATAAATATCCTAAACAATCAACTGTCAAATAAATCATAATCTTAACACACTCTATAATACTCTTGCCAAAAGAGATCAGGTGTAGTACTTAGGGACCGAATCCATAGAGAGCAAAGGCACACAATAGATTTCTTATTTCTAAAGACTAAGCTAGGTGAATAGATATATTGGTAATAAATGATCAGATTAAGGAAATATTCCTTGTCAAGAAGTAGAATGCAATATGAAAATATGCTACTTATGCAAATATGGAAATATTCTAGATGTAAATATAAATGTAAATATGCTAGATCTAGGGTTTCAAGCTTAATGAATTATATTGGATAGGAGGTACGAAAATGTAAATATTCTAGAACTCAAATGTTAACTATTCTGACCTTTTTAACTCCAAATCCCATATGCGAGAAAAAGGAACGACCATCGATCTACGGCTAAGGCTCGGTGTTGATCGATGGTGAAATCAGAAGGAAGTATGGGCGAGATTTGATAAGTCCATCATACTTATTAGACCAACTCTCACATGCATCTAACAACCTATTTCAACATAATCTATTCTGGCACATAACTTACTCTTGTAGTTGTCCATGTCCTATCATCGAGATCCTAGTTAACTACTCTAGAATGCAAGCAATAAGCACAACTCAATTGATGAATATTAACTTAACCTAACAATCCTATTTTTGGGCTAATTCATAGTTGTTATCATTCAACCCTAAATCTAATTAGTAACTACTCAGACATGATTTTTGTCACATAAATCATAGATGAATATAATAGATACGAAAAAAACAAAAAAAAAAAACAAAGGAGTCCCAGGAGGACTCCGAAGGAGTCTCTCCTTTCTCTCCTAATACAAAATGAAACTAAAATGCTCTGTAAAATTTATGTCTAACTGTTCTCTCCCTTTTCTCTGTCTTTTTCAAGACATAAATATAAAACCCCTAAATCTAGGTCAAAACTCGTCCAGGGTATTTTCGTCTTTCTAACTTGGGCTTTGATCATCGATCGATGGCAAGTATGATGTATCGATCGCTCTCGAGTTTCAATCATCGGTCGACGCCAAGTGTGTTCCATCGATCGATGGCATCTTCGACTCCTTAGATGATCAACTACATATTTTTCTCTTCTAAATGCTCCAAAAACTCCAAGTATCTCATATATCTCCAAAACGTTCATGGACCTGTAAAAACTCTAAAACATAGCCTAGACACACATAATAGACTCTAAATAGAGCCTATAATATGGCCTAAAACTGGCAATAAATAGGCTATATCAATCTCACATGTTACACAATCGAATGGGTGACCACTCTGATACCAACTGTAAATGCAAGAACTACAACATGAACTAAAGCACAAAGTATACCATAGAATATTTCGACAAAGATATGTGTATATATTAAAATTCTTTAAAGTGAGCTTACAAGTATATCCTTAAACAGAAATCTAACAAGATCAAGATCCTCTTGATTTGTTGTTGATATAGCCTATTTATTACCAGTTTAAGCCATGTTATAGGCTCTATTTAGAGTTTATTATGTGTGTCTAGACTATGTTTTAGAGTATTTACAGGTCTAGGAATACACTTGGCGCTTTATTATATGGAGAAAAATCCATAGCTATCATTTAGGGAGTCGACAAAGCCATCGATCGATGGAATACACTTGGCATCGACCGATGATTATAGCCCAAGGTCGATCGATGTAGCACACTTGCCATCGTTTGATGTAGCACACTTGCCATCGATCGATGTAGCACACTTGCCATCGATCGATGTAGCACACTTGCCATCGATCGATGACAACATATTTCAAAGTCCAAGCCAGAATGACGAAAATACCCTGTACGAGTTTTGACCTACATTTAGTTTTTTTTTAATATTTATGTCTTGAGAAGGCAGAGAGGAATGAGAGAACAAGTTTAGACAAAGAATTTTAGTATTATTATATTGTATTAGGGTTATGAGAGAAAGAAGAGACTCCTTCAGAGTCCTCCTGGAACTCCTTTGGATTTTATCTATTTTATATTTCATATCTATTTCATCTATGATTTCTGTGACAAATATCATGTTTCAACTTTTCTGCCATAGCTCTGGGTATGATGCTCACTGATGATCCCGTGTCGCAGAGGGCATTGGGAAACTCCTGACCTTTGATCAAGCATGGAATCACGAACTTCCTAGGATCACTTTTCTTTTTCAGAATGATCCTCTACTCTAGAGTTGTCATATTCATGACCTTTGGTAGATGAACTCGTTTCGTTGCTGGGAACCATCGATTGATTCCACGATCGTTCCGCCGATCGATGGTTGAGGGTTTTCCCGATTTCTGCTAACTCCACGGGTATCATTGATCGATGCGCCTTGACTTACGTTGATTGATGCTTGTGCGACCTGTTGAACAAACTGAATTTTCCACACGGGAATCCCCGTCTTGTGCATTTCTCTCTTGACTTCTACCCCAAAATCATCTTCAATCAATGCATTGACGTGGTGATTCTGTCGAGCCTCTATTTTATCCTTGATCAGGCTCTCATGTCTCCTAATAGTTTCACTTGTTTGTATCACCTGATTCTCCAGCTTCTTTACATGAGTGTTGAGATTTTCGAATTTGGTGTTGAGGTGGAGGTACATCCCATTTATCTTTCCATTGAAATCTACTTTCATTTTCTGTTGTCCCTCTTAAACTATGTCAACCATTGCTTCAATCTTGCTTCCTTGAACTTCTGGAGGAGGGTTATGGTAGTAATAAGACTCATAAGCTTTGTTGGTGTTGAAGGGCATTCGATGTGAACTCTGATTAAAATTACTCCTTTGACCATTCCCATACGAGTTCCTGTTGAAACCTTGATTCCCTTGTCTCTGGAAACCATTCCCATCAATGTAGTTCACATCCTCTTCAATCTCATCATCTCTAGACTCTATTGCTTCCACTTATACAAAAGTGACCTGCTTCCTGAGAAATTTCTGAACACTATCTAGTTTTGCCTTGACTTCTTCAGTTTGCTCCTTGGTCATTGTTGGAGTTGATTTCTTCCTCTCAAAGTTTATGTTTTTGGCGCTGCTGCTAGAGGCCAGATTGTCAATCAACCTTGTAGCTTCTTCAGGACTCCTGGTGCTGAAATTTCCTTCGCTAGCTGTGTCTAAAGCCATTTGGTAGTGTAATCCAATACCTCTAAAGAAAGTGCTGAGAAGTTGCACTTCGTTGAATCCATGATGTGGACAAACTCTCTAGTATGATTCGAATCGGATCCTGAAGTTTCTGAAGGATTTTGAAGGGTCTTGTGAAAAAGTAGCAATCTTGCACCTCAGGTCCTCAGCTCATGCGTCATCAAAGAAGTTGCGCAAGAAAGCATTCTTGATGTCAGTCCAGGATGTTAGGGATCCTGGTGCTAACTGCTTGAGCCAATATGAAGCTTCTCCAGCAAGTGAGTACTTGAAGAGCTTACAAAAAAGATAATCTTCAGGGACTCCATTGGCTTTAATGGCAGTTACTAGATCCTCAAATTGCTCCAGATGATCCATAGGATGCTCATATCGCAGCCCATGGTAGGGTGTCTGTGCTACAAGTCCGAAGAAGGCAGGCTTGATTTCAAAATCGTGTCTCTGAAAAGTTGGAGGATGAATGGCGGATCTGTTGGCGTAGTACTGGTCTGAACGGTTTTAGTCAGCTAGTGTTCTCTGAGCAGCTTGGGAATTAGCTTCAGGTTGAGCTTCTGCAGCGTCTGCTTCTGCTTCTGTATCATGGATTATGGTTCCCTGATCGTTTATCTTCTGACCTGCTGCATTACGCAGGTGACCGTCGGGGTCACACATGTCTCCATTCTCATCCCTAACCAGTATTAAATTTGCAACCATCTGAACTCGTCTACTTCCATCGATCCATGCGGGTCGATTGATGTCGATCGATGTTAAGTGATCAGTATCAGTCAATGTTAGTAAGTTGATGTCGATCGATGTGGGTAAGTTGATGTCGATCGATGCTAGGTGATCAGTGTCGGTCGACGGTGGAGTTCACATATCGGTCGACATGGTCCATGAAGAAGTATCGGTCAATGCGGTACAGGTGCTGTCGATCGATGATTGTTGTCTTTCTTTGCGGATCGTACTTTCAAGTCTGTCAGGATCAGAGAATAATGCTAGTTCTTGTCTTTTATTGCTCCTGGTGATCTTTGCATGTACCTGAAAACAAAGGAAAAGAAAAATTAGTAACTTTAAAAAATAGTAACAAACTTAGACTAAATCATAGAAATTAAATCTAATGGCGATCAATGCTTCCCGGCAACGGCGCCAAATTTGACATTGTGGTGTTTATTGTTCTAGCAGGGTATAAATATCCTAAGCAATTAACTATCAAATTAACCATAATCTTAACACAAAAAATAATACTCCTACCAATTAATATAGCCTATTTATTATCAGTTTTAAGCTATATTATAGGCTTTGTTTAGAGTATGTTATATGTGTCTAGACTAGATTTTAGAGTATTTACAGATTCAGGAACGTTTTGGAGATATATGAGATAGTTGGAGTTTTTGGAGCATCTAGAGGAGAAGAATCCGTAGCTGATCATTTAGGGAGTCGACGAAGCCATCGATCGATGGAATACACTTGGCGTCGACCAATGATTAAAGCCCAAAGTCGATCAATATAGCAAACTTGCCATCGATCGATGACAACATATTTCAAAACCTAAGTCAGAATGACGAAAATGCCTTGGACGAGTTTTGATCTAAATTTAGGGTTTTATATTTATGACTCGAAAAGACAGAGAGAAAAGGAGATTTTTTTAGACAGAGCATTTTAGTTTCATCATATCCATTTTGTATTAGGGTTATGAGAGAAATGAGGAACTCTTTCAGAATCCTCCTGGAACTCCTTTGGTTTTTATTTATTCCATATTTCATATATATTTAATCTATTATTTCTATGACAAAGATCATGTTTGAGTAGTTATCATTTAGATTTAGTATTGAATGATAGCAATCATGGATTAGCCCAAAAATAGTATTGCAAAATTATGTTAATATTCATCAATTGAGTTGTGCTTAATGCTTGCATTCTAGAGTAGCTAATTAGGATCTCGATGATAGGACATGGACAACTACGAGAGTAGGTTCTCTGCAAGAATAGGTTATGTTGAACTAGGTTGTTAGGCGCATACGAGAGCTGGTCTAATAAGTCTGGTGGACTTATCAAATCTCGCCCACATGTCCTTCTGATTTCAAAGGGTCAGAATAGTTAAGATTTGAATTCTAGTAAATTTACATTTCTGTGCTTCATATCCCCTATAATTCATTTAGCTTGAAATCCTATATCTAGCATATTTATATTTATATTTACATCTAGTTGATTAATAGCATATTTCCATATTCGCATTAGTAGCATATTTCCATATTGCATCATACCTCTTGACAATGAATATTTCCTTAAATTGATTGTTCACCACCAATATATATATTTATCTAGCTTAGTCTTTAGAAATAAGAAATCTATTGTGTGCTTTTGCTCTCTATGTATTTGATCCCTAAGTACTACACCTGATCTCTCTTGGCAAGAGTATTATTTTGTGTGTTAAAAATATTGATAGTTAATTGTTTATAATATGTATACCCGGCTAGAACTATTAACACCACATATGTCAAATTTTGCACCGTTTTCGGGGAGCATTGATCGCCATTAGATTTAATTTCTAGAATTTAGTTTAGCTTTGTTACTAATTTTCAAATTACAAATTTTTCTTTTCCTTTGTTTTCATGTACATGCAAAAAAGCACCAGGAGCAATAAAGGACAAGAACTAGTATTATCCTCTGACCCTGACAGACTTAAACGTACGATCCACAAAGAAAGACGACAACCATCAATCCACAACACTTGCCCACATTGATCGACAACAACTTACTCACATCGACCGATACTAATCACTTAGCATCGATCGACATCAACCGACATGCATTGATAGACGGGAGCAGACGAGTTCATATTGTTGCGACTTTAATACTTGTTAGAGATGAGAATGGAGACCTACGTGACCCCGATGGTCATCTGTGTAATTCAGCAGGTCAGAAGATAGACGTTCAGAGGATTATAATCCCTGATATAGAAGCAGAAGCAGACGGTACAGAAGCTTAACCTGAAGCTAATGCCCAAGCTACTCAGAGAATATTGGCTGACTACAACCGTCCAGACCAGTACTACGCCAACATATCCGCCATTCGTCCTCCAGTTTTTCAGAGACACGATTTTGAAATCAAGCCCGCCTTCTTCGAATGTGTAGCACAAACACCGTACCATGGGCTACGACATGAGCACCATGTGGATCATCTAAAGCGATTTGAGAATCTAGTGACTGCCATTAAAGTCAATGGAGTCCCTGAAGATTATTTTTTGTAAGCTCTTCAAGTACTCACTTGGTGGAGAAACTTCATATTGGCTCAAGCAGTTATCACGAAGATCTCTGACATCTTGAACTGACATCAAGAATGCTTTCTTGCGCAACTTCTTTGATGATGCAAGAGCAAAATACATGAGGAGCAAGATTCCTACTTTTTCACAAGACCCTTCAGAATCTTTCAGAAAATCCTGGATCAGATTCAAATCATACCATAGAGATTGTCCACATCATGGGTTCAACGAAGTGCAACTTCTCAGCACTTTCTTTAGAGGTATTGGATTACAATACCAGATGGCTTTGGACACAGCTAGTAAAGGAAATTTCAGCACCAAGAGTCCTGAAGAGGCTACAAGGTTGATTGAGAATCTGGCATCCCGCAACAGCACCAAGAACACAGACTTTGAGAGAAAGAAATCAACTCCAGCAATGAGCAAGGAAAAGATTGAAGAAGTTAAGGCAAAACTGGATAGTGTTCAGAAGTTTCTCAGGAAACATGTAACTTTTGCAGAAGTGGAAGCAATAGAGTTTGAAGATGATGAGATTGAAAATGATGTGAACTATGCTTATGGGAATGGTTTCCAGAGTCAAGGGAATCAAGGTTTCAACATGGACTCCTATGAGAATGGTCAAATGAGTAATTTTAATCAGAGTTCACAACAAAGGCTTTTCAACAACAACAAAGCTTATGAGTCTTCTTACTACCATAACCCTCCTCCAGAAGCTCAAAGAAGCAAGATTGAAGCAACAGTTGAAAGAGTTTTAAAGGGACAGTAGAAGATGACAATGGATTTCAATGGAAAGATAGATGGGTTGTACCTCAACCTCAACACCAAATTCGAAAATCTCAACACCTATATAAAGAAGCTGGAGAATCATGTGATGCAGACAAGTGAAACTATTAGGAGACATGAGACCCTGATCAAGGAAAAAATAGAGGCTAGACAGAGTCACCACGTTAATGCATTGACTGAAGACGATTTTTGGGTAGAAGTCAAGAGAGAAAGGCTACAAGAGGGGGATTCACGAGTGGAAAATTTGAGTTTGTCGCACATGAATCGGTCGACTTAAGTCAAGGCGCATCGATCAACAGTACCTATGGAGTTAGCAGAATCAGGAAAACTCTCAACAATCGATCGGCGGAGCGACTATATAATCGATCGATGGTTTCAGAAACAAAACGAGCTTATCTACCAAAATTCACGAATATGACAACTCTAGAGCAGAGGATCATTCTGAAAAAGAAAAGTGATCCTGGGAAGTTCGTGATTCCATGCTTGATCAAAGGTCACGAGTTTCCCAATGCCCTCTGTGACACTAGATCATCAGTGAGCATCATACCCAAAGCTATGGCAGAAAAGTTGAACCTGAGAGTGGAGCCTTCCAGTGATTCGTTCGTTTTTGTGGATTGTCCAGAGTGGATTCAGAGGGTATTTGTAAATATGTCCCACTACAGATTCAGAATGTCCTAGTCCGTATAGACTTCCATGAGATGGATATCAAGATCAATTGGAACTCTTCACTACTACTTGCGTGAGCATTCATGGCGACCGTGGAAGCTATATGCAACATGAAGACTAATAGGTTGTGCCATTTCTTGATTGATCCTAATGTTAATTATGAAATTTATAAGAATAAACCTGCCCTCACGAAGTTGTCTAATGATGCAGAACTTGTGGCCACATACTTCTGCAATTATGAGTTCAACGAGGAGTCTGAAGATGGAGCATCGATCGACACCAACCCAGAGCATCGATTGACACCAACCTAGAGAATCGATCGACGCGTTTGTTGTTCAGCAATCGGTTGACACCCACCCTTCGTTATCGATCGACAATCTAACCCCAAAACCGATCAACACCTGCCACGCAGATGGCAATTACACCCCAGCCTACCTTGAGTACGATGAAGATTACAGAGAAGAAGAGCTAATCGAGTACCATGGTATTGCAGTGGAAGAGGCTGGTATTTTTCAAGCTTCCCATCAACTCGAGAAATTGACATCGATCGACGGCAACCATTCGCTATCGATCGATACTGACCAAGAAGCAGAGTCCGGATTAGATTCAGCTGCGGAACGAGAGAAACATATAGTTATCTACAACCAGATGAGTTTGGTATAATGAGAGAAGATATAGCTGATATACTTGCAATGACCAATGCTATGGATTGCAGAATGCTAAATGGCACGAGGGAAGATATAGCTGATATACTTGCAATGACCAATGGAGCTGGAAATCAGTTTGAGCAACAACTTGGTAATCAAGCATTGACCGACGGCCACCATACACCATCGATCGATGGAGAAGGAGAGCTGATTGAATATCGCGACCTAGTCTCAGAAGACGCCATTGGGCGAAAGTGGATAAACTCACATCGATCGACACACCTCATTCAGCGTCGATCGACATTGAGAAGCAGAAGAACGAGCCAATCCGTAATATTCCATACATGTCTCCACATCCTAGATCGACCGACAGTAGACATCGTGCATCAATCAACAGCATCCTTCTGAAGCTTAACAAATGTTCGCATCAATCGACGAGATCAATCCAGCATCGATCGACGACTGTATCGAGCAAGGTGCGAAAGCCTATGATGCTAAGGGAAGAAGAATTTTCCATTGGAAAAAAAGATGAGTATGACATCTACAGAGATGAGAATGGTAATGCACAAGCTACATACAAAATAGTAGTGAATGTGTAAGTTGAAGACATCATAGCAGTTCTAGACAGAGCTACTATGTTTGAGCAGAGTTACATATGTTTACCAGAACATGTAGCAATGATCAGTATGTCTATGTAGAATCAAAGGACATACAACAGAGATTGATGATATTGTGCATGAGATTTACAAAGCTCAAGAGATCTACAAAGCTCAATAGCTGTCACTGGATGATTTCTACACGAAGCTTGATGATGTCTACTATCCTATAGACAAATTCCTCACCGGCCTGACTACACGCATGGATTAGATGAAGCAAGATTTGGATACTATACAGAGACATCATGCGATTAGGCCAGACGAACGAGCATCGATCAACAGTACCCTACGACCAGTGGTCAACAGTACCCTACGACCATCGATCGACACTGAACCCAACGGATTTAGAAGACAGCAGCAAAAACACAATTGGAAGATAGGTTTGATGAGATTTCTTTTTCTCATAGCTAATGAAGGAAGGTATTTCTCAACAGTTGGAAGATATATCAGAAACTACAGCTGCAAGACTTAGAATGCTACAGCGCAGTATTGAGAACCTACAAATAATAATGCATTCAATGGAGGTTGGTAGAGAGGTTATAAAGAATGAGAAAACCAGAAGTGATGAAGCAGTGATGATCTTTATTGGTACATGGTTTCAGATGAGTAGAGAAGACGTAGACACTTGTTTTCCAAACGTCGAGCTTAAGACTATAACCAAGCAATGAGTGGGAGACAACCCACTGTTTAGTAAGTTTTAATTAGTTCTAGATTATATTAGTCTAATTTCGGATTTTATTATATTATTGCTGGTTTTTAAAAGAAAAAGGAACATGAGTTTGCACAGATCATTGATCGACGGAGTAACCCTAGCATTGATCAATTTCCACCTAACTGTGTCGATCGACGGTCACCATCAGCAAGCAGATATATCGTTTTCTTTGATTAAATTTTGTCCTTATGGTTTATTTTCTTCATCAATCTTGGACCTTATAACCATGGTGATAGTGTTGTTTAAGTCTGGGGGATTTTTACTAATATTGTTTTCTATTTTGAGTCTTATACTTATATCAAAAAATTAAAAAAATAAAGCAAGAACTTACAGGTCCAACATCGATCGACACCATAAAGTCACCATCGGTTGATAATGGATCGCGGCCATCGATCGATGCCACCTACCTACAATGATCAACACTCTATTACAGAGTCTGGTATCGAGTTTCTCTCTTAAGCGATTTTCTTTTTTTTTTTTTTGGTCAAAATCTTAAGCTATTTACTTATGATTTAATTTTTCCTAACCAATTTGGGACGGATTATACTAGGACAGTGTAATTTAAGTTTGGGGGAGGTTTGCTAATGCTATTTTATTGGTTTTAAGTTTTATTTGCTATATATTTATATATATATATATATATATATATATATAAGTTTTTCAAAAAGTTTTATTGAGTCAAGAAAGGGACTATGATCAAGATTTATTATTGACTAACCACACTTTAGCATCATTCTTAGAAGGTTGTTTGCTGAGATTACTAGAAATATTAAAGTGGATCATCTTGCCACTATACCACACTTGCTTAGAAAGTTTGAAGGAATCGAAGCTGATTTCCAACATTAATCCTGACATTATTAGCTTGCTTTGGGGCTTGGTATACACTGAATCAGATTCCTTCTGAAAGTTTGTAGGTACAAGTTATTACACCTTTGGTTTCCTTCTCTCTCTTCAGCATCTACTTAAAAGCTTAAAAGATTGAGATGACTTCCCGAGATGCAGAGGGGTAAGTACATTACCAAGGACCCAATTATTCTAATTCAGAGAATGATCACACATTGTTGGAAGCGAGGGATAGGTAAATTACCAATGATCCCACTATTCACCTACAACTTTTCCCAAAAAGCAAAAGAAAAAAAAAAACAAAAAAAAAAACAAGATGGCATCATTGAGATCTAAAAAGATTCAGAGAAGAGAGAAAATAAGGAAGAAATGAACCAGAGAAGACTTTGTGCCTAGTTGTTCAGATACTTGTAGAGGTAAGAGTCTATGTTTCCTTTGATCGATACTCCCAATGTAAAACATGCATTTTTATTTTATGCAAACAAATGAGATCAGTAGAGGGACGAGTCAAGCTAGTAATTGCTAAGTTGTTGGTAGAATGGATTTGGTTGCTATACTATGATAGGGTACATAAAGTTTCTCTGTGATTGACTTGATAGGATGTGGTTGCAACAAAGTAGGGTGATAGTTATACTTAGATATTATGTGAGTCTCCATTTTTTAAAACCTCTTTCACAGACTTTGTTTGCTTGAGGACAAAAAAAAGGTTAAGTCTGGGTGAGTTGATATAGCATATTTATTACCAGTTTTAGGCCATGTCATAGGCTCTATTTAGAGTCTATTATGTGTGTCTAGGCTATGATTTAGAGTATTTACAGGTCCAAGAATATTTTGGAGATATATGAGATATTTGGAGCTTTTGGAGCATCCAGAGGAGAAGAATCGGTAGCTGATAATTTAGGGAGTCGACGAAGCCATCGATCGATGGAATACACTTGACGTCGACCGGTGATTAAACCCCAAGGTTGATCGATGTAGCACACTTGCCATCGATCGATGATAGCAGATTTCAAAGCCTGAATCAGAACAACAAAAATACCCTCGACGAGTTTTGACCTAAATTTAGGATTTTATATTTATGTCTTGAGAAGAGAGAGAGAAAAAAGAGAATTTTTTAGACAGAGCATTTTAGTTTCATTTTATCCATTTTGTATTAGTGTTAAGAGAGAAAGGAGGAACTCCTTCAGAGTTCTCCTGGAACTCCTTTGGTTTTTATTTATGTTATATTTCATACAATTTTATCTATGATTTCTATGACAAAGATCATGTTTGAGTAGTTATCAATTAGATTTAGGTTGAATGATAGCAATCATGGATTAGCCCAAAAATAGGATTGTCAGGTTAAGTTAATATCCATCAATTGAGTTGTGCTTAATGCTTGCATTCTAGAGTAGCTAACTAGGATCTCGATGATAGGACATGAACAACTACGAGAGTAGGTTTTGTGCCAGAATAGATTCTGTTGAACTAGGCTGTTAGGCGCATGCAAGAGCTGGTCAAATAAGTCTGGTGGACTTATCAAATCTCGCCTACACTTCCTTCTGATTTCACCATCGATCGATACCAGGCCTTAGCCGTTGATCGATGGTCTTTCCTTTTGCTCGCATACGAGAGTTGGAGTTAAAAGGCTCATAATAGTTAAAATTTGAGTTATGGTATATTTACATTTTCGTGCTTCCTATTCCCAATAATTCAGCTAGCTTAAAACTTTAGATCTAACATATTTACATTTATACTTACATCTAGTTAATTAATAGCATATTTCCATATTTGCATTAATAACATACTTCCATATTTGCATTAGTATCATACTTCAATATTTGCATCTTACTTCCTCACAAAGAATATTTCCTTAAATTGATTGTTCACCACCAATATATATATATTTACCTAGCTTAGTCTTTAAAAATAAAAAATCTATTGTGTGTCTTTGCTCTCTGTGGATTTGATCCCTAAATACTACACATGATTTCTCTTGGCAAGAGTATTATTTTGTGTCTTAAAAATAGGGTTAGTTTGATAGTTAATTGTTTAGGATATTTGTACCCGGTAGAACAATAAACACCACACATGTCACCAAGAGAGATCAGGTATAGTACTTAAGGATCGAATCCACAGAGAGAAAAGGCACACAATAGATTTCTTATTTCTAAAGACTAAGCTAGGTAAATATATATATTAGTGGTGAACAATCAATTTAAGGAACTATTCCTTATCAAGAGGTAGCGTGGTAGATCGATGCATTCTCTATGGATCATGAAATTGCATTGAAGACATAAATAAGGGCTTCGGTTACCTTGAGTCCCACAAGCACTGCAAGTAAACTTCACATGTCGATCGGTAGGGAAATCAGAAGAAAGTGTAGGCGAGATTTGATAAGTCCACCAGACTTATTAGACCAGCTCTCGCATGCGCCTAGCAGCCTAGTTCAACATAATTTATTCTGGCACAAAACCTACTCTCGTAGTTGTTCATGTCCTATCATCGAGATCCTAATTAGCTATTCTAGAATGCAAGCATTAAGGACAACTCAATTGATGGATATTAACTTAACCTAGCAATCCTACTTTTAGGCTAATCCATGATTACTATCATTCAACCCTAAATCTGATTGATAACTACGCAAACATGATCTTTGTCACATAAATTATAAATGAAATAGATATGAAATATAGATTAAATAAAAACTAAAAGAGTTCCAGGAGGACTCTGAAGGAGGAGTTTCTCCTTTCTCTCCTAGTGCTAATACAAATGAATAGAATAAAACTAAAATGCTATGTTTGTATTGTTGTGTCTCTCTGTCTCCGTTTGCTCAAGACGTAAATATAAAATCCTAAATTTAGGTATAAACTCGTCCAGAGCATTTTCGTCATTCTGACTTGGGCTTTGAAATATGATGTCGTCGATCGATGCCAAGTGTGCTACATCGATCAACCTTGGGCTTTAATCATCGGTCGACGCCAAGTATATTCCATCGATTGATGGCTTCGTCGATTCTTTAAATGATCAACTACAAATTCTTCTCCTTTGACTGCTCCAAAAGCTCCAAATATCTCATATATCTCTAAAACGTTCATGGACCAGTAAATACTCTAAAACATAGCCTAGACACACATAATAGACTTTAAATAGAGCCTATAACATGGTCTAAAACTGATAATAAGTAGGTTATATCAATGGTGATAGTAAAGTAGATGACGAGATTCAGCACACTACGGGAGATACAGTCATTTACTTGTGATTCGATGATCTTGTACTATTACGAGATGACATGATGAACAGTGGCAGATACGAACATATTCAGATCTACATGTACCATCACATGGCATTTGTGCACATTCACCATCGACTCTGGTAGCTCACGTAATGTCATTGCCGACGGTGCTGTGAACAAACTAGGGCTTGTCTGCGAACAACACCCAGCGCCCTATTCTCTCGGATGGATTATAGTGTCCAGTAGTTTGCGTGTCACTCAGCGTGTGTTGATTATGTTTTCTATTGGCCAATATTATAGAGACAACGTGCACTACAAGAAAACGTGAGAGTTGCGACTATAATTTACGACCACAAATGTGTGGTCATATATTTACGTCCAATTTACGTCTAACTTACGACTAAGTGAGAACTAGTCGTAAGTTGGACGTAAAATTGCCACTAAAATGTTTGGTCGTAAAGTAAACGTAAACTAACATCTGATTTACGACTACATGGATACGTAGTGATAAAATTAGTCGTAATATTACGACTAACTTACATCTAAACATTTACATCTGATTAGCGACCACTGATGAACGTAAAGTAGTCATACATTATGACTAGGCTACATCGAACATATACCATCTGATTAACAACAAACTTACGTTAACAATAGTTGTACATTTGTAGTTAAGTTATGATATAACATAAATTTGTTGTAACATTGTTACCTACCAAAATTAAAATTTCCCTATAAATATGATCTTGTCCCTCATTCTTAAGATGTACACAAAAAAACGAAAAGGAAAAAAAAATGTATGGAAATATCTATGAGCTTCGAAGTTGGATATATGCGCATAAAGTTTCAAGGGAAGAGTAACAAATGAATTTCTCAACGGAGCAGAGATATTCATGTACCAGGCTGGAGAGACGTCGTTCACAAAGGAAATGGGTAAAATGTTATGTCCTTGTCGTAAATGCAATAATACGAAGTTTGCTGCTAGTGAAACGGTTTGGAAACATATAGTTAATAGAGGATTTACTCTGCAATACTATATTTGGTTTAACCATGGAGAGGGTGATAATAGGAATGAAGCTAGTAGTAGTAATCAGGTTGAGAATGTTCGTAACAGAGATGAACCACGTTTGCCTTCTGAAAATTACCTTTAAGAGTATCATATGGTAGATCATGATATGGTTACAAATGCATTTTGTGATACAACATCAGTAATGGAGGAGGTAGAAAATGTAGAGGGGCCTAACTTGGATGCAAAAAGATTTTATGAAATGCTAGCAGCAGCTAATGAGCTAATTTATGAAGGGTGTAGAGAAAGTATTTCTAAATTATCATTGGCAGCTAGGATGATGAATATCAAAACTGATCATAACTTACCTAAAGTTTGTATGGATGCATGGGCTGAGTTCTTTAAAGAGTATTTGCCTGAAGATAATTTGTGTGTTGAATCTTATCATGAGATTCAGAAACTGATTCATAGTCTTAGCTTACCTTCGGAGATGATTGATGTGTGTATAGACAGCTGTATGATATACTGGGGAATAGATGCATAATTGTTAGAGTGTAAATTTTACAATGCGAGCAGTTCTTTTGTAGACAATTAATGACTTTCCTGCATATGGGATATTGTCAGGTTGGACGACGCATGGTAGGTGATCTTATCCTTATTGTATGGGAAGCACATACGCATTTCAATTGAAGAATGGTATGAAGACGTCATAGTTTGATTGTCATCGGAGATTTCTTCCCATAAACCATCCGTACCGAAGGAACAAGAAATTGTTTTGGTCAAAAAGGGTTGTACGGGACACCGCTGTACCATATTTATCTGGAGAGGAAATCAAAAAACATATTGATCACTATGGTGGAGTAGACACAGTCAGCAAAGGGGGTAATTGGCATACTCCTGCAAATATCCCTGATGGTTAGGGGACACAGCATAATTGGCATAAGAAGAGTATATTTTAGGAACTTCCATATTGGAAAGATCTACTTCTGCGCCACAATCTTGATGTGATGCATATAGAGAAGAACTTCTTTGACAACATCATCAATACGTTGTTGATCGTCCCCGGGAAGACAAAAGATAACAAGAACTCAAGGTTGGGTTTGCCTGCATTATGTTCTAGGATTGAGCTGCATATTAGAAACGATGGGAAAATTCTGGTTCCCATTTTTAGATTGTCAGCAAAAGCAAAAGTGGTGTTGTTCAAGTGAGTGGCATCAGATGTGAAGTTTTCTGATGGATATGTTTCAAATCTATCAAGATGTGTTGATCAGCATGGACAAAAGTTTTCAGGGAGAGTCATGACTGTCATGTGTTTATGCAACGACTTCTACCATTTGTATTTGCGGAGTTGCTTCCAAAAAATATTCACGAAGCACTTGCAGGTAACAAAATAAAGTTATTATTAATTACGTCTTGTAGGTAAACACTTATAAAATGTATCTTACGTTGGCTTGTACATTAATATTTGTAGGCATCAGAGCTTTTTTCAGATATCTTAGTGCACGCACCTTGATTGTAGATATCATTAGACAACTTGATGAGAATATATGGATCTTGATGTGCAATTTGGAGAAAAAATTTCCTCCGTCATTTTTTGACGTCATGGAACATCTAGTTGTCCACTTTTCGTATGAGGCATTGCTTCGTGGGCCTGTTCATAATGAATGAATGTATCCTTACGAGCGAGCCATGAAGGATCTGAAAGGGAAAGCAAGAAATCTGGCAAGGGTGGAAGGTTCAATAGTTGTTGGCTGTTTGATTGAGAAAATATCTAACTTCGCGTCGTACTACTTTTGATCACAAGTCCGGACACGAATAAGGACTACGAGCAGATATGATGATGGTGGTGTTATGCCGACATATGTTGTTGAAAATGTTCTAGACATATTCTAACAGATTGGACGTCTAGGTGGGAAACTGAAAGAAGTCTGGTGGTCGAGTACAGAAGACGCTCACAGTGCCCACACATATATATATACTTCTTAACTGTGAGGAGATTGAGTCATTTGAAAGGTAATTAAAATTAAAATTATTTTTGCCACTAAATTTTACCAGACATATATACTCCTTAATTAATAATCATTTTGTTCTAAAATAGCGATTTTGTTGCACATATTTTGATGATCCATGTTAATTATTATATAAATTAATAAAGTTATATATTTTTTTATATATATATATGTTGATGATCGTCCAGGTTGATTATGATGATTCATTCTATCCTCAGTGGTTTCACGAATTGATACAAGGTCTGGTTGCTAAGGTCACCACAACATCTATGTATTTCACACGAGGGTACACTTTTCACACTTACGAATATGGAAGTCAGCGAGCAACAATGAACTATGGAGTATGTGTGAAAGGTGAAACAGATTTCTATGGAATCTTACAAGAGATCATCGAAGTTGAGTTCCCCGGCGTAGTGAAGCTGAAATGCGTTCTCTTCAAATGTGATTGGTTTGACCCTGCAGTCAATAGAGGTGTTCGGTATAACAAGTTTGGAGTTGTTGATATTAATTATACACGGAGGTACAACAAATTTGAACCCTACATATTAGCATCTCAAGCAGACCAAGTTTGTTTTATTCCATATCCGAGGATCAGACAATCTGGAATATCTTAGTTAGCCATTATAAAAGTTACACCTTGGGGCCGACTATTGACTGATGAACAAGCGCCTTTACAAGAAGATGCCGTAATTGAAGTAGAAGTACATGAGCAAGCTACAAATGATATCTTACTTGTGGATCCGCATAATCAGGGATATGAAGAACTTCCAGACGATGCAACAGACGAAGCCAACGAAGATGATGATGTGGATGATGTTTCTGATGACGAGTGATGGAGTTAGAATATGTTACATCGTTGAAGTTTTATTCTATTGTGAAACTCATGTTCTCTCAGTTATGAACTTTATTTTTAAAAAGTTATGATGTTTGGGGTTTAATCTTTGTACTTTGGGGTTTAGAAGTGTATATAACTAATGATGTTTGGGGTTTCGATTTTAGGGTATAAAGAGAAGTCGAAGCTAATTAGTCGTAAATAGCATGTAGACCCTATCCAGTCGTAAATTTACATCTGATGTATGACTCAGTTAGAGGATCGGTCCCAAACTAGTCGTACATTTACATCTACTTTACGACTAAACTGGTCAAATAGTCCTAAATTGGTTGTACTATTACATCTACTTTACGACTAAACTGGTCAAAAAGTCCCTCGTAATGTCTTATAAATACACACCAATTTATCCTTCTCAAATCACAAAAAAAAAGTTTAAGAATCTTTGAAACAGATTTCTAAATATATCTCCCAGAGAGATTTATCAGATGTCTGAGATTCTTCCGAAGAAACTGAATTTTCAGTTTCTACGGTTGGATCCTCAGCATATGATAGATCTCTTTGGAGATATATTTGCGAATTGTTAAGAGAGATTTATCCCATGCTTAGGGATAAATCTCTTTCAAAAAAAATCGTATTCTAAAGGTAGTCCCTAATTAGTCGTAATTGTCTTAGTCCCATATTAGTCGTAAATTACCTACTAGCTTACGACTATTAGTCCGGGATTGGTCGTAAAAAGAAATCAAAAAGTCCCTAATGTTGTAAATCAATTTGGTTCTACATTGGTCGTAAATTTACATCTCCATTACGACCAATAGTCTCTCATTAGTCGTAATATCACATCCCCTTTACGACCAACACTAAACTCTATATATACTCGATCTGGCCGAAGCCATTTGGTTGCTCACTCCCTTCTCTCTAACAACGTTTCTCCTTCTCTCTAGGTACGTTTTTTTTTTAGTTTTAGGTTAGTTAGGTGATTAGATAAGGTTTGGAATTAGTTTAGGATGGAAGTAGTTAAGTATGTAATTAGATTAGGATGTAATTAGATTAAGATGTAATTAGAATAAGCTTAGATTAATTTAATATAATAAATTTAAATTGTTTATAACCATTCATGTTTTTTTATTTTTTCAGATTGACGATATTGCTATGGCTGGCGGTAGAAAGAGACTTAGGAACCTTGCGCCTAGAAACTCTTACGGGAGTACTTTTTCGGTCAGATGGATCCATCGGCTTCTACCTCCGGCACATCAATCAGCCAAGTCCTTGAGAGCCAAATTCCTAGTGCTCCGTATGTGCCTCCACAGGCATACGACCCTGTAGTACCTCCATACTATCCGCAGTATGATGACCCTGCTCCATACTATCCTCAGTTTGATGAGTCTCTACATCAGCCCCGGTATGATCAGAATCATCCCTCACACCATCCTCAGCAGCAGTCTACTGCTCCTGAAGCTGCTCCGGCTCTTGCAGCTGCTCCGGCTCCTGCAGCTGTTCATCAAGATTTGATGGTGCAACCGAATGCACCATATGCAAGATATACAGTGGAAGACATTCTCCGGATGCCGGGACGAGAAGGTTTACCACTCATCGATCCAGATCGAGCTGCCAACACTTACTGGTAATTTTCTATATATTAATTTTTAAATTTTATAAATAAGGTATAAATATAGGTATTTTTCATATTTTCTCAAATTTTGTAGGTTTTTGACAAACAACTGTCTGGGACAGAGCGTTGGGGAGATCATCAGGTCAAACATCCGAGAAGCGCATCCGAACTGGTCTCTTACACCGGAACACGTTCGTGTGACTTGGTTCAAGTGCTTCGCGGTTAGTTTTAAATTATAATATAATTTTATTTATTTTTCATTTAAAAATAATAATTTGATTAACTAATTTTTTTCATTATATTTTTTGTAGCAAAAATGGAATTGGTCCATTGGTATCAACGAAAATGTGAAAGAAGGGTTTGGTTAAAGGCGATGGCTCGCCTAAAGAACATTGTTGGCGATTGGAAGGAAAAGTGGAGGGTAATGGAGGATGACGCAAAAGAAACCTACCTCAGCAATGATGTTTGGACTGGCTTGAGGCTTATTGGAATTTACCTAAGTCAGTTCAAAGGTCTCTCACTT
Organism: Sinapis alba; assembly: GCA_012274485.2. Taxonomy (NCBI): domain Eukaryota; kingdom Viridiplantae; phylum Streptophyta; class Magnoliopsida; order Brassicales; family Brassicaceae; genus Sinapis; species Sinapis alba. Next base: position 612,233 of record MU105621.1, on the reverse strand, counting down.
GCTCTACATCCCGGTTGACCCGTGATGAGGATGGTAACCTGCCAATACATCATACTTCCGGACAGACTCCACACGCTGGGAGAGCACTACAAATTGTAAATCTTCGATCTTTCTTAATTTTTATTAAATATATATTAATTAAGTATTTATTGAATGCGTAAGTTTAATTAATTTTTTTTTAAATATAGGCTGCCCAAGAAGGAGCACCTCCATCTCTGGCCCGGATTTACAAGACCACACACCAGCATTCTGATGGTACGTTTGTGCATCTTCAAGCAGAGAGGATCTACACCAATCTAGAGGCTCGGATCCAGGAGGTCCAGACTCAGTTGTCGCAAGAAAATCCGGAACGTGTACCAGTCCAGCTCTCCACCATCGAACAAGCCAAAATTTTTGAGCAGGTAAAATATTCGATCTTTTAATTAAATTTTTGTTTATTTATATTTTTAATCTTTTATTTAGTTTTACATATGTACTAATTAATATTTATTCATTAATTGAAGGTTGCACCGAAGAGTAGGGGACGTATAATCGGGATCGGGATAGTGAACGATGTCCCGAGGGCGAGAGCTGAACACGCTGCAAGAATGCAAGAGGATTCCTCTCTCCGGTGGGATTTGACAGCTGCCAACCGAGTCATAGAGGACCACAACGACAAGTTTAGGGCTATGGCAAACATGATCGACCTTATGCTAGAGTCTAACCCAATTGTAAACATGTCTCTTTCCTCTATGTGGCAAACTCTACGTCCAACCTTTAACCCCGACCCCACTCCAGAAGAGCATGCGGATTTAGAGCGACGTGCGGATTTAGAGCGATGTGCGGATCAGCGTGGTTCCGAGATCTTCGATGAAATCAACCTTAATGCTTAGTTTTTTTTTTGTATTTTGAATATTTTAATATTATGGATATTATTATTATTATATTTATAGATATTATTATTATGTTTATGGATGATTATATATTTCAATTTATTAAATTTTTTTTAAAAAAAATAAATTTAAATATTTGATTTTAATTAACATATAAAATTCGTAAATAAAAAAATAAGAAGTAAGTTGGGCTCAAATTTATGACCAGTGAACATTTACCTTCGATGTAAAATAGTCGTTAATGTACGACTATTGTACCTCTGCTGTCGATGTTCATTAGTTGTAAATTTACGACTACCTTACAATTGCGCTTTACTTCACCTTTACGACTACACGTCTTACTATTAATGTACGACTAATGGTTTTACGACTAACTTACGACCAAACGATTTACGTCTGACTTACGACTAAAAACTATAGTCGTAACGTTACGACCAACTTGCCTATAATAATGAATTACGACCAGCTGATAACGACTAATCTGATTTGGAAGTTAGTTGGTCGTAATGCCCCTTTTATGACTACCTTACTACCAATTATGTAGTCGCTAATCACATGTTTTCTTGTAGTGATGTACTGTGATGTAGAACCTATCAATATCAGTCATGTCATACTTGGCCGTCCATGGGATTTTTATCGCAAGATAATCATGATGGCGTAAGGAATACTTATAGTTTTATCTGGGAGACTCACCAATTTTTTCTTGTGCCGACATTTCCATCAGAAACTCTGATCAAACAAAACGCCATACAAAACACACGACCAACTACTCTTCTTTGCTCCTAGTCATATTTTGTGCAGAGTTTCGTATTGAGGGTCTTGCTTTTGTCTTGCTGCCATCCGCACCACAGCAATCTCTCACCTTAACACCATCACCGTCCTTACTCACAGTCTTAGACGATTTTAATGATGTATTTCCAACGAAAATCTATGATGGTTTGCCACCTCTCCGTGACATTCAACACCACATTGATCTCGCCCCTGGAATAACATTGCCAAATCGACCACATTATAGGATGAGTCCAACAGAACACGAAGAGTTAAGACGCCAGGTAGAAAACCTCTTGCGAAAAGGATAAATTAAAGAGAGCTTAAGAGCACCTCCAATGAGAAATTCTACCCATTGGATTTCTAAATACACATATATGTGTATGTATGTGTATGTGTATGTGTATGTGTATGTATATATTATATATGTATATGTAATTGTGGAGTCCACAACTTTATGGGAAACCCAACCCAATTTTTCTTAAACACGTATGTGTATTTATAACTCCAATGGATAGAACCCTCCCCCCCCCCATTGGAGGTGTGTCGTCCCTTCACTCTTGATTCCAAAAAGATGGTTTATGGCGTATGTATGTCGATAGTAGAGAAATTAATAAGATCATGTTTTTGTTATCAACTCCCTATACCGCGGTTAAATGACTTACTCGACCATATTGGGACAGTTACAATCTTTTATAAAATTGACCTGAAGAGTGTGTATCATCAAATCTTCATACAACCAGGAGACGAATGGAAAACTACTTTCAAAATCAGGGAAGGTCTTTTTGAATTGTTACTCATGTCATTTGGTATGTCAAACGCCCCTAGTACGTTTATAAGGATTTTGAATCAGGCCTTGAGACCTTTCATCATCCAATTGGTTGTCGTATATTTTGACGACGTCCTAATATTTAGTTCTTCATTGGCGGCGCATGAGGAACATCTCCGACGAGTTCTCTCTGTCTTATGAACATAGAAGCTCTTTTCAGATAAACAAAAGTGTGAATTTAGTGTGTCACAGGTCATGCTCCTTGGTTATGTGATTTTGATAAGGCCTCCCAGTCGATTTCTCTAAGATTGAAGTTGTAAGATCATGGCCAATATTGACTTCAGTTTCGGAAGTATGCAGCTTCCACGGCCTGGCTTCTTTTTGTAGACGATTTGTTAGCCATTTCAGCACTATTATGGCTCTGATAACAACTTGTATGACTGATGGCAAGTTTGAGTGGAATGTAGAGGTGACAAAAGATAGGGTGGATTTAGTACCTTGGCACCATTATCTGGTTCATCAGGAGTTCATCTTGTTCATCATGACGCCTTGCGACATTTGGATAGTCAAGCAAAAGTATCATCAAGACAGGCAGGCTGGATTTTGTACCTTCAACAGCTCACATTTTCCATAAGACATCAGTCGGGAAGACGAATAGGGTCGCTGACGCTCTTAGTCATTGACANATCATTTTACTGAACACGCTTTTATTGAGCAATATTTGCATTCGCAATCCAAAGCTTTGAATCACTTAGAGGAATACTCTAACCTTCTTTGATCTTCTCGAGAGTATTGTCATCATCAAATCCTTGTATTTAACTCGTTGAGAATATCAATGTTATCAAGATCACTCAATTCATATAGTTCTCTTTGAGTACTTCTTGAATCCTTGGTTCTTAGCTTTTGCCTCTCTATCACATAGCAACCTAGAAAAAGAGGTTTACATGGATCAAAGACCTTAGGAAAGCTATATATAGTCTAAAGGGTACGAACCGAAATTCACAACGTCGATTTTAAGTGAATGGAGAAAATCAAAGAAAACCCTACTTTCCTTGAGGTTCGGACTTTCTGTGAAAGCCAATGACAAATAACCAAACGAATGCGGAAAAAATAGAAAGATATCAAAACGAATCTAGAAAAGTAAATCTTATTTTGAATCCGCGTAAGAACTTTGTGATAGTTACAAAAGATTATAAAATCTTCAGTCGCAAGATCTGTCAACGAGCTATCTATTTCAAGCTACCTAAAACCTTAAACCTAATTGAGTTGCAACTCGATAACAAAGACGAAAAGGACAAGAAAAGGTTTTGTTGATTTCGGATTTAGTACCTTGGCACCATTATCTGGTTCATCAGGAGTTCATCTTGTTCATCATGACGCCTTGCGACATTTGGATAGTCAAGCAAAAGTATCATCAAGACAGGCAGGCTGGATTTTGTACCTTCAACAGCTCACATTTTCCATAAGACATCAGTCGGGAAGACGAATAGGGTCGCTGACGCTCTTAGTCATTGACATAGTCTACTGACTACTACCCATACACAGGTAACTGGGTTTGCTACCTTTTCTGACTTGTACCCATCTGATCCTTTCTTTGGTCGGATATTTCTTGAAGCATTAAACGGGGTGAATGGAGACTACACTATTCAAGACGGCTATTTATTTAAAAAATTGTGTTTGTGTGTTCCCGAGTGTAGCCTGCAGCTTCAAATCATCAGATAGCTGCACAATGAGGGCCATGTGGGTCGTGTTCGAATGCTGCAACTGGTCACTTCATCATACTTATTGTCGTTCTCGTGCGGGGATGTTGAGCGCTTCCTCGAGCGTTGTCGTGTTTGTCAGCACTGTAAGGGAAAGGTTTTCAACGCTGGCCTTGATCTTCCTCTATCAGTTCCAACTCAACCCTGGAAAGACGTCAGCATGGATTTTGTGTTAGGCTTACCTCGTACGCAAAAAGGACATGATTCAATATTTGTGGTGGTCGATCATTTCTCAAAGATGATCCACTTTATTTTGTGTAAGAAGACAACAGATGCAGTAAGTGTGGATGTATTGTTCTTTAGATAGATATACTGTCTCCAAGGTCTTTTGTCTTCTATTGTGTCGGATCGTAACACTCGCTTCTTGATATGAGTTCAACATATCATCCACAAACGGATGGTCAAACTAAAGTTACTAACAAGTCACTGGGTAACTCTTGAGGTGTTTGGTGGCTGACAATATTACATTGAATATGAGCTTGGGATTTTCATCATTTCGTGTTGTGTACGGGATTGTCCCATACTGCCCTTTGGATTTGACTCTGCTTCTTGACAAAACACGCCATCATGGTGAAACAGTGGACTTTGTCAACGATCTTCAGCATCTTTATCAACAAGCACAAAGCAATTTGGAGTCTTCGGCCGCTAAGTACAAGACAACTGCTGACGTGAAGCGTCGAGAGGTTATCTTTGCACCTGGAGACATGGTATGGATCTACTTAACCAAAGACAGGTTACTTCTGCGCGGTTACAACAAATTGAAGTCCAAAAAGATCGGACCCGTAGAGATTTTTGAGTGCATCAATCCTGATGTTTACCGCATACCGCGTCCAACTTCCTTCGCATCTTCCTACGTCCAATGTCTTTAACGTCAAGCACCTATCCCCATTTCATGGCGACAACTTACCTCCGGTTTTGTGGGCAGATCTTTCTTCCCCCGAGGGAGCCTGATGTAGTGGATCATACATTAACTTGGCCTTGGCGCGTCATGAAGCATATGCCAATTTGGAGAGGTTTGTTTTATTTCTTTTATTTTATTTAGTGTTTGGATAACTTTAAATCCTTGATAAATTAGTAGTTTATATAGAGGTCTTTCATCATTGTACTGAACACGCTTTTATTGAGCAATATTTGCATTCGCAATCCAAAGCTTTGAATCACTTAGAGGAATACTCTAACCTTCTTTGATCTTCTCGAGAGTATTGTCATCATCAAATCCTTGTATTTAACTCGTTGAGAATATCAATGTTATCAAGATCACTCAATTCATATAGTTCTCTTTGAGTACTTCTTGAATCCTTGGTTCTTAGCTTTTGCCTCTCTATCACATAGCAACCTAGAAAAAGAGGTTTACATGGATCAAAGACCTTAGGAAAGCTATATATAGTCTAAAGGGTACGAACCAAAATTCACAACGTCGATTTTAAGTGAATGGAGAAAATCAAAGAAAACCCTACTTTCCTTGAGGTTCGGACTTTCTGTGAAAGCCAATGACAAATAACCAAACGAATGCGGAAAAAATAGAAAGATATCAAAACGAATCTAGAAAAGTAAATCTTATTTTGAATCCGCGTAAGAACTTTGTGATAGTTACAAAAGATTATAAAATCTTCAGTCGCAAGATCTGTCAACGAGCTATCTATTTCAAGCTACCTAAAACCTTAAACCTAATTGAGTTGCAACTCGATAACAAAGACGAAAAGGACAAGAAAAGGTTTTGTTGATTTCGGANCGAGGGAGCCTGATGTAGTGGATCATACATTAACTTGGCCTTGGCGCGTCATGAAGCATATGCCAATTTGGAGAGGTTTGTTTTATTTCTTTTATTTTATTTAGTGTTTGGATAACTTTAAATCCTTGATAAATTAGTAGTTTATATAGAGGTCTTTCATCATTTTACTGAACACGCTTTTATTGAGCAATATTTGCATTCGCAATCCAAAGCTTTGAATCACTTAGAGGAATACTCTAACCTTCTTTGATCTTCTCGAGAGTATTGTCATCATCAAATCCTTGTATTTAACTCGTTGAGAATATCAATGTTATCAAGATCACTCAATTCATATAGTTCTCTTTGAGTACTTCTTGAATCCTTGGTTCTTAGCTTTTGCCTCTCTATCACATAGCAACCTAGAAAAAGAGGTTTACATGGATCAAAGACCTTAGGAAAGCTATATATAGTCTAAAGGGTACGAACCAAAATTCACAACGTCGATTTTAAGTGAATGGAGAAAATCAAAGAAAACCCTACTTTCCTTGAGGTTCGGACTTTCTGTGAAAGCCAATGACAAATAACCAAACGAATGCGGAAAAAATAGAAAGATATCAAAACGAATCTAGAAAAGTAAATCTTATTTTGAATCCGCGTAAGAACTTTGTGATAGTTACAAAAGATTATAAAATCTTCAGTCGCAAGATCTGTCAACGAGCTATCTATTTCAAGCTACCTAAAACCTTAAACCTAATTGAGTTGCAACTCGATAACAAAGACGAAAAGGACAAGAAAAGGTTTTGTTGATTTCGGACTGGACCTTATGAAAGGCTGCTTACGTACTCCTATTGAGGATCAAGCCGAAAGTATTTCAATTAAATAGTTTGAACAAGAGATTGAACTGCTTGGGCGAGTTCGTCTAGTATGTGCGCAAGTCATAAAAACCGAACTTGTCAAAAATAAAGCCTATGATTTCTACGTGTAGAGAGTTCTAGAGTCTAAAGAGAGAGTCCAAAAGGAGTCCCCTTTCTTTAGGTCATGAGTCTTGCTTATATACTCATCCAAGGTCGGTTGTGTCTTCCCATAATGCCCCTGATCCGAGTTTATCCTTTGCGGAAGTTTTTTTTTTTATCGATCTTCATTCTTATCCGGAAACTTGACATTTATCTCTTCTTTCCATTTTCTTTTCGGAAACCAATAAGACCTTCATAACGAGTGGGCCTCTTTCTCTTCCAGCGTTTGTAAGTGGGCAGTTGTCATGATTGGACCCTTTTTGGGCCATTTTATGACTTAGCCATTTTTACTATTTCTTTTGGAGAAACGACCGTTCGTACGAGGCTAGCAATCATTTCCTTTGATATAAAGAGTAAGCAGTTGATCGGTCACGAAGTTGGTGTCTAGTTAACCATTCGTCTTTCTCTACGAATATTTGGACTTAGATTTTTATGAAAGACGAGTCTTGCAGTTTTTACCGTAAGAATCTAACGGCTAGTCCAATTGAGACGAAACGAAAGCCCATATGATCAGAACTTTGAGAGCTTCCACATGGCTTGGATAGGAAAGCTTTGTCTGCCCCACCCTAGGGCTGGGTGCTAAGTTCATATCTGCCCCGCGCTAGGGCGGGGTGCTTGGTTCCATTCTGCCCCGTCTTAGGGCGGGGTGCTTGGCTCCAGTCCTTCCCGCCTTAGGGCGCGGTGCTTGGCTTAAGTTTGATCCCGGACCAGAGTGGGGTGATTGGTTGAGGTTGACTCTAACCCAGGGCGGGGTGCTTTATGGAGGTTGATCCCGACCCAGGGCGGGGAGCTCTATGGAGGTTGACTCCGACTCAGGATGGGGTGCTATATGGAGGTTGATCCCGACCCAGGCCGGGGTGCTCCATAGAGGTTGACTCTGACCAAGGGCAGGGTGAATAATATAGTGTGCACCCCGCCCTAGGGCGGGGTGAATGGTTGAGATGTACCCCGCCCTAGGGCGGGGTGAATAGTTGAGATGTGCCCCGCCCTAGGGCGGAGTGAATGGTTGAGATGTGCCATGCTAAGGCGGGGTGAATGGTTGAGATGTGCTCCGACCTAGGCCGGGGGGAATGGGAAGAGTGTACCCCGCCGTAGGACGGGTGGATGGGAAGAGAGTGCCCCGCCCTAGGGCGGAATGGATGGTGCAAGCTTGTGCCCTGCCCTGCGGCGGGGTGGGAGAAGACGGTACGTGCCCCACCCTAGGGTGGGGTGGATTGGCTATGATGTACCCCGCCCTAGGGCGGGGTGAATGGTGATGAGGAGTGCCCCACCCTAGGGCGGGGTGGACGGTCAAGGTCTGCCCCGCCCTAGGGTGGGGTGGATGGTTAAGGCTCGTCCCATCCTAGAGAGGGACGGTTCATGCTTGATCGACTCGTCTCCTATGGCGTTGCAACTTGACTAGCATGCATCGTTTGGTCGTGGAATATCGTCCCAAGATCTATCGATTAGTCGTTTCCGAAGTTTACTCAAGAAAGTTTTTCGAAAGGATTAGATTACAAATGTTGGATGTTATAAGTTGTTTCCGAAGTTACTCAAAGAGTTTTTTCAGAAGGGTTTAGATTATGAGTGTTGGACGTTGATTTCGAGATTACCGTTTTTGACCCCGATATAAAGCAATCATAAAAGGCTTGGTAATATTTCTTCATTGCTAGATTTATGATCCCAATCCTATAAATCTAGCAGCATTAGACATAATCACTTCAAAATATTTTGTGAACTGTGTATACTTTTTTACATATGTAACTATATTGTAGGTATAATTTATGTAAAATATAATAACGAGTGGACCTATTTAGAGATTTTTTTTTTTTTGATTGAAGACTTGCTTAAACAATTGCTCAATACAACTATATACTGATTATAGATAAAAACATGTGTATAGGTCCATGATTTTGGGATTGATACATCATTTTGATAGTTTCTCCTAACTATTTCTCTTTTCAATCTATTCATTATTATCTTCATCTGTATTTATTATTAGTATCACAGGTACATTTGAACTCGGATGATCTCTTCTGATGGATGAATCTAGTTATGATCTTCTTCCTTTTCCTAAATTACTTTTTAACACCATACCAAATACGAAAAACATGCTTATCCAATATAAATACTGAAGGATGTATTTAGTTACCAATGACAAATATTTTTACAAAAGCTATAAAGGTTTAAACAAAGATAAAAGTTTCTTTAAGCTCAATAATTAGCTGTTCATATCTAAAGGTATCAAGACCTGGTTACAAAAATAGTTTATTCCAAAGATGATTATAATGTTTGATTGGTTGACATATTAATTATATCCATTACTTCTCATGATCCTATATATATAGAGGTCATCAATCTCCTCTCAATCATTCCAACAAACCGCATTAGTAATCGGATTTTTATTTTAAAGATTAATCTATTATCTTGATCAAGTCGTGTATTGCTTTACTTCTCAAAGAATGGAAGCTATGGGAGAATGGAGCACGGGCTTAGGCGGAATGTATACAGAGGAATCTGACTTCATGAATCAGCTCCTTGCCTCTTATGATCAACCTTGTGGCGTTTCGTCCCCAGAGACAACCGCCACAGTCGCAGCATACCAACCCCAAAACGCTCATTTGGCTGGCGGGTTTTGCTTCTCTCAGGAGAGCAGTAGCTACAGCGCGGGGCATAGTGGCTACTACGCGGTGATGCCACCGAGAGAAGAAAACAACAATGGGATGGAGGATGTGACGATCAACACGAACTTCTATCTGGTGGGTGAGGAGACGTGTGAATGTGAAATGGCGGAATACTCCGCTAAGAGCCTTTTGCCTTTGGAGACTGTCGAAGAGAATCAGGATGATGATAATAAGAGGTCACTGGAGACGGAGGATGATCAGAAGATGTTCAACGCATGCGAGGGTTCCAAGAAGAGGTCGCGTGCCATAACAATTGACGTAAGCTGCAAATATATATATTTATTTATTTTTAACATAGCTGGAGTTATATATTTTCTGTGCTTATAACCAAATCAGAAGAGCAAGACACGGAGGACTAAAAAAATCATGGAGATGAGTGAAAATAATAACAATAGCGGCGGAAAAGTACAGACGGAGAAGGCTGGGGGGAAGAGAAACACCAAAGCACTTAAGATTAAGAAAACTTGTTATTCGGATGAAGAAGAAAACGGTGGAGACACTTCCTCCTGCAAAGAAGGTGGCGAAGACTGTAAGGCTCTAAACCTCAATGGCAAGACTAGAGCTAGCCGCGGCGCTGCCACCGACCCTCAGAGCCTCTACGCAAGGGTAAGTTTTATATAAATCATATACCGCTTCCATTTTTCCAAACGCAGTAATGTATACAAAACATTTAAAGAAAAATCTACTTATCAAAAAAGAATAATAACAAAATTCTAATTTATAATCAAACTACGGTTTTTAATATAAATACGAAAATATAATCGCAAATGTAAAAGTTAAATAAAAGTTGGTTATTATACTAGATGGTTTTTTTTTTTTTGGATCAAAATACTAGATGGTATATAGATTTTTTTTAACAAACGCACACTAAACATTAAAACTATCATTTAAAAGAAAAATAAAAAACTAAATGCATCATTATCTGTGGCTTTTTAACCGGAGTTCTTAACTCATGATTTGACATTTTTTTAATATACTTTTCGGCTAAAAATCGGTTCTTATATCTCTTATCCGAAGCTAAGAACCCGGTTAAGAGATCGAGGATAACGATGGTCTAACAAAAATAATCGAAATGAGCCTTTCTTGTGTTATATAAGATATCTGTTTGCATTATGTAAAAGAACATTTCTTACGTAAGGCTGAAAAATTAAAACAACGAACGATCTTATGACCGTGCAGAAAAGAAGAGAGAGGATAAACGAGAGGCTAAAGATCTTACAAAACCTCGTCCCTAATGGAACAAAGGTATTTCATGCAACTGTTTTGAAACGAAATTATTACGTAACGACATCAATTTTTTGTTCGATTTTATTTCTTCGCTAAGACATGAATATGTATTAAATATGTAACAGGTCGATATTAGCACGATGTTGGAGGAAGCAGTACAATACGTCAAATTTCTCCAGCTCCAAATTAAAGTACGTTAGGTTTCAATTATTAGATGAGGTCCACTATATAAACAACTAAACATTAGGCATTAATATATTCGACATATATATAATTCTGTAGACTTTTAAGGTTTAGAAAACCAAAAAATATTAGTTTAGAAAATTTGTTTAGTCGAAACCATATTGTGTTAAAAAAAAAAACAATTATACTGTAAATAGTTGTTTATTGAAAGGTAGAGAATCTAAATACTTTTCCTAATGAATAATGTTACAGTTGTTGAGCTCTGATGATTTATGGATGTACGCGCCCCTTGCCTACAACGGAATGGACATTGGCCTTGACATGAAACTCAACTCACTCATATGATTTAAGAGATTTTTGGACATTAATTCTAATTATATAATAACGTGAAATGTAATAGATTTTTCTATTTACGAGTTCCACTATAAACTCTCGAAGGATGTTAAATACGTGAGAAATGGGGAGTCGCATTTAACATTTACAACTGTGTGCAAATCGAGATATGCCCAACATTTTTTTTGTGGTATTTGAAATACTAGGGACAGTCTCCGCGTTTGCGTGGAATCGTGGATATAGTTATTGTTCTATATAAATATGTGGAAGTGATGCCGTATTTTGTTTTGATTGGTTTTCAAAAGTTTGTATTGTAATATAACTGAAGTGAGGTGATGAAGTGTGATACTTTTTTGTTTGTTTGATTTTGCTTTATCTAATCACATAAAATTTTGTTTTAAATTTATTTTTTATTAACTATCACTGTCATAATGTGATTATTTTTTCTTTTGAAAGAATGCATATTTTTCAGTCCAGTTTTTTTTGTTAATAAGTGCTGAGTTTTTCATATTTTTTTGTATATTTATTTTTCATATCTATTGTATTTAAAATACAACTTATCTAGTTTCATATAATAATTAGGCTAGTTTAAGATATTAATTTTGGATAAGATACTTGTATCTTATTTGCAAAAAGGTATTCTATAAATATTTAGATCAAATTTTTTTTTTTATATAAATGCACTTTTATGAAACATAACTTTCTTTAGTTAAGTAAAATCACATTATTTTTAGAAATTTTAAGCATGTATATTACAAGTCATTTTCTTGCTACATCTTAACTTTAATATACTATCTTAAAATCATCTATATAGCTTGAAATTTACAATGTTATCTTTTACCTTAATACATTTATTTTTTGGAAATATTTATATCATGAATTGTGATATACAATTTTATTTCTATTTTTAATGCCATTACACTTTATTTGTGTTATATTTTGCAGTTTGGGATTCTATTGTATTCTATTATTTATAATTATATGTATAACTTGTTGTACATTTATATAATACATTAATGTGATTATTTAAAGCTAAGGTATAAAATATGAAACTATTTGGAATTCATTTATATTGAAAATTAAAATATGAAACTATTTGGAATTCATTTATATTGAAAATTAAAATATGAAACTATTTGGAATTCATTATATTGAAAATTAATAGGTAATTATATAAATTAAAATTATTATATAATAATACTTTAAATATATTTTAAGACGAATTATAATTTTAAAATAAGTATTATATCATTTTTAAATTTATTTCAAAAGGATAACAATTTTCATAAATACCTTAAGTTTGTGATAAAAAAACACTAAGGGTATAACTGTCGACAAAGGAGTGAAATGGAATACTGCGTTCCTTATTATTCTTAATTTATTTTAGCATTTATTAGAAATAGTTTTTCTTTCCATTCTTTATCATTTCTTTTATTCTACATGAATATAGAACAAATTTGTTCTTCGCCAAAATTGATAAGAAATAATTTTTCTTTTCATTCCTATAGTTTCATTCTTTTGCGTTTTTTTCTTACTCATTCCTAATGTTTTTATGGTGGTCATCAGTTAGACCCTAAGGGTCTAAATGATGACATAAGAAACTAAGTTGAATAATTAATTCTTACTCATTCTTTAGAAATTATACCATTATAAAGAACTTTTGGTGTGTTTGATTCCTTGTCATTTCTTAAAATTTAAGAAACTATAGAATAAAAACATTCCTTATCAAAATTGATATGGAACAAAAGTAATAAATATTTCTCTTCATTCCTTTTATTTTTTTCTTACTCATTATTTTCCTACTTATTCATATTCATATTTTAATGATCACTAGTTACACCTTAAATCAATTCTCCTAAATCATTTATATATTAAAAAAATTTAATACTAAAAGTTTTTAATAAAGCAATTTGAGCTATGCCATATGGGCAATAAAAATTAAACACTAAAAAAACAATAAACTGCCATGTCAATAAAAAAAAACGGGCATGATGCACTTAACCCAACAAAAAACATTTCACAAACCCACGATAAAAATTGGGCTTTGAAACACCAGAAATTCATAATTAAAAATGGGCTTTGAAACATCTGAAATCTATATACACCATACTAAAAAAAAAGAATAAGAAGAGTGAGGAGAATGTCAACGTCATTTAGTTTAATCTTCCAATCACTGAGCTTTTATCTTCCACGTCACAAATTAACATACAGAAAAATTCTAAACATTCAGACTCACACGAAAGCCCGTTAATTTGTTTGATTTTATACTACTGATATTTTCCTGCATATAATTCACCAAACATTTACATTGCATGTCACTTTCCATCTTATTTATTATAGTATGGATCACTTTCTTATATTAACACACTTTTCTTAAGTGTCTAGCTAATTCTTAACTAATTTAGTTATGTCTTAAATGTATTACTAGGATAACACCTGCGTAAGAGTCTTACGCATGGTGAATTTATATAAGAAAATATTTAAGAAATATTGTATAAAAATAAAATTTATATTTTTGATCGAATTAATATTTTTGGCTTTTAAACAATTTTTAAAACTTTTTGTTAATTACATATTTGTTTATTGATGATCTCATCCCATTTTAAAAAAATATTTTAAGTCAAAAAATCATTTATCACATAAGAACCTAACGTTTAGGCTGAAAAATCTAAAGCCTACTATTAGGTTACAATAAAACTACGCCAGGGTGAATTTATCACATATTTTTTAAAAAAATATATATATTTGTGTTGTATAATCAAATGATCACTTTTGTTCATTTGCAATAAATTTAGGATAAAAAATCAATCTTATCTATCATATATGATATATAACTAAATTTAAATAATATTAACATAGATATATAATATATTTTAATATAGATATTTATTAAATAAAGTTTCTACTAATATGATTTTATGATTATTTGCATATTTGTGTAGCAAATTTTAAATCAACAATTTTTTTTAATATTGAATGTTTGGTGGTTTCAATAATTTATAATCATTTTAAAAACATAAAGATTTAAATATTAAAATATAAAATTTCCAATATATGTTCAATGCAAATATCAAAATATAAGTAATGTATTTTCATATGATGTATAGTTTAATATAAATGATATGAAATATATATATATTAACATAAACACTTATTAAAATAAAATTATTTATTCATATGGCTTTATAATCATTTTATTTTATTACAAAAAAAAACATTGATCATAAAAGTTTATGTGAGACTTTTAACAATTTAGTAATTTATACTCGTTTTGAAAAAATCAAATTACAATATATATAAAAAAATCTAAATTTTTATTATATGATTAATATAATTATTTAATTTATTTTAATAATAAAGAATTAAACAAAATGATAGAATATATATATATATATATATATATATATATATATATATATATATATATATATATATNATATATATTTTAAACACATTAGGCAATTCAATAGGTTTTATTTAAGGAAAGAATATATCGTGTATCTTTGATGATCTCGTAATTATTATTGCATTACAACATAGTTAATAATATCATACAATATCATATAGTTTGTATTATGGTTCTAGTGATATATAAAAATCGAATTGGACTAACATATTTTTCAATTTCAATGTGAGGCTGACACGTATGATTTATTAACTATCTAATTGATTGACACATAAGCAAGGCATCTTTTTTAATTATTACAAAATTAAGGTTACATCTTTTCAAATGTTCCTCAAATAATATATAGGGGATTTCCTAACTAGAAAGGTAAATGGCGGGATTTTATATCATCCATTGATCTTTAATTTATTTGTACGACCTAGATCTACGTTACCACATCTTGACAAAATTAATATTTTCACTTGAGCCATTAGACACAAATGCGATGGTCTATATCCATTGCTTGTGCTCACCATATCCGGTCAAGCTTCTGTACCTAGACGCCATAGCTAAAGTCCATTGTTCGTGTTCACCGTTGCTGGTCAAGCTTGACCCTCGAGCTCAATCTCGCTGGGTCCTCTGTCTCATACTCATAGTCACGACCATTTTTTGTAAACTTCAAGCTCCGACGAACTGTGATTGTTTGTGCCGAGATGCAACCTTTTTTCCCGCCCATTCCACGCCACAACCTCACCTCCGCTGTGCTATGCAAGCGGCGGAGCACTCTTTTGTCATCACCAGACAACACGATCTCAGAGCCTCTCTCTTCCCCCCATGAAATCAAGCCACAATGTCTTCATCTCCGCCGCGATTCATCACCACCAGACCACATGTCTCGAGCTGCAAGGATCATTGTACGGTTCGAGCTTCTCTGACGCGGCTCTCATTTGTCGTGAAAGCTCAATGAGCAATAATGGCTAGTTTTAACTTTATTGCATATTTGATCTATTAATATTTAATATATTTATTTCTACCCCATAGGTTTTTATTTGCAAATATACCTTTTCAAATTGACTCCATACTTTTAATTGTCAAGACCAGACCTTCCATAATTGCGCAAACAAGTCCTTGAACTTATGAGTGTTTCTTATTAGAGTCTTAACTTTTCAAATTGCAGAGATAACCTCTTAATTTAGTCCCAAACTTTGAATTGTGCACTCCAAACCCTGTAAAGTATTAATATACATACAAATGCAATATATACACCTAATATGCAATTTATATGATTAAAATAAATTAAAAAGAAGTGCTAAAATTTATTTAATTGTGAGATAACAACAATCGAAAGCAACAAAAAATTGTTTAAATAATTTTTTCTCATCATTAACAGATGTAAAATTAATTTTAATTTTACATATATTATTATAAATATATGATTGTCATTTTTTTTAAAAAAATCCCTTACTCATAAGGAGCATCCAAAACCATGGTGCTACTTCTCAACATAAGCCAACAAAGGTTCCCATCAAGACCATCTACATATTGTTATATGTTATGTGTACATGTTCATATAGTTGTATGGGAAGTGTTGTTTAGTGGTTATCTGTATATATTCTTTAGTGTACATGTGTACATGGTAGTGTATGTACACAATGACAAAAGGACAAAATCTAACACAAATATATTCAATTTTGTATTTAAGGTGATATAACTATTTCGATCTTTTGTTTGCTAGGGGAATCACCTGTTAGATTAATGTAAGCCAAAGATATGTGGTTACATTGATGGAGTACATGTGTACAAATCCAAATGTAAGTTTATGTGTTCAGTATTAGAAGATATATTGTTGACGTGTGCATGGACCGATAGACAAATGGTCTCAGGTTATTAGAACTACGGAAACTCGCCGTCAGCTCTTGTAGCCGAAGGCTTTACGTATTGTATTCGCTCTCCACATATTCGGAAATAAGATCTCATCTGCTCTCTTTTACTTTATGAATTATTATCTTGTTTATATTGATTGTTTGATTGCTTGAACGTTATGCTTAACAGAAAACCGGGACCTCAGAGAAAGCTAGATTTTCCTAACTTTCATCCGATCAACGAAAATTGATGGTGTGAATTTTGGTTCCCACATATACTTTCAAACTCAAACGAGTTCTTCAGAAGTCTCATTCAGTATTCACTAATTATCAGATCGGGTTCGGTTCGGTTCCTTCCGGATTCGGTTCAGATCGGATGTAACTAATGTTTAAAATCATCTAAAAATATATTTTTTCAACCTAAAAATTTGATAATTCTTTTTTCAAAATATATAAATTATTTACAAATCTAATTAAAAAATAGTTAAACTATCTAAATTAGCTAAAAAATATTCCAAATAACAAATAAATCAAACTACAAAAATATTTTGAATACTCTAAAATATTTAAATCACCTTAAATATATAAAACATTACTATATTTAATTAATTTCAGATATTTTTGGATCGTAGTTTGGATTTTGGTTCGATATGGGTTATAACCAAACTCCAAAGTACTAAGCTCATAAGTCTCGCTTGGATATTTTTGTATAACAGTTAGGATTCGGTTTCGTTTTTTCCGGTTCGGGTTTAGGTAGGTACTTCGGGTTGAGGTAAAAACGCCCATGCCTATGAGTGGATATGTTTTTCATTTTGAAGTGCATCAATATCTTGAAAAATTTCCAAATAAACAAAATTAGCCATATTCACCATATTATATGAGTTATTTGCTTTAGATAAAGAAGTTGAAGAAGCATAATGGTTTCATAATTTTTGGAAGCTATTCTAATGTGGAAGAAATCATTCCCAACTCTATTCTTACCTTGCGATAGTTAATCGGCTATAGCTTGGGGCAATGTATTATCTTTATAATGGTAAGTCACATCATATAAGACGATATAAAACCATTAGAAACTGTGATTTCAGAACGTCAACTAACAATCTTATAGATTATTTACCAAAGGTTTAATATGAGATTAAATACGAAAGTCACTGAAAGGGGTGGGTTTATTGCCTATGATTAAAGGATGTTTGATGGAAACTCTATCAATGTGACTGGAGATCCCAAAATTTTGGTTCAAAGGGACAAATAAATAAATAGAAAATCTGATAAAGACACCGAGACCTATCCATATTCCAAGATGATAACAATGCTCATGTAAGTACTAAGGTTAATCATTGGCTTATAATAGATAAGACCTCAACCATCCTATACATGTATATAAAATATTGTAGGGTATTTTTTGTGAATATGATAGGTACTTGTGGCAATTAGATAATTAATGTAAATGGAGCCTTTTGTAAGATGATGAAGTTTAAGTGATATTCTCCAAGTTCACTCATGACAAACAAGACAAGTTCACGGCCAAAATGAACACAATAGCGAACTTAACTCTACACGAAGTTATGTTATATCTATTGTCTCGGTTTATGCAAAACTTTGGATGGTTTAAGACATCATATTCACCTCGCGAAATATAAATCTGACATGTATTAACAATGAGTGGTTCAAGGCTGTAATACACTACTACCTTAGATGCATTTAGTTTTTGATTGTACTCTCAAAAAGTTTGTTTGTCTAGTCTAGTGTTAAGTCTAGCTAGTAGAGTCTGTCAAGTATGCATAGTTTATTGAGTCTGGAAGTGTTTAGAATATTTTATATTCATGTGGTGGATTGTTGAAATGTAATTTTTATAAGCCTTTGGACTAATTAAAAAAATTGGACAAGTGTAAATATAATTTTTATAAGTTCACTTCGCTGGGTAAAAAAATTGATTTAATGTGAAAACTATTAGACTCATTTTGCAAGCCTAATGGATTGGGTAAAATGATCCATAAATAGTTTCGTGCCTTAAGAAAAAAAAAACTTTGGTAACCAAGTTTAAGAAAACTTGGTGAACAAGTTAAGCAAACTTGGTGTGCAAACTAAACCAACTTAGTGATCAAGTTAATCTCTACTAAAAATAGAAACATATACTCTAATTGGTGATCATGAAAATAATAATAATAGAAATAGAGAGGAAAAGAATGATTATGAACAAAGTAAAAAAATTAAAAAAAAAGTTATTTATCCAAGGGTTTGTGATTTACCCAAAAGTTTAAGGTTTACCTAAGGGTTTAGGATTTAGAATTTAGGGTTTAATCCTTTGTTGACGGCGTCATAAATATTTTTTTTAAAAAATCTTCTTTTTTGCGATTATTATTTTTTTATTAAAATAATATAATATAACTTGGTAATATTTTATTTCTTAATTTAAAAGATACTAAATATAAAATAACAAAATCTTATTGGTTAGAGGTTCACCCTAGGGGTGAATCCAATAATAAGTCTTCTATAATATTTTTTCATTTTATTTTTGGTCATGATTTTCAGTCATGATTTTTGTGATCTTACATCTTCTAGGTTTTATGACACGAGCATGAACTAAACCAATAATTTCTTACGATTATAGGCACCGAAGGCTTAAAAGGAGCAAATAGGAGAAGAAGAAAGACATGAGAACCAAAACAGAACCAAAAGAGACTATGTATGAAAATCAGGACCGAGTTCCTTAAGATCCACTTCCCCACATGACACGATTAAACAAGAAATAATGCCGAATTAATTATCCTCCGTGGGACTGAGAGCAAGTTTTCAATGGCACTAGAGAGATGAGCCATCAAATTTTGGACTTCGAAAGGGCATACAAAACTTTGTTGGAGGATGCATAAAAAAAAGTTGAGTAGGATTAGCTCTTCGCTCATAAAATAAACAGAGCCATAACATTAATATGTAAAATACAAAACGGACAACTGATTATTCTTATTTTTTAAACTTGTGATTCCATAAAAACAGCCATGATTTTGCTTGATTTTGTACTCTCGGCTTGTTAAATAGAGCTATAACCATGGTATAATAAATGTGTACGGTTGAAGGTAACCCTTAATCTAAAGTATTTTTATGCATTGAGGTAACCCTTGTGTTCTAAGTATGCAACGACTGTTTCAGCCATTTCGATCGGTGAAGTTCCTGTTCCTTCTTGACCTAGAGAAATCTTCATAAGAAAAAAAAAAATTGAAAAACAAGAACATAAGGTAAGACACGAAAATCTCAGGATCTAGAACAAGAACCAAATGTAAGACACGAAAATCTCAGGATCTAGAACAAGAACCAAATGATGTTCTTTCCCTTAATTCTCTTTACAAAACGTCAATATTATTAACATTTACCTCGCAATCCAATGGTGGCTCATAAGGGTCATCAATCCCGGTAAAACCTGTGGGCACATTTCAAAGGATAACATCATTTCGGAATCTCATGGAAACAAAATCAAAATTCCAAACCGGACTTCAGGAAAATACCTTTGATCTTTCCTGCACGAGCAAGCTTGTACAGACCCTTTGGATCCCTAGCCTCACAAACCTCAAGCGACACATCCATGAACACCTATTTAACCAACACAAATTTTACTCGAAACGTGAAAACTTTCAATAGGCTATAGACTACAAAACCCAAACCCTTGTTTCTCAAATTTTTACCTCAACAAAATCTCCTTCGGGAAGCAAAGTTCGACAAGCGTCCCTGTCTCTTCTGTAAGGAGAAATTAGACTTGCAATGCAGATGATTCCAGCGTCCGCAAAAAGCTTAGCAACCTCTCCTAAACAAAGCAATCAAAGGAGAGATTTCGTTGTTAGTTGTTAGATACAGAGATATTGGTTAAGGACGTTTGTTAAGCTCACCGACTCTACGAATGTTCTCTGCACGATCTTCCGCTTTAAAGCTGAGATCACGGTTTAAACCATGCCTAACGTTATCACCATCAAGAATATAACAAAGCTTCCCCTTTTGGTACAACTTCTGGTTCAAAGCACAAGCCAATGTACTTTTTCCTACAAACATCATAATGTTTAGATTTCACACGAACTTGGTGTTTCGGAGACAATTGATTGGTAAACGAACCTGAACCACTAAGACCAGTGACCCAAATCACACATCCTTTCTGGTCAAGCAATCTCTGTCTATCAACTTTCTCAACAGGACACTCATGCCACTTTATGTTCGTCGAGTTTCCGACCGTAGACAACGGTCCTTGTTTTTGTCCTAATCCAAAACAATAAAGATTGAGAAGATCAAATACAGAGAAACCGGTAGACAATAGAACATGTTCTTGTCTTAATGCAAATCAAAACTAAAGACCATTGAAAGATTGTCCTAATGTAGACAATAGAACATGTTCTTGTCTTAATGCAAAAGAATGACAAAGCTAGTCAAGTCCTTTTCCTCAAAACTCGTGACCCATTTGAGAAATTGAATTACCTGTGTGGCCATTAACAGCTTTAAGCTCAGGAATAGATCCGTTTTTGTTATGGCTCATAGTTTGGGATCCTTCCATGGAAACACAAGCACGAAGAACACCGACAGATCTCGAATTGCTGTCGGGAACTCCTTTAAGGGGTGTAATTGAAAGACCTAGCATCGATTTAGCTCCGGCAGCAATCATGATTGGAAAATCGGAATCAGAAGAGAGATTGAGGAACGAAAGAGAAATCAAAATTTTCTTGTTGTGCGGGTGTGAATAAAGGAAGTTTAATTAAGAAAAGCTTATAAAGAGATTTGATTGGGTAGGTGAACTGGTGAAATCAAAATGTTGTTGGCTCCCCACGTTTTTCTTCAATCATCGTTCTATAGTTTCGTGATTGCAACGATGTCGTTTCCGTATTACTGCTAAACAAATGTACTTAACATGAATTTGCATCTAGATTCCTAAAAAGCTGGAACGCGTGCTGCATATTAAAGAGAGAGATATGCAACAAATATGTTTATGTTAATAAAAGATATCTGATGTTACCACCTCCTTCAACACTTATCTTATTTCTTAACTTATAAAATTTGTTATTTTCTCTAATTTATGTGTATAGTTAGATGTATCTTGTGTTGAAACCCATATGAATGTCCCATCTTATGATCCAATAAAAAGTGTTTAATAACCATGTAACTAAGGTTTCTAAGAAGCTGCAACTATAAGCAGCCAAAATTACAATATTCAAAAACTTTAACTCAATTTATATGAAAAACACACCAAAAGGAACCTACAAGAGTTTTACATTCACTTTATTTCTTGGGTTTAGAGATTCTTCTCTTTACACTCCTCTGCAAAATTGGCGTTGGATGAAAGCATATGACAGGTTTGAAGATGCAAACGGAGATGCCTTTGAAAGGAACACGAGTAGTAAGAAGGATTTCATAAAGGTGTAAGTAGATTACTCATTTATCACAAAATTAGAGACCGTTATTGAGATTATTTGGTCTGATAGGATGTTGATTTAATGAGCCCAAGTTCACTTCTTCTTCATTGGTGTGCTAGTTACCTCTGCATCATTCGAAGAGCTGAAGTTATAAACACCTATCCAGATTTGGTGGTATTTCACCAGATCACCAAACCTCCATCCTTTGGTTTCATCTTTGGACTAAAATACTTTGAACTTGGTTCATGGAAGATCTTGGAAATCATAAACCACCGCGAATCTTGCCAAAAATGACATCATCTGATGTTAAGATTTGTTACATTTGGTGTTCCTCTGCGCTTTGAGACCACCAAAGCGTACCAGAAAACCTATGGAGAAGACATTGGGACAGACTTGAAAGGTTGAGTAAAAGCTTTTCGGAACTGGTCATAAGAACTGGTTCTATCTGAAAGTAAAACCAACAGATAAATTTGTTAGCTTGAGCGGAAGTTGTAGAAGAGGCATGATAAACCCATGAACTGATCTGCAGATCAATTGGTGACAGCTTGTCCTGTGAGAATGCTGTTAAAGGGTGAGGTCATGGGTTCGAGGCGCACCAACAACGTAATTATAGAGTTAGTGAGAACTCATAAGGGAGGGGTTGGGGTCGATGCGCTGCAGCGCTGTGAACCTGGGGTCCGAGTAAGCGGGACGGATTTTCACAAAAAGTCGACTTTTTATGTGACAACCTGTCCTGCTGACCCTAGATTTCACAGCGCTGCAGCGCACCTACCCTAACCCCTCACCGTGGGAGGAACTGCCTCCACATCCACCGGTATGTTATTGATGCGCTTGGCGTTACTCAAACTCAAGACCTCACCTTTAAACAACATTCTCACAGGACAAGCTATCACCAATTGAACTGCAGATCAATTGGTGACAACTTGTCTTGTGAGAAAGATGTTAAAGGGTGAGGTCTTGGGTTCGAGTAACGCCAAGCGCATCAATAACCTAATTGTAACACCCGTACTTTCCAAAATAATAACTCTGAAATCTCCATTTATTAATTCTCATAAATCGTCTCCAAATACCATAAAACCAATAAATAACAATAAATCTCATAAATAAGATAAATCCGATAAAAGCATAAAATAAAAAGTCTGCAAAAGAAATGAATAAAACTCCCAAAAGCACCAGTCTGATAGCAATCACTCCCGCTCGTCGGTCTCACCTGAAAGGGGGAAAGAAGGAGGGGTGAGTAAAAAGGGAGTCACTCAGTGAGGTATGGGATGTTAAACCGCAAACCACTGACTCAATACATAGTACTACGACTATATAGGCCTAGCTCTAGCATGAAACAAACACGGTGCCTAGTACACCTCACCGAACAACAATCAATGCGCTAATAGTACATAGCTACTCTCTGCACCACGCATTTCCTCATATGGATAAATACATATACTCGTAGCGTCGCTAGTACAGTCTGTCTCTGTACCCTTGCCCACCGTAGCGTCGAATGCAAACGTCTCTGCACCACGCCCTATACATTAGCGTCGAAGCTCAAATATCTCTAAACTCACGCCCATATCGTACCTTAGCGTCGAAGCTCGGACAGCTCCGAACTCACGCCCCATCACATAATCCCTACTCATAACTATGTATATACATATATATATATATATATATATATAACCGTTCTTAACATCAATCAATTCACACAACAGTTGAATCCTCTATTATCCTATTCATGTTTAACAATCAATAACAATAAATTCAAACAAGACTCGATTCATAGAGACTCATCATGTTTCGAACCTAGACTTTTCATAATAGCAGTACTAAACTAGTACATGATTTAAACAAAGTAACTCTAACCTTAGCAACTTGTAGAAGTGGTAACTATGAACTCCAAATGCTCAAACAGACTCCAAATCTGAAATCAGGACGAAAAATCGAGTCAGAACGCCCTTCGAACGATCAAAAATAGATAACATGCAGTTTGGTCAAAGTCAACAAAAAGTCAACGGTCAATGGTCAACGGTCAACCTGGTCAACCCGGTAAACCAGAACCGACCCGACCCGGTGACCCAACCCGTGACCCGAACTGTGACCCGCGACCCGGCCCACTGCAAATTCGGCCCACCCGGCCCATTACCCCAAACCAGCCCAATTGCCTTAACCAAACCTAATCGAATTGGACCAACCGCTTATCCCTTAACCGAATTGGATTTCAATTGAACCATAACCAAATCAATTTCAAATTGGTTTAATCTTAACTAAATCAATTCCCAATAACCAATCGGATTACACTAACCGAAATTAATTAAACCTAACCGAAATCAATTACAAACCAAACCGGCTGACTGGTCAACTGAGTTGACTCGGTCGAGTCAACGAGTCACCAGCGAGTCCTCGGCGACCGGTCGCTGGCGATGGCCAACAGGCGGCGGCTATTACCGGAAAATCACCAGCGGCGGCGGAGGCACGGCGGTGTAACGGCGAGGGCTTCCCGGAGATGGCAGCTCTGGCGGACGGCGATCGGAGGCGGTGGCGCATGGAGATCACGTGCAGTCTCTCCGTTGACGTGCGACATCGCGTGAGGTTCACGCGCGGGACAAAACGGACTCCCGGCAGCGCTGTGAACTCTGGGGTCTGCAGGACGGGTTGTCACAGTTAGACTTGCATATTTCTCTCTTTCTTTTATTTTTCCTTTTATGGCCGCGTCTTCCATTCCTTTACTACCGTCATTTCCTCCTTAGGTTGTTATCAGCTCTGGGATCTTCTGCTTGCAGGTTAGGAGAATATTCCTTTAACACCGACCCCTTTGTCCTCGTGCGGACTCTCGACCCTATACTGTTACTGCAAGCTCGGAGTTGAGCTCTGTATGGGGAGTGATGGGCCGAGCCTATTTATGTTTTTAGGGTCTTACTTGGCCGGTTTGTCTCATCGGAATTTGGGTCCAACAATTGTCCCCTAATCTTTTAATGAGCTCGCTCATTTTTAGGACGACGCCTTTTCCAAATTTGTTCAAATCTCTTTTTCACCGCGTAGATAACTATGAATAATCCATGATCTTCAAGACACTGGATTTTTCGTGGATTTTATCCCTTTTCCTTCGAGAAAGATTCATTTTCGTTTCTCAAAACTTTTGGCTTTATAAACCCTTTCTCGTGTTTGTCTTTTTTACTCTGTGATTCTTCTGATGATTTCAACAGCCTTGCTGACAATGTCTACCAAAAGGAGGAAGAGTTCTCGCGAATTCGAGAGGATTCAAAACAGAGGTGGAGCTGGGGGATCCGAAAGGATCTGCTCTGGCAATGTGAGAGATGTGCTTACCGAGGTTCTGAAGGAGGAGATTTGCATTCCTTGAATGACAAATGGCAATGATAAAACCAATGATCATGACGGGAAGGCTTTGCGTCGTCCTCCGAAGAAATCCAAGACCGTTGGTGCCGATCATAGGTCAAGCTTGTTGAGTGACAATGCCAATGCAAAACCTTCCACTGGCAATTTTTTTCATGCTAAAAGTTTCCCTATTACCGAGAACCTAGACATTGTGGCTCATCTGGTGAGGCATTTCAAGCCGGCTGAATACCCTCTCCCATCGCTGCGAAACATGGTGGGGCGTGATGCTTATGTAAAAATGGTGGTTGCTCATGCTAAAGTATAGTCGTTTCAGTTTGTACAACTCATGCGCTAGTCTTAATTTTACAGTTGTTTATAGGTTTTTCTGGTTTCCATCTTTTCAGTCTATGGAAGCTAACAACGAATTTGTCGAAAATTTGGAGAAGAGACTGAAGGAATTCCTTGTTCTGATGAACTCTACGAGGTAAAGAAGGTCGTTTGGGAACTGAAACTTAGATTGAAGGTTGCTCAAGATCGGGAACGTGCTAAAAACACTCAGCTAGCTTCTGCTGACAAGTCCGGGAACCAGACTGCCTCTCTTGAGACACGACTTCGGGTGGTTGATAATGAAAGAAAAGTGGCCCTCAAGCAAGTTTCTTAATTCGAGAGCAATTCAAGGTCTCTTCAGTCGAGTATGCAGATGGTCTTCATCAGGCATCCTACGAAGCCAAGAAAACCTTTGATGATAGCTACCTGGACGTCCTGGTGTCTTTGAAGGGAAAGTGGAAGTGGAAGAAGTTCGTGGCCAACTGTGAAGCTCGTCTTTGGGAGGTCATGGCGAATATCGATCTTCTCAAGGATATTATGATCAACAATCTATTGGCATCTAATGAGCTCTCCTCGTCTTTGAGTTAAACAGATCGAGCTTGGTGTCGAACTCAAAGTAGCTGCTATATCCGATTTTTTGTTGGTAAGCTGGATCTTCCTCAGATTTTGGAGGATCTGCCTAATGATTTTTTCACGAAGATACCTCTTGAAGCCAACGATTCTGGTGGAGACTCGAGACGCCCTCATGCTCAATGTGAGGACAGCGAACTTACCATATCATGAAGGATATTTTCAGATGCCTAGAGTCCATCATCATTATCAGCTAGAATGTGACATATAGGAGATATCAAGTTCATGATTGCTGAAGTTATTACAGCCCATGAGAGAATGTTTGACGATTTCTGCAAAAGGCTGGATGCAACTTATTTCCCACTTAACAACAGTATTGGATGGTTGAGTAAACGTATAAAAGAACTAAAGCGGAAAATGGATTACACTCACAATATTATCCAGAGACAATAAGAACACATAACCAGAGGAGAAGAAGCCATAAAAAGCTTTGTTGATACCTGATTCGAGATGGGCAAAGAGGATGTTGATACTTGTTTCAAAACAAGTACTCATTTACCTCCATACTAACATAAACCCTCCAAAATATCAAGCTAAAGACTATAAACAAATGTTGAATGGGAGGCAACCCATTAGTAAATTTTAAATTTGGTTTTATTTTTATTTGTTACTGATTTTTCGTACTTATTTTATTTCATATAAAAAAAAAAGATCTGAAGATGACGAGTCTGCGCAAGCATCGACCTACACTTGATCAGTCTTGATCAACAATATTCACATGTATCGACTACCTCTTAAGTGTGTCAATCGACTCTCACATCAAAAGGCAATTATGACCATTTTTCCTTGTTAAATTTTTACTTAGATTTATTTCTTCACCAATCTTAGATTGTATAACACTGAGGACAGTGTTGCTTAAGTCTAGGGGAGGTAGTTATTGATATTGTGTTTTATTTTGAAAGTTAGTTTTATTATTTTATTAAGTTTTATAGAGTCAAGAAAGGGATGATAAACTTTTTCAGTTTTACTTATTATCTAACCACTCTCTAGCACCATTTTCTGAGGTTGTTGATTGGAAGGTGTACTAAATGGAAACACCAAATATGATCACCTACCACTAACATCCACACTTGTTGAGAAAGTCTGAAAGAACCAAATGACTTCCAACCTTAATCAACATCATTCACTTGTTTGGGGTTTAGTATACATTGGATCAGATTCCTCCTGCTAGTCTGGAAAGTAAAAGTTTGTGTTTTTCTGGTTTCCCTCTCACCTCTCTTTGGCATCTAGAAAGGAAAAAAATGTCATGATTACTGAGATTTTGAGGGATAAGAAAATTTCCAGCGACCCATTACTCTACTTCAATAAAAAGATCATACAAAGTTGTACTTGAGGGGTAGGAAATTTTTCCTACACTTTGCAAAAAAAAAAAAAAAAAAAACTGAAAAAAGAAAAGAAAAAGATTCAGAGAAGAGAAGAGAGAAATGTGGTTCAGATAATTGTGTGAGTATGGTCAATGTGTTCAGTGATCGATACTCCCAAAATTTAGCCTACACCTTTATTAGCAGAAATGAGGTCGGCCTAGAGGTATGTCAAGCGACATCAATTGAGCTGTGAGATGGATGGTTTGGTTGCTAAGCCAAAGTTTAGTACATGGAAGTGCCTCTAAAGTTGGCACTAGTATGATGTGGCTTGCAACATTGCAGAGGTGACTGTAGAAGTTTAAAAGATATGTGAGTCTCTGATATTTTTGAAACCTCTTTCACAAGAGTATTCTATGTTTTGCTTGATGGCAAGCAAAATATAAGTTTGGGGAAGTTGATATACTACAAATTTTACCAGTTTTAAGCCATATTATAAGCCATATTATAAACCATATTATAAGCCATTTTAGAGTCTATCATATGTATTTGAAATTTATTTTATAGTGTTTTGAAGTTCAAGCATGTTTTGGAGCAATGTGCAGATTATGGAGAATTTTTGAGCTTAAGGATGAAGAAACTCGTAGATGTTCAACAAATCAGAACTCAGAGTCGAGATTTAGAAGAAGCGTCGACCGAAACTCTTCTTTAGTGTCACTCGACACCCTCGCAAGTAAACATACCGAGACCGACTTAGGCGTAGAAGCTCCCACATATTATAAAATTTC
The DNA here is from genome assembly GCA_012274485.2 of Sinapis alba. Taxonomy (NCBI): domain Eukaryota; kingdom Viridiplantae; phylum Streptophyta; class Magnoliopsida; order Brassicales; family Brassicaceae; genus Sinapis; species Sinapis alba. Next base: position 583,933 of record MU105621.1, on the reverse strand, counting down.
CCCTGGCCAACTTTTTACCTAGTTTTATAGTTTTTTCTAGCATGGTTTTAGAGCAGAACCCTTAGGGCATCAGCATTGGTTGAATCTCTAGTAGTATTCTTAAATAATATTTTAAACTTGTAATTTAAGAATAAGTGACACGTGGCAAAGTAGTGCTCTTAAACTTTGGGTAGTGCTCTCAAATGAGAACACATTCCTCTTCTCTTTCTTACTTTTTCATTTTTTTTTTTTTAATTTATGAGAACACTATTGAGAGCTTTACCAATGCAAATGCTCTTAGAAACATAATTAGGAACATATATTTATTATTCTTTGAAGGTTTTGGAGAGAAGATTAAAGACTCCTTCAAATTTTCGTATTAGAGCTCTAATATTTCTTACTCTGTCTATTTATGCAATTCATCAGTTCATCTTTATATTTTGCTTAATAGTATATGAGTAGTTACTTTGTTAAATTTAAGGTTTATTAAGTTTTTGAGGAATTATTGAAATATAGACTGCTAGGATGATTTAATAGACCTTCACATAATTGATATAATTGTTTGTGTTCTAGAGTAGCTAATTAGAATCTTGAACTTTGGAAAACTGACAACTATGAAAGTGGGTTCAATATCTGAATATAATGAGCATATCGACCTGGGCGTTAATGCTTATCTAAAGAAGTATCGATTGACACTTTCTCCTAATTCACATGCGAGAACTGGAGTATAGGATCTAGACATCTAATTAGACTTAAAACAAAAGTTGGATATCCTACTATTGCACTCGAGTTCTTGGACGATACATCACACACCCTTAGCATCTATAACTCATAATTCCGATAACCTGAAACCCTAAGAATATAGCTCATTTCCCATATATCTTACAACCAACTATTTATTTGTTTACTGCTTTATTTACTACTTTTATACTTATTATCTAGCTTAATCTAGTTTTTCATAGTCTATTGTGTGTTCACGCTCCTTGTGGATTTGATCTTTAAGTATTACAGTCTTACTTCTTATTTGAGAGAGAAGATAAGATCTAGGGTATTTTGAACTTCACCATGGCCAGTCATTCTTACGTTGTACAACCTGCAATTGGAATTGTCCATGGAACAAAAATTTATATTCATGAGCATATTAATCCATGGTCTTAAACATCTAAAACAGTCGCTGAATGTGTTTCTTCAACCATTGATACACGAGTTAAAGGACTTGTTTCTCCAATAGTTATGTTTTAAATATCTCTAAATGTGTTGAACAAAGTCAAAAATTCACAGAGATAAAAATTCATGATTGCCATATGTTTATGTAACAACTACTTTCATTTGTATTTGTTGAGCTGTTTCCAACAAATATAAATGAAACGCTTGCATGTAAAATATATTGTTATATTTTGATACTATTAATTAATAACATGTTTCTTGATTAATAACTAACTACAAATGTGTTTACTTTTAAACAAGCCATTAGAGCATTTTTCAGTAATTTGAGCACATGAGCGTTAAATGAAGATGTCATCCAACAACTTCATGAAAACATTATGATCTTATTGTGCAACTTGTAGAAGATATTTCCTCTGACTTTTTTGATGTCATGGAGTATCTTGTTATCCATTTTCCATACAAGGCATTACTTGGCGGACCTTCACCATCGGTGGATATAGTCATACGAGCGATCTATGTAAATTTAAAAGGAAAAGTGAAAAAACTTGCAAAAGTGGAAGATTCAATAGTTGCTAGGAGTTTGACGGAAGAAACATCGCACTTCACATCTTACTACTTTTCACCTAACGTACGTACCCAAAAACAAGCTTCACGAAGATATGATGATGGTGGTGTTGTGTCAACATATGCAGTAGATGGTGTTCCAGACATCTTTTACCAAATAGCGCGTATGGGTGGAAAAATGAAAGAGGTTTGGTGGTCCAGTCAAGAATTCTCCCATAGTGCCCACACTTATATTCTATTCAACCGTGAATATGAAGATCTTCCATAAAATGAGAATGATGGAGGAAATGAAGATGAGTTTGATGAAAGTGATGGACAATGTAGTGATAAGAATTTGAATGATGAATCGATGAGAATTCGAATGATGAGTCTGAATGATGTAATATTTTTATAACTAATAAAAAGTATTTTTTTCTGTGAAAAACATTAAATACATATCATTTATAAATGAATTTCAGATTCTATTGATGAATTAAGAAGTTATGCATGTGTGTTGACGTTTAGATAACAATGTATAAGAAGATGAAGTATATATGGTTTGGGATTCAGAGGTTTAATGTTCAGGGATTCCGAAGAGTTCCTCACAAAGTTTCCGTAAACCAGAAACATGGATGTAGTTAATTCGTTGTAAAACCAATTTGTCGTAAAAGACTCATATATTAGATTCATCATAAAGTCCCCATAACACGCAAAAACAGAAACATAGAAACACATAAACACAAGATATGGGTACGTTGCTGTAAATGGGATTCATCGTAAATTCTTCGTACCCTGAAAACATGGGACATGGTTACTTTGTCGTACCCCAGAAACACAAGACGTGGCTAAGTCCTCGTAAATTTACAAGGACTTTACGACAACCACTACTTTCTATATATATCCTGCTCATTCTCCCCCGCCCAACTCCTCGCCTCTTCCTCTCCAACTCTCTCCCTTTCGATTCCAAAGTATGTTTTTTTTCTTAGTTAATTTAGTTTAGGTGGTTAGATTCTGATTAGAATTTATAGAGATTAGGTTACATAAATGGATTGGTATATATAATTTTCTGATTTTTTATAACCTACCCATTTATTTAGACCTATAATTTTCGGGTTTCATTTTTTTTTTGTTTTTTAATTAGACGGCTCGTAAAAAGCGTCCTACACCACATTACAGTGAGACATTCAGCATTGGAGATTCCACACGTAGTACTTCATCGGGCCCATCTACGGTTCTGGATTTTGTTTCAGAATTGCAGTTGTCACGACCCATTCGCCCACCTCTGGTTCCTCCCTGCGCACCTCCGCTCGCTCCTCATGCGGTTCCAGGCGGTGCTCCTCATTGTGAGGTTCCTGCAGACGGTGTTCCTCCTCCTCCTGCCCCTGCTCTGGAAGTATATCCCTATTTGTTGGTGCCGCCTGATGTACCTTACGCCCGTTATAACATTGAGGATCTTCTGGCCCAACAGGGATGAGAAGGTTCAGATGTATTAGACTCCGATCGACCACCTGAAACTTACTTGTACTTAACATTTTTATATAAAACTATTATTATTATTTGAATATTTTTTTTAACACTTTGCTTAATTTATTTTTATTATTATTTTACAAGTTTGGGGTTGACGGTCTTGTCGGATGGAATGTTTTCAACACGATCAAATGTTAGTTCATAGAGGAGCATCCTAATTGGACGCTGACACCAAAGCATATTAGGACCACATGGTTCAAATATTTTGTGGATAATTTTGTTTTTTAATAATTTAACATTTTATTTTAAAATTTTCTTAATATTTATTTTAATATTGTTTTTCAAATATTATTTTTCTAGCAAAAGTGAAAATGGTCCATTGAGATCAAGGAGAAGGTGAAGGCGAAGTTTGCAGAAAAGTCGAAGACACGCCTATGCAACACCGTCTCCGACTGGAAGGTCATTTATAAGCTCAGGGCTCTGAAGCTAAGGCCCCTCTCTCTCGTAAAGGAAGTATGGGATGGTCTCATTAGTTATTGGAACATACCCCACTCGATCTAAATCGCCACAGTGCTCCGCTTCTCATTTGATTAGATATGAGAATGGACATTTGCCTATTGTTCACACTTCCCGGCAAATTCTCCACGTCGGGTCCATCTTAAGATGGTAAATAATTTTATATTTCGTTAACCTTTTCACTTTAATTATAATTTTATTAACTGGATCAAACTTTTGATTCTTGTTAGGCCAAGCAGAACGACAGAGTGCTTCCTTTGCTTTCTGAGATTTTTCAGAAAACGTATTCACAAGGCGGTGTTTTGTGGATCCCCGGTCAGAGAAGATACACAATGACGCGTGTGCTAGGATTGCAGTATGCCAGACTCAGGTGATGCAGCAGACTCAAGATGTGGTGCTTGTCCAGTTGTCCACACAAGAGGTAGACAATATTTTTGAGGAGGTATACAATTTCATTAATTATTATTTTATTTTCTTAAGTTGATTAATTTTATTATTTAACTAATATCTTTTTTTTTCTTTTTACAAGTTGTCCCCAAAAAGGGACGAACACTGGGCATATGATATGTTAACGATGTTCCACTAGCGGCATTGTCTTATGCCCAGAGACGAGATGAGGAGTCTTCTCAGATGTGGTCTTATCTGGATTTTACGTAAGCACAATTCACGTCCCTATAAAATCTTTTGGACCTTATGGCTGACAGAAACTCGCAAATACAAAGGATGTTGCAGGTTAGCCGGGCGGCACTCAAGACTTCTGATCCACCAGCGGATGAGGAAGTGGCGGACTTAGAGAGAACCAACACCAAATATTACTTCCAGGACGAAGTCGACGTCCTTCACTAACTTTCTTTTTTATATATTATAAATTTGAATATTTTTTATTTCTAAAATTTTATTGCTTTACTTATTTTAATTATTTTAAAATTTAACTTCTTTTAAAAAAACACAATTTTCACAGTAAACACGTTATTAATTCTACAAAGAATTTAAAAGGAAGCACTTGTTAATTCCCTTAAACATTACAAGAAGTTTACATCATAGTGGATGTTTAATAATCCTCGTAAAATTTTATGAGCAATATACAAGTATGTATATGTAAACTCGACAGAAAATTTTACGAGGATTTAATATCGACTTTGATGTAAAGTCATCTTAAAATTTGCCCAGTGTAAACGATGATTTATTTCAAAATTATACAAGGACTTTACGACGAATATTTTACAAGTAATTTACAACGAATATCATCCACGTAAGTTAAGGATGAATTTAGGACGGCATATTGTGCCTAGAATTTATGATGATTTATTTTCATCGTAAGCTTTATGATGACTTACGAAGAATTGTCTATTATGGCGGACGTTTTACAACAATTTTGTTATCGTTGTTAATTCGTCATAACATGCTATTTACAACGAATTAACAACGATGTACGTCATCGTAAACAATATGTTTTCTTGTAATGATAATTTTAATTAAAAATTAAGAATATTATCTAAACCACATATTTTGAATTTTATTTTATTTTACATAAAATAACCAAGACACTTTGAAATCACCACAAATCTCTTAAAACCACTATTTAAAACCTTTTTATAGCATTAAGTTTAAAATATATTTTAAACTTACAAGTTTAATAACACTAGGTATTAAGAAATACTTTTTTGAAGGCTTAAGAAATACATATTCAATTAATGTTTATATAATATATGGTTTGTTATAATACAAATAAACTACAGATGCATCATTTTTGTTGTTTTGTTTGTTCTTAGAGTTCAAAACAAAAATATTCTATTACTTTGGTCATTCACTAACACATTATTAACATAAGTATTTAATTCATTTATAATTTATTTTTTTAACAAAATTTATATTAAATATATATTATTTATGGACTCGTAAGATTACATATCCTCCTTATTTATATGTTTATGCACTTAAACCTTTATAGAGTTAATTTTGATCTCATCATTGATTGTCTATTACTAGAGGGGAAGTTTTAGAATTATCCTAACTTGTATGGTATTTATATCTCCAAAGCTCGAGAATAATTCATGGCCATCAAGATGGAGCTGAGTAAAGCATACGACAGGGTGGAATGAAATTTTATTCATACCGTGATTCTCCGCTTAGGGTTTGCGGAAAAGTTGGTTGATCTTTTGATGTTTTTGTTACTTCGGTCTCCTACAGGGTGATTATTAATGGAGAACCCATGGAAAAAATTACACCCACGAGAGGGTTGAGGCAGGGTGATCCGCTATCCCCTTTCCTCTTCATATTGTGCATTGATGATCTGATCTCCCTCCTTCAAGGAGCAAAGGAGGATGATAGTCTTTTTTCTGCAAGGCGGAAGTGAAACAGTGCAACAAAATTTTAGATATATTGGATTCCTATGGAAAGTCTTGAGGACAACAACTCAACGCGTCTAAATCCTCCATCATTTTTCGGAATAAGGTTGACCATAATGTTAAGCAAGATATTAAACATGTTCTTGGAATTAATACCGAAGGATGAATGGGCAAATACCTAGGACTGCCAGAGCAAATTTTTGCCTCAAAGATGAAGGTGTTCTCCTATGTCCATGATCGACTCAACGGATGTGTCACCTCTTGGTCGGCTAGATTACTTTCAAAAGGGCGTAAGGAGGTTCAGATAAAATTAATGGCGCAATCTGTACCGACATACAATATGTCATGTTACTTGCTTCCACAAGGCATAGTGGAGAAACTCAAGAGTGCTATCTCAAATTTCTGGTGGAGCTCGAGCCAAAATGACTGAGGATTACATTGGATTTCTTGGGACAAGATTTGTGTTCCACATGATCAGGGTGGACTCGGTTTCTTAGACTTGCATGATTTCAATATTGCCTTGTTAGATAAACAACTTTGGAGATTGATTCAGTTCCCAAACTCCTTACTTTCCCAAGTTTTGAGAGGAAGATACTATAATCGTTCGAACCCGTTGGAAGACCGCAAGGTTTACTCACCTTCCTATGGCTGGCATAATATTATGGCAGCAAAACCGCTACTAAAATCAGGATTACAAAAGATCATGGGAGAAGGTGTGAACACATGTGTTTGGACTGAGTCATGGATCCCAGACAGTCATGCACGTCCCCCGAAACCATCTGATCACGTTTCATATAGACACCCTAAGCTCCTTGTTCACTCCTTCATTAGGCATGATACAAGGGATTGGGATACTAATCTTTTATTGGAGTATTTCCATCCTGAGGATATCTAGCTAATCCTTAAAATGCGGCCAAGTAACACATGGTCTATGGATGGGTATGCATGGAACTATACAAAGTCGGGAGTCTATTCGGTAAAATCGGGATATAACCGGCTACAATTGACTAAAGAGAGTGAATCAGAAGCTCAAATTATACAACCAAATATCACTGGTTTACAGAGCCATGTGTGGAGTATCCCCGCCCCTGGAAAGATGAGACATTTTATGTGGCTTTATCGGACTATCCGTCCCTTCCGGGTTACTTCCCGAGTATATTTGTTTATAAAAATATGAGATTCCTTTTTTGGAAGAAGAAAAATGTGGCCTATATGGAACCACCTATCGAGACCTTCCCATGGATCCTTTGGTACATTTAGAAGGTACACAATGACAAACTGTTCAATGGAAAGGTGAGATCACTGGTGGACACCCTTCAGCTAGCTGTTGTTGAAGCCGAGTGCTGGAGAAAAGCAAACTTACCCGAGGAAGCAGACCCTACCTACCCCCGCTGTTTAGCTTGACTCCCCCTGTAGATCCTCAATGCCCGACCTGCCAAATCAATGCATCATGGATCGATAATGGCACAGTTAGTGGATTAGGGTGGTTCGACAAGGATCAAATGGGAGTCGAGAGATTTGGACTACAAGGATGTCGGAAGATTCTATCAGCCCTACATGCCGAGATGGAAGGACTCATTTGGGCGATGTCCAGCTTACGAGTAGTGATGGCAAATGAGAGATCCCGCCCCGCACATTCCCGCCCTGCTGCGGTAATGGTTTGATGCAGGTCTTGGCGGTACCAACCCGCGCGGGACGCGGTCCTTAGAACTGATGACCAATCCCGACCCGCTACTTGTACAGGCCTAAGCGGTACAGGCCCGCGGGACTCTTAACAAACTGGATGCTATCTTATGCATCTCCAAATAAGGACAAGGAAGTTATCTACGAGATTAAAAACATTTGGTATTGTTGATGTTGAAGTTAAGTATTACATATGATTAATTATCAAATGTAATACCTGGAGAACAACGTGCCACAGTCGCACTTATACTCACGAGTGCCACAAGTTTTCGCATGCGCCTTCCTATCAAATTGAACAGTTGGACCGTTGCTTCACCTCTTTGTTGGACCGTTGCTTCATCTTCCATGGAAGGTTGTGGCCACGGCAATGGAGTTGTAAGTTCTGGTCCCTTTGAAACTCTTTGTTACAGATCTCGCAGACGAATCTGTTGGTCGCCATGAGAGTTGTTGGCGATAGAGCGATGACATCCACATCTGGATCAAATAAAAAATATGATGAAGAAACAATACGATGAAGAGAAAAAAAAAGAATACGATCAAAGTTTGATTATCAAACTAATGCAGTACATGTAATAACAGTTCATCAAATTAATGAAAGTTTGATCATCAAACTAATACAATCACAGTTCAAGTTCTAACAGCTAATAGAGATAGCAGTTCAACAACCTGTTCACTTCCTATCAAACTAAGCAATAACAGACTGCTTGCTGTAGAGCTTCAGCAACGAAATGGCCACAAAAACCGGCCCCCAAGAGATGATCACACCGAGAACCACTTGAAACAACTCCAAACTAAGCTAAGGCTCAGGTATTTTCCAAGACATTTGACTTGGTTCCTGTAGTTAAACAATATTGCAGGTACAAGTTGAAAAAAAAACACAATATATAGTTTGCAGAAAGCGAGCTACCCTGACATCACCAGAATCATCTGCAGAAGCAGAAAATATGATCTTCCCGTTGCATACCAACTAACAAAAATACAAGAAATCCAAAATATAGAAATCTGATGAACTTTTAGAACATAAAAGGTTTTTGAGTTCAATTCCTGGTTTACTTCATCTTTGTTGTAACTATAACTCTCTAATGGTTTCCAAGAACCAGCACTTAGCTATGAAAACACAGAAATAGAGAGAAGCTTTTAACCTCGTGAAGAATTATGTTTATAGTTAATCAAAGTTTTGAGTTTTCTTTTACCGTATGAACATCGAAAGACTTGATTTTGTTTCCATGAGAAGCATAGAGAATGTCCTCGTTGCCTGAATCAACAAAAATATAATCCACAACTGGAAACACAGAGATGAAACTGAGAGAGAACCAAAGAGAAGATACAACACCTGTCTTGAAACAAAGAGATGGAACTGGTTATGTTCCAACGTCAATGGTGAACTGGACATTTTTACATTGCAAATCAAACAAGGAGGTTTCCAGTTAGAGAGTTTAGAGACTTCGTCGGAAGTAAGAACAAGTTCGGGTCGGTGTGGCGGTCACTTTGTTGCCTCTCAGCTTCCTAGGTTCCGCCATTGCCAAACGAGAAGATGAAGAACATGCATGGAGAAGTTGATGTTGAGGATCGAATTTGTTGTGGTGGATCAAACAAGAAGACACATCGGAAGAGACCGTCCTTCGAATTGCCATATCTCTGCTGGTGGGAGCTCGAAGAGACAAGAAGGCGAAGTGGTGCGGATCAAGTGCGTCCCGCGGTACAACACAAACCCAACCCGCTTCTGCCCCAAACCGGCACAAGCTTAAGCCCGCGAGGCCCGCCAAAAAATGGGCCTACATATGTATTGACCAATCCCGACCCGCAGCAGATTTTAATGGGCCGAGCCCGCGGGCAAAGTCATGTCTTGCCATCTCTACTTACGAGAGCTCCATTGTACAGCGGTTCACATGGAGACGGACTGTTCCAACTTGGTGGACATGTTAGATAGCCCTGCCGAGTGGCCGGCCTTTGACTCCGAACTAGTATCTTTCCGTCTTCTACAAGATTGGTTCTCAGATTTCAGCATTTCCCGCATACCCAAGATCAGGAATATGCTAAGGAGGCAAGAAATAGCGGTACTCTCTTTTCCCATATAGATCAGACACACCCGGACAGAATGTCTCTTCGGAATGATTTAGACTCGCCTAACACATGATCTTAGAAGATGGGAGCCGACAAAAAAAACTAAATATGATATTTATATCTATTTGATTTAAAAACTGTGTGTTTCACCCCGTTTGAGCTGACGTGGAGCAAATGTAGATTGTATATTTTAAATATGGGGCCGATGCATGTCAATATATTTAAAACCATGAATACATGCCACCCTGGTAGATTTATAAGTTTTTTTAAGAAAATATTATTAATTATCTTAATTTTAATTAAAAATATTATATAATATATAAATATGCTAATTAAAAATGATCTTTTTATTAAATATGCTTTATTTTTCTAATATAAATTTTATATTATTAAAAATTTAGCTAAAATATGGAAAATAATTTTTTAATTATTATGACATGTTGTTAACACGTAAACTCAAGTAGAAAGGATGTTGCGGATATAGTAAATTTTATCAACTATTTATGCGGATCAAATTTTTGGTGACAAAAAATATCAATCCGCCGCAAGGGAGGGACAGGGGTCTAGTCAGATGTATCTCACCCACTTTCCTACACCTTTTCAATTTTCTTTACTTAGCTTTTCAATTTATGTATTTAATTATATACAATTTTTTCTTACATGAAAACTTGAAAAAGAGTTTTATAAAAAAAATTAAAGGATTAAGTTTTGCAATTACTTATCATGTCAAATTCAAAAAAAGATTGGGATCATTACTCTTGATTTGTATGGAAATAATTACATGAGCAAGAAGTGCAAGATGCATTTAAATGTAAATAATCTCTTAAGCACCATCAATAATTCGGGAACGACAACAGATGAAAATGTGAAAATTATGGTATTTTACGAAAGTATATTCATGATATGAATATATGACAAAAGAAATTTTTTCGCATCTCCAGAAATCCCGTAAATATAGGTTTGATCACTAAAATTTCATTATCTTACAAAAATTCTCAAAGAAATATTTAAGTTTCCAGCTCTAGGATTATAAAAGTGTGAGTGGGTATGGTTATGCCACTTTTGAGATTTAGTAAAGAAGATTATGAAAGAAAGAAAACTTAGATGTGGAGAGGAATTCAATTGCTGGAGTTCATAAAGACAAAAGCAAACTGCAGTTGGTCAGAAAACGAACAACAAGATAAGGTCTACTTCATTGTTTGAAGTCGTACATGAAGCGTGTATGTTGTGTCATCTAAATATGTGTCCACCCACAGAACATGAGTGCCTACTTCAGAAACATGTCTTCATCACTTTGGTGATGTAGGGAAATCTGGGACATTTTTTAGAGCTTTGAAGTGTCCACTTCAGAAAAGCTGCATCTTGCACTTTGCTGCTCTAGGAAAACTGTTCTGGTTGGGCTTTAATGTTTCGATGCTCATTATTGTTAGGGTTTCTTAGGACACAAGAGATTTCTATATATATCGTGTGCCTCCTCTAAACCTTGGGTGTGTGACATAGCACCAAAGGGTGCTGCTGGAGAAGAGCACCAATGTGTTGTGCTGAAGGAAAAACGTGGGCACTAGTGTATGCGTGAGAGCACAAAGTGTGCTGAGAGAAAGCACCAAAGGAAAAAGAGAATTGTGAGAGAAGGGAGACAAGGAGGACTGTAGAGTCTGTCACTTGAGTATAAGCTGAGTAAGAGCTCTTGAAACACAAACATAGTAGAGAGAAAAACAAAGAGAAAGCATTTATAAGAATTTTTTGAGTCTTGTTTTTCAGAATCTCTTGTAACTCTGTAGTAGAGCTTTGTAGTCACTAGAGTGGGTGAGTGACAAAGTTGTAACCTCGGTGATTTAGTGGATTGGTAGCTAATCTACCCCTGAGATGTAGGTACCTCGTATTGAGGCCGAACTCAGGTTAAACAACTAAAGTGTGCTCCCTTTACATTCTTTGTTTTGCATCATATCTCTAATTATCATTATATTCATTTTTTAAAATTTGTATTCAATATGTCTAAGCATGAGAAAGTTGTTTAAACAAGACAAACTTGATGTCTGTAAATGAGAAGGAGTTTGGAGAATTCTCAACATATTGGTATCAGAGCCAGTTTTGGCAAAGAAGAAGTCAAGTTTGGTCATAAAGGTTCAAGCTTTATGATAAGAGTTCAAGCTTTCTGAAGAATGCTGCAAAGATCTATGAGAAAGTTGTACACCTTGTAAGAAGGTGCAAGCTTTGGCTAAAGATATCCCTGGGAAGAGTCTGGCTTTGAGAAGCTCAAGAATCAGAGACGTGGGAGTCATGTGAGAGTTTATTGTGGGAGGAAATCTCTGTGGACTTCAAAGATCGAAGGAGCTGGGTCAAAGGTAGAGGCAGGAAGCGTTGGATGAAGTCTGAGGTTGTTACACTATTGAATGAGAACTCTTAGACTTTACAGAACAATTCTTGTCGAAAGTTGCAGAGAGTCTCACTAGAGATCACGTTTCAGAGTTGTATTCACTGTTGCATGAAAGGTGATGGAGGTGAAGACTTGGAGAGCGTAGAATCCAAAGGGTGAGGCAGAAGAGGTTCTGGTTCATCGGAGGAAAACGTCAAAGAACATGTGGTAACTGTTGGAGGTTTGGTCAGAGAATGATGTAGCGGAGGAGCTGAGCTTAGTCAAAGGGTTGTTCAGATTTGAGCTTGTGGTCTGAAGATTCAGAAGAAACAGTGCGTCAAATCTGTGTTGGAGCCTGTTCTGAAGTAAGAATAATGCCAAGCTTCTTGTTTTTTGTCTTGCAACAAGAAGAAGATACAAACATGAAGTTGACTACGTGATGGTGGCTTACAATCTTGCACAGTTTCAAGCAACATCTATTTTGTAAAAAAAATGATTGATGAAGCTTCTAAGTGTGGAGATGCAGAAGAAAAAACATAATTGAAAGCAGTGGATACTTACATGATGTGTTGAACTTCGGATTTGAGGTTGGACAAAGTAAGTTGGATTTCAGATTCTGGTAAGAAGATGGTGCATGAGGCTTCTGGGTATACATAAGGAAGTAGGACACACATAAATCTGGTCCTAAGAACAAAATATGGAAGAGGGTTCAGGTTCTGAGAAGAAGAAAGGCTCGTTTGGGTTAATACCTTCAAATGTCTCAGATGAAATCTAGGTTCTTAAGAGGAGAGAAGATTTTACAGGTTAGGATGAGTAGAGAAGAGCTTGAGTTATGTCTGTTTCCAGAAGCAGATAAATTCACTTGTGAGTGAAAGGACGTACTTCTCGGTGACAGCTTGGTTCTTCTTTCAGAAGTGAAGAACTTGTTTGTGGCAGAAAAGGGAAAGCTCAAGTTGGGCTTTATGGTGTTATGAACAAGGTACTCTCAAGTGATTTTGTTCGGGTTCATAGTGAGTGAACCAAAGGAAGTTGATCTCAGGTTACTTGGAAGCTGTAAGGTTACATGTTGATTTGTGGTTCTGTTCTGTTGAAGCAGAAAGAAGCAATACAACAACACATAGAATTACATTTTGTGGATCAGTGATAGTGAGGAACAAGGTTCTAATCGAGGACATGACAGAGTAAAGTCTGAAGTAGGATGGGCTTTCTTCCAGGTGAAGCTAGTTTATGCAGTCTGCATTTTCTCAAGGATGCATGGTTAGAACATTATGCATTGTAAAGGAAGATTCATGGTAGTTCGGTGAAGTCATGAAGCAGGGAAAGCCAATGGCATTGGCTGGATAAAAGTCAGTTGTTAATCAGTTTGGTAACCCTTGCATAAGGAGTATCGAAGTAACTCAGTGTATCCTATAGGAGAATCTGGTGGAAACAAGTTCACAAAATGCAATGAGGTTTCCAAGTTCATTCACTTCAAGAAGGTTAAGCTGTGTGTATTATCATGATGTAACACACTTGAAGGAGAGCTGATAAGAAACTGAGGAAGAAGTCCCATAAACGACTTGAAATGCATGATTGCCAATCTGCATTTGGAGAATAGTAATCTGATTATGTCTGGTGCGTCATAGAATGCTTGGAGGTTCTTCTCAGGATTACATCACTTGTAAGGAAGATAAGCAATGGATCTTCAAGGAGTCATCTTTTCCCATGCCCCTATATGTCATAGAGCAATCTCCTATGGGCCTTTCAAATCTCTTAACCTGGTTGCTTTAATGAAATATAGAAATCCAATTTTGCCCTTTTCTATTTTCGAAATTATTATTTTCTAAAAAAATATTTTCAAAATTTCAAAATTTTAAAATTTCAGATTTTTAAATTTCAAATTTCGGATACTACATTATATCGTATAGTTTTACTTAGTTGTACTTCGTTCTACAAGGTAATATTGATGTTTAGTTATACTAAGTTATACATGGTTATACTGAGTACTACTGAGGTGTAGTTATACCGAATTAGACCGAATTTTACTAAGTATACTTGTTATACTGAGTTTTATACTTGTAATATTGTGTACTACTAGTGAGTTAGATATACCGAGTTATACTAATTATACTGAGTTATACTTGTAATACTACGTACTACTAATGTGTTAGGCATACATCGTTATACAGTGTTATACTAGTTATATTGAGTACTACTGAAATCAGATCTGGAGATGAAATAAATAAAAAAACACGAAAATGCCTTAAAAGAGAGAACAAGAACACGACGAACCCTAAATCATAAAAATCCCAGAATCTTCTTTCACAACCTTAAATCGGAAACATACATAACAAAAAGAAATAGAATCCAATCATTATAGATTCAATCATTGTAGATCGAAATCATAGACCTATTGATGCCCTTTTCCGCCATTATCGAAGGCCCAACTGCTGTGATTTCTTCTTTGGTTTTGGTAGTTGGTGACCTTACGACGTTATATTAGGGTTAGCCACCACATTTTCTTGAGAAAAGGAGAAGAATCGCCGTATCTGTTTAAGTTTTTGTGGTTGAAGTTTACAGAAGAAGAGAGAAATCACAGCGGAAAATAGAAAAAGAGAAGAAGAGAAAAATAAAACGAAAGAGAACTGTCCGCGTCACATTATTAGAGATTAGTTCTATGGGTAAATCAGTAATTAGCTTAATATTTTATTTAAAAATAAATCAAAACAATATTAAAAATAAACTGGGTCCTTGGGAGATTGCTTTTTCACATATAGGGGTATTAGAGGAGTTTCATCTTCAAGATGAACATGCTAATCAAGAGCTGTTTTCAGGGATTGTTGTAGAAACAGTCATAGTGTTGGAATAGTGGATTTCATGTGTCAAAGCTCGTTTGTAAACTAAACGAAGACAAGTTGAGTATTCTGGAAAATCAAGTGCCAAGTATTGATGGATATATAGACAAGTATCACTGGAGTTGTGATTGTCTACAGGAAGGTCTCAGGATCATCATAAGTTTTGTTGATGAGAGACAAGTCAAAGGCTACAAAGGTGACTCTAAAGGAGGTTGCGAAGATTTGTTTCCTGAGTGAATTGGACAAGGTTTTGTGTCAAAAGTTTTCATAGCAAAAGAGGGTTGTGGGGCATGTTCTGTTGTAGCAACAATGGGTACAAGTTGGTTCAAGACTCAAGTGACTAAACAAATGACTGTTGAATCTAAGGCTTCAGAGGCTGATGTGATTCTGGTTTTCTGCATATGGTTCAAGGAGGTTTTCTGATTCGGAGCTCAGTGCCCATCTGAAGAATCAGAGGTCGATAGGGAATCAGTTTTGCAGGAGGAGAAATAGGTGCAATCACTGGAACAGGCTTACGGTATCTTAATCAAAGTCGTTGAAGAAGTCTGTGTGATTGGACATTCCATAAGTGGTGGAGCTTATGAAGAGGTCTGTGACTGGAGATTTCATTAGTGGTGAAGCTTATGAAGAGAAGTGGCACATATAAGACTTTGTGGTACGAAGTCATCGACAACTGGTTAAGATAAGCAGTTCGGTTTTCTCGAACAAGATGTGAGAGAGGGTACTTTGAAGGTTCAGATGGGTAGTTTCAAGAGTGTTAATGCATAGTTGGAGTTACATGGAAGGCTGAAACTTCAAGGAAACTGTAATATCAAGAGGGAAACCAGTTTTTGCATTGGGAGTGTTCAGTGGTTGTTGTGAGAAGTCTTGTTGGTAATCTACTAATGTAAGTCTGCAGAGAACCTGGCAAAAGTACTCAAGTGAAGCAACATGCAAGCATGTATCAGAAACAAGAAGGATATGAGTCTAATGTTATTATTGTTTCCGTGAAGAGATCATTGCAAATGGGGACACATTGCAGTGGATTCAGAGACACAAAGAGACAGTTAGTCTCACATGTGTAGAAGAAGTTAAAGCAACAATGAGGCTGAGAATGGTTGTTGTAGAGACAGATTCAGAACGGTTCTAGAGGTATGTGCTGAAGTATATTGTGATTCAAGATCACAGTTGATTCTAAGGGGACACAAGTAGCGTCGAAAGGATACATCTTTGTAAGAAGTATATCATAGTTGATTCTAAGGGGACACAAGTAGTGTCTATCTCTTTCTCTCTGGTTTGTTACATCTTTGTTTGTTCAGATCTTTCTATACTAGGTGGATAATTGTTAGATTTAGTAAAGAAGATTATGAAAGAAAGAAGACTTAGATGTGGAGAGGAACTTATTTTCTGCAGTCCATAAAGACAAAAGCAAACTGCAGTTGGTTGGCTAACAAACAAGAAGATAAGGTCTAGTTCATTGTTTGAAGTCGTACATGAAGCTTGCATAGAATCGTGAGACAAAACGTGGGCACTAGTATCTGCATGAGAGGAAGTACCAAAGGCAGAAGAGAATCGTGAGAGAAGGGAGACAAGGAGGAGTGTAGATTCTCACTTGAATATAAGCTAAGTGAGAGCTCTTGAAACACAAACATAGTAGAGAGAAAAACAGAGAGAAAACATTTATAAGAATCGTTTGAGTCTTGTTTTTCAGGATCTCTTGTAACTATGTAGTAAATCTTTGTAGTCACTAGAGTGGGTGAGTGACAAAGCTGTAACCTTGGTGATGTAGTGGATTGGTAGCTAGTCTACCCCCTGAGATGTAGGTACCTCGTATTGAGACCGAACTCAGGGTAAACAACTAAAGTGTGCTCCCTTTACATTCTTTGTTTTGCATCATATCTCTAATCATCATCATATTCATATTTCTGAGATTTGTATTCAATCTGTCTAAGCATGAGAGAGTTGTTTAATACGACAAACTTGATGTTTGTAAATGAGAATGAGTTTGAAGAATTCTCAATGAAATTATATAAAGAAAGTATAAGTAAATTTGATATGTTGAAAAAATTTATATCAAAAAATTTCAACATCAAAGTTTAATCCAATAACAAAAATGCTAGACCTGATAATTCACTACAAAGATTTGATGCAAGTGCTATTTCTAGCTACCAGGGAAAGACCAACACAACTTCCACTTGAATAAAATAATGAACTAGGAAAATGGAGTTATGTCTCTTTTTATCTCTTTATCTCTTTCCTTTTTAACAACAAGACCCCTTTTTCCTTTCTCTTAGTTTCCTCTCTTTCCACACTCGTCCTTGTTTCAATCCCCTCGATATGTTGGTGGCTTTGTCTCCTCCAGCTTCCAACGCGTGGTGGAGCTTCCAACGCGTGGTGGACTGGTGGCTGTGGATTCATGTGAGGCTGGTTGGTAGAATGGTGAAGGTTTTCTCTTGAGTGTTTTCTAATTGTTGCGGTCAATATCTACTCTCCTTTCAGATACCTTAGTTGCAGTAACATGGTCTTAACCAGTGTTCTAGCAGCTATTTATCCTTCTTCTCGTCTTGGGAGATCTTGCCTTGGTTTAAGCCTCATGTAGATTCATTGTTCATATCCGGCGTTGACTCTCCTTTGCAGGCCCGGCCCATAAAAATTACGGACCGGAAGCAAAAAAAAAAATTGGGGCTTGTTTCTTGAAAAAAAAAAAAGAATTATGATGGCATTCTGTAATCGAACTGCTCACCTCAAACTAACAAATTAAAGCCATAAACTAACTGATCTAGTGACGAATTTAGTGAGATAAAAGCCGAATATTATGTATTCTAAATAGGGCCGGAAGCACGTGCTTTCCCCGCTTGTATCCAGGGCCGCTACTGCTCCTTTGTTGCAGACTTTTCTTATTTCAGGTTTTGCCTTTCGGGTGAGGGGCCGTTTTTTTCTTGGATTAATTCTAGTAGGCTTTTGGGTGAGGGGTTTATCTTAGATGTGTATGCTCTTAAGGAGATTGGTAAGTGTGTTTTCATGTTTCTGTAGTTTTTTAATATACTACTAGTATCCCTTGTATTTTCTATTAAAATTCAAAAATAGTACTAAAGTTTTAACATGATTACCAAAAAAGTTTTTTAATGAACTCGTGATTTTTAAACCATCTAATTTTTCCAACTAGAAATATGTCATTCCCATTAGAGAAATTTTAGTCGTAGTAAGAACCCGAGATGTAAACGTAGATGGGGTAAATGGTGTGGTTATGAAAGAGATTGTAGACGCGATACAAGGTGTGGTTGGGAATGAGAGTGTAGACGAGTAATGGTAAGTGATGATCGTGAAGTAAAAAATCAAGGAAAAAGTTCTTCCTGTAAATGTGGCATGAATGATCATTAGGCATATACATATTGTATGTCAGATAATTTTGTCGATTGGTATAAAGAACCACAGAAAAGAAAAATACATTTTTTTTTTGATACATCAGAAATTTCAATTTTAAATGGTGACTAGAGAATTAATGAGAACAAAATATTCATATTTATTCCTTAATATTTGCACCATTTATAAGGAATAGTTGTTATATATAGAGTCTAAATGATCACACAGAAAATTAAGGGAAATAATCAAATCTCTACTCATTCCTTAAAAATTATACCATTTATGAAGAACATCTATTTTGTATGATTTCTTGTAATTCCTTAAATTTTAAGAAACCATAGAACAAAAATATTCTTTAACAAAATTGACATGAAATCAAAGTAATAAAAAAATCTTTTTCATTCATTTTTATTTTATTCCTACTCATTCTTTTTTTGTTTTGATGAAATTTTCAAATTTATTGATAATGATCAAAAGAATAGGCATTTGTATGTAGAACAAATAAAGAAGAGACTATACTGCTATTGTGCTAAAGGCAAAAAAGTATTAAAAAAAACAATTGCCTAAGCTGAATGTGTAAGGACAACCAAAAAAAACTCAAATTGTAACTTCGAACCAGCGCCTCACGAGTCCCTCCAGATTACTTCCTTATCGATAGCCCAATGATAAGATTCTGTTTCTCATGGTTTTATCAACCTGATGAGCAAGCTGCTCCATCGGTGTCCAGGCTCTTCCATGCCTCTTTGCGTCCCTCTCACACCATATATGATAAACTGTCATCTGGAATGCCATTTCTCCAAAACTTTATCCAGTCTAGAGACCCTACCACTCTGCATCCTGTCAAGAGAGTCATGCCAGTCTGGAGTAATGCGAGAACCCAACAATCTTCCAGTCACTCGAACCCAAACCATATATCTATAAGGAAAAGCGAAGAAGAGATGATCCCTAGTTTCATTCTTCTCCCCACAAAACATACAATCTTGCTGCATTCCCCACATCCTCATTCTCTCTTCCGTTGACAAACAATTTTTAATCGTAAGCCAAGTGATGAAAGAATATCTCGGAACAGCCTGCGAAAACCATACCACATTACTCCAAACAACTTTTTCTCGCCTGTCTCTGATCTGCTACCAAGTCTTAGTGGCCGAGAAACAGCGCTATAGTTGTCTTGTGCTGATATTCTTACTCATTCTTTTCCTACTCATTCTTTTCCTACTCATTCATATTTCTATCGTAATGGTCACAAGTTAGAGCCATAATTTCTTACGATTCCTTTCATTTCAAAGAACTATAGAAAAAAACACTTTTGTGAAAATTAGTAAAGAACAAAAGTAAAAACTATTCCTTTTCATTCTTTTTATTTTGTTTCTACTCATTTTTTTCTTTTCATTAATATTATTATTTTTATAGTTACCAGTTAGAATCTTCATGTTCTTAAAATAATAACAACTATTTATTTTCATTATTTTATTTTGTTTATATTCATTCGTTTTATTTTCATTCATATTATTATTTGTATGGTTACCAGTTAGAGCGTTGATGTTGCTGAAATTTGCACTTCAATAAAATTTGAAGTCTTAGTTGATTATTTTACCATATAATGCTTTTATCATAATTTAATGTTTTAGGGATAGTTTTCTTATATTTCTGCTTAATATTTTCTAGGTATCATGATCCAACAACACAAAAAAAAAATCATGTTTGGATCATGATATTACCTAGAAAAGTTTAAGCAGAAATATAATAAAATCATCCCTAAAACATTAAATTATGATAAAAGCATTAATATAACTAGAAGAAAACTTTAAGAAAATTATAAAAACATCTATATTAAAATTTATGGGATGGTTCACCACTGAAATAGTTGATGCTTCTGCATTATCAAAGATATTTCTCGAAATCACACCAAAACTAAAGACCATCTAGAAGCTCAAACACTGAAATACAAATTAAAATTAAATTCAAAATAATATAATTATATCCAAAGAGGTATCAAATAATAATTATTTTTAATGTAACTATGAATTATTCTTAATATCAGTATACATATTGTAATTATTGTAGGATTTGAAATAACAAGATAGAAAAAATTTCAAAAAAAAAACATTGTAACATTCCAGTTGTGGTATATGAAAAGATTTAAAATAATTTATTTAGCGATATATGTTACTAAAGTGCATTTACTTTTTCGAGAACACATCTATTTAAAACTGAGTTTAGGCATTCTTGGGCTGAAGTAGTGAAAGGATGGGTGATCTATCGTGTGAGTGAGACCAAAACATGGGAAAATGTCATATGATGATTGTACGAACAGTAAATAAGACTTTCGAGCCACCAAAAAACTAATGTACCGCCCGTGGGACAGAGTAGGATTCACGGACCTAGTGAACAGACATGAGAGATCGATTAGTCGTTGTTGGAACGGGGCATTACAAAAATATGCAAAATATAAAATAATCTATAGAAATTATACCTTCAAAGATGAGATATCAAAATAAAAATTGATGACTGTTACTAAACTACACAAAGTATTAGAACAATGTGAAGGCATCATTCTCGACCAAAGTTTTTAGAAGCCACTCTCACTTGTATAATATTTATATACTTTGGTTTATTATTAAATTTTATATAAAATTGACTTATAAAAATATATGGTTTTAAGGTAACTTAATTTTTTTGAAAGCTTTTCATCATTTTTAATGATTTATCTGTCTTTCTCTTTTTCAATACTTTATTTTACGTTTAGACACTTGTTGAGAATCATGTAATAATGGTGCTCTGAAGAGTTTCAAAACAGTTTTAGTTGGTAATAGTTATCCTAAACGAGGTATATTTAGAAAGGAAGAACACATATGGTTCTTACAAGATAAATGTTGACGTCATGAATCCATCCTTGTTTTTGTTTTTTTTAGTTGTTGTTAACTTTTGTATCTTTGTTAAATTAAAAAAGTGTGACTATGGACCATAATTTATAGTCTTATAGGTACAAAAACATTTTAATATATTAGTAAGATATCTTAGAAATTGTAAAAGTTTATATCAGTTGTTTAATGTAAATAATAGTAAACGATAGAGTAAAACGTTCTCAATTAAAAAAATTTAAAAAATTTATAAAATATTTATATCTCCCCGGTTGCTTTCAATTCTTCTTTTAAGTTAAACGTTATAATTTAAACTAAATTATAGGATATAGCAAAGAAAAAATCTCTTTTCGGAGAAAAAAAGAAAAGTCTTTGTTATTCTATCCCTTTCAGGAATTGTCAGCAGTTGGTGCTATGCTCAAATTAATTTTAAGATACTCTGTTAAATAAGAGGATCCATTATAGTATTTAAAAATTGAATTCACAAAAACTTTAAGATTGTATAATAGGTTTTCATTTTCGAATAAAACTAGATAATAAATAATGAAATGCAGTAAATAACAATTAAAACATGAATGGTGTGAGTTATCAAAGATGAAAGGAGCTAGACCCAGGGAAACTCGAAAGTATTTCATAACTAGAACATTATAAATTATCAGGTGTTTACTAAAATTTGTTCTCGAACTCCAACTCAAAACAAAAGTCAATCAACTCTCATTGCAGAAACTATCTAATGTCTAAATACTAGAATCCCAACTCACGTTGCGGATTCAATTGTTTCTGATAAGCAATAAATTCAAGTTTGATTAGAGCACTAAATCCTTAAACCAACTCTCGATGCAAATAAACATTTAGCTCATCTAAGTTCAATTCAGAAAATTGATTACACTCTCGTGTCTCACAATTATCCTAATGTCTAGATTCAAGGTGATAAATCGAGAAGCTAGTGTTATTGACAACTTAGATGAAGAACTAATGGACTACCCTAAAATTTTATCAAGCCTAACAATCCATTCAACAATCTTTGAAGAAATCTTAAATCTTACAAGAGAACTACTCGTACATAATCATTAAAAACATAATCATAAAATGAATAAATGCATAGATAATAAACAACATGAGTTCCAGATCAACTCTGAAGGAATTTTAATCTATCTCTCAAATATAAATCAAATTTAGCCACCAACAATAGCTTTACAATAGATAATATAGGTTAAAACATGTGAGAGACTTATTTGTAAATAAGGGAAGCTTTAGCGTCAAACTGCAATCCTTGGAAAATGATAAAAACTCATCGTGAGCAGTTCAGCATGGGCATCATTCAACACTTAGGGGGTGTCGGTCTACGCTAGCCACAAACTTGAATCCTTGACAACTTCTACTCGCATGTCAGACGGACCACCCTTCGATAAAACAAGCATAAATTTCGATCAAGAATCTTGGTTGACCTATAAAAGGTGGCATTGAAAACAAAACTAAAAGCTTTATCTTGTGTCAAAATATGAGCTCAATCTCACTGTAGGATATCTTCTATCTATTGCTAAACTTATGCCCCATCTGCGCAGTTATGCATCACAAAAACTCTCAAATCTTCAAAGTTTCCAAAACGTACCTAAACTTGTAAATGACCTAAAATAGATTTAATACATCATAAAGACTCTAAATATAGCTATAACATGGCTTAAAAGTGGTAAACTGTGGGACTTATCAACTCTCAGACTTACCATTTTTCTTGTCATCAAGTAAAATATAAAACAAATTTTTGAAAGAGGTTTGAAAACATAGAAACTCACCTTTCATTAGAACCATCACCATCACATTTGCAATGTTGCAAGTAACATCTGATCAATGCCAACTTTATATGCACTTCCATGTACTTAACCTTGGCTTAGCAACAATACCATCCAACCTACATCTCACCATACATCATTTGACATACCCTTTTATTGACTTCATTTCTATAATAAATGTGTAGGCTTTATCCTGAAAGTATCGATCACTAAACATATGGACTCTTATCCCAGCAAGTATGTACACAAACATGCAGTCTTTCTGGTTCCTTTCCTCTATCTCTTCTCACTTCTCTCAATCAATGTCGTCCTTCTTAAAAGGGTATCATTTTTTTTAATTTGCTGAGATTTTTGGACAAGCTTCTGTGAATCAAGTCCTGGTGATTGTAGCCACCAGTTCCTTTCACTTCTATTTAACGTATATCTCTTTTTATAATTTCATAAACCAAGATTTAATGGTTGTAGCCACCAAATCATGTTCAAACTCTTTTACTCTGAAGGAGAGAGAGAGAGAGAGAGAGAGAGAGAGAGAGAGAGAGAGAGAGAGAGAGAGAGAGAGAGAGAGAGAGAGAGAGAGAGAGAGAGAGAGAGAGAGAGAGAGAGAGAGAGAGAGAGAGAGAGAGAGANCAGACCTACATGAGGATTTCGATATAGTGTATATCAAGCCCTTAAACAAGCGTTTGTGTAGATTAAAGTTGGAGGTCAGCTTTGGTTCCTTCAGACAGTCTCAGCAAGCGTGGATGTTACTGGCATGTAAATCTATTTTGGTGTTTCCATTCAATACACCTTGCATACATCAAATCAAGGAATGTTGCTAGAGAGTGGTTAGGTAGTTGGATTTCAAAAAAGTTCATTATCCCCAACTGAATCTATTTTGACTCAATAAAATAAATAACTAACACTCAAAACAAAACACAATAACAGTAGACACCTTCCCCAAACTTAAACAACATTATCCCAATATTATTCAGCCCGAGATTGGCGAAATAAATAATAAATAAAAGCTGTACAAATTTAACAAGTAAATCAACTTATACCTGATGTTGGCGATGAGCGTCGAACGACGCTGGATAGTCGTTGGTCGACGCTAATGAATGACTCGTGTTAAACGTTTTTTTTAAAACATAAAACTACCTTAAAGTGGGTTGTTTTCCTCTCAGCGCTTGTTTATAGTCGTTATCTAGACTGAGATGCTTGATCAATCAGTGGGTGGTTCATCCAGGTGCACAATACGACGGTCTGGAATATCGGGTTTCTTACAATAGTGTTTCACCCTTTGTGTATTCATGGTGAATTTATCGCCTTTAAAGTTCAATAGAACAATAGCACCATATGATCTGACCTCTTTAATGGTGAAGGGACCTGACCAATAAGAACACAATTTCTCAGAAAACATTTGTAAACGAGTTCCTGGTCATTGGATTCGAAATGCCTAGATATGATCTTCATATCATGATAGGCTTTCGTTTTCTCTTTGTACAAAATTGAGTTCTGATAGGCATGATACCTTATCTCATCTAACTCATTTAGCTGAATCAATCTCCTCTCTACACCAGACTTGATGTCAAAATTTGTCATCTCTACTGCCAATGCTGCCTTGTGCTCTAGCTCCACTGGAAGATGGCATGCTTTCCTATAAAGCAGATGAACGGTGTAGTCCTAAATGGTGTTTTAATCACAGTTCTGTAGGCCCAGAGTACATCATCCAGCTTTGTATACCAGTATTTCCTTGTCTTTCTTACTATCTTATCCAACATTTTCTTGATCTTACGGTTGGAAACTACTTGTCCACTGGTCTGAGGGTGATAGGGAGTAGCCACACGATGATGTACACCATGTTTCTTCAGTAGCTTCTCAAAGACCTAGTTCATAAAGTGAGAAACACCATCAGTTATGACAACTCAAGGTACTCCAAATCTGGGAAAATAATAGTTTTAAACAACTTCAGAACTACAACATCATCAATTTCGGAATTCTTATCTCTTCTACCCACTTAGACACATAACCGACAGAAACTACGTTGTACTTATTCCCATGAAAATTAGGTAAATGATCCATGAAATCAATGCCCCATCAATCAAAAACTTCCACCTCAAGGATGAAATTTTTCTGCATATGTTGTCTTTTGTTGATCTTTTCTCTCTTTTGGCAAGCATCACACTGAGATATAAAGGATTGAGCATCCCGAAACATGGTCGACCACCAAAAACATGCTTGTAGAACTTTCGACACTGTCTTGAAGGTGGCAAAATGTATGGCATAATCAGAACCATGATAGTGAAATAACACATCGGAAACTCCTGATTCGGCGATGCAACATCTTTATATTTCATTAGAGCAGTGCTTGTACAAGTAAGGCTCGTCCCAATAGTACCTCTGGATTTCTCTCAAGAATTTTTTTCTTGGAAAGCCTTTGAAATCATCTGGTTCTACCTCAGCAGAAAAATAATTCACGATATCGGCGTACCATGGTCTATCTGAGTCAATCGCAGTTACTATGTGAATCCCCATACTTGAAGTTTTATTTCTAGAAGAAACTAAATGTGTCTGTTTGGAGATTCGAGCGACGTTATGGCTGTCATCGATCAATGAAGTACCTTTTACTGCATTGATCAATTTTGTTATGGCGTCGACCGACGCTTTCTCGGATATGCTTACACTTTCAACAGAATTTGGGCTCCATCATGTAGACATTTTCAGTGGATAAGAAATCGTTTATAAGGACATCATCTTCAATTATGATCCACGAAAGATGATCAACAACACCGTTTTCCACCCCTCTCTTATCCTTGAACTCAATGTTGAATTCGTAAAGGAGTATCCATATGAAAAGCCTTGGTTTTGCATATTTCTTCTCCATCAAGTACTTAAGAGCAGCATGATCAATATGCATAATCACTTCAGAACCAACTAAGTAGGATCAAAACTTCTCAAAAGCAAACACAACAGCCAACAACTCTTTCTCAGTGACTGCATAATTCTTCTGTGCATCATCAAGTGTTTGGCTATCATAGTAGACAACATGAAGTTTCTTGTCCGTCTTTTGACCAGGAACAGCTCCTTCAACAAAATCACTGGCATCACACATTACCTAAAAAGGTAAATCCCAGTTTGGAGCCTGCACAATCCGAACAGTCACTAAAGTTGTCTTGATTGCTTCAAAAGCCCTAAACACATTCAGGGGTGAAGTCAAATTTAACTTCTTTGCAGAGGAGATCAGTTAGTAGTCTAGCAATCTTGCTAAAGTCCTTGATAAACCTCATGTAAAAACCAGCATATCTCAAAAAACTCCTCACATCTTTCACATTAGAAGGTGCTAGCAGTCCTGTCATGACTTCAAGCTTGGCCTTGTCGACCTCAATATGGTTCTGAAACCTTGTGTCCCAGAACAATCCCGTCATAAACCATAAAGTGACACTTCTCCCAGTGCAGAACCAAGTGATTTTCTTCACATGACGCAAAATCAGACCATAAACTAATAAAATCGTTCATAAAGACCTCCATGATATCCTCAATCATGTATGTGAATATATACATCCTACATCTCTGGAAGGTAGTAGGAACATTAAAAAGTCCAAAGGACATTTTGCAATATGCAAAAGTGTTGTATGGACAAGTAAAAGTGTTTTTTTCCTGATAATCTAGATGGATAAAAATCTGTAAGAACTCGGAGTATCCATCTCGAAAGCACAAAGTGCTCGAGAGTCTATCTCCATGTAAATATGCACAATAAAAATGTGCTACAAATATACACCACTCTTTTTTTTCCTGGTAGGGACTGCACAGATTCTGTAGATAATATATTTGGATAGTTTCACATAGTGCCGCATTTCATAGATTTAAAAGACAAAAACGCATTTGCCAAAAAGTATGTATTATCTTACATTCGTCGATGAGTGTTGATACGATACTATGTAATATTTCCAATTAAATTCATCAAAGCACTAAAAGAGAGAAAATCACTTTCTTAAGAATCGAATGTTATCTTGGAAAGCAAAACCAACAAATTGAACTTTAGATTCTATCATCTTTTTCTTTTCTAATTCTCCAAAGCTAAATCAAGTTTCCCTATTACATAAGTCCCATGGACATAAGTAAAAGACATACGAGTAAAAAAAGTAAAAGACATCAAGTTTCAGTAAACACACTATTTGGTAAAGGAGTTACAGAGATACAGAGGCATCAAGGGCCAAAACGGTTAAAAGAACATGCCACCTTGAGTCCTTTACCAGGAATAAATAGATAGATCATTCCGGTCACTCAGGTACGTTCATCATTCACGTGGTTTGGAACCTCAGGTTGGCTGTCCAATGGCATGTACTGTGCCATTATTGCTCTGATCTCTGAGTCCATGTATTGCTGTGAAACAAAGGACACAGGAAAGTTCAAAAGAAATTCCCCGAGTAACAAATATGGCAACCGTGTTAAGGTACAAAGGCACAATATGAAATTGAGGAAGAACTATGTTTTAATAGACATCTCAGGCCACAAAAGAAAAAAGATTAATCTCGGGCTTTTACCACAAGGGACAGAAAATGGAGGAGAGAAGCTTACCCTTAATCTATATTTGTAAACGAGGTACGCCCCACCAGCTGCAAGTCCCAATGATAACATTATAAGCCAAACGGCCGCCCAGGCTGATCTCACTTGTGAACCCGTCTTGCCTATATTTCAAACAAAAGAACTTGAGCGAAACTGCTGAAGTGTATGCTTAAACTCTACACTTCCAAGGGTACGAAAACTCACTGATGCAAGTGTCATGGTCTCTCATGTAGAGAAGGTCCCCGCTACAAGAGCATTCATAGCTTCCCCAAGTATTCTTGCAGCTACATTCCGGGCACTGACAGGCTTTCTTCTCTTTGCATTCATTGATATCTGTCGAAAGAAGCTTTGAAATGCTTAAAACAAGGACTAAGAAGTATTGTAATACAAGTTTGACAAAAGGTCTAACCTTCACACTTCTTAAAACCGTCTCCTTTGAATCCTGGAGGACACTCGCACTTAACACTGTCCTTGTCCTGAAGGCATTATAAGTTGAAACACGAGTTTCTTATTATACGGTAAGACTGTGCAAAAACTGAAGCAACGTAAACAAGAAACACTAACCACACAAGCAGAGAACGCATGTCCATCTCTCTTTTCATGCCAACATCCTCCATTGTTGATCGTGCATCTCCCCGGCCCGCTTGCTGCAATGCAAATACCAATTAAGTTTGAAATGTGACATCCAACAGAAGCACAGCAGCAAAACAAGAAAAAAATAACACAAAATCATCTATTTCTATTGAGAAAGGTCAAAGTTCTCGTTAGCAACCAACATTATATTTTGAAAACCAAAAAAAATCATTTATACTATACTAATGGTTTGCCATACTCAGATAGGTACTGAATAACACAGCCGCATAAATAGCACTCACGTTCACAATGGCTATATCCATCCCCTTTGAATTGCACACCATCAACTCGAGGACACTCACATACTCTTCCACGGAAGGTATCCTGCAAATTAAGCAGATTAGTATATAACAGATTAGTACAATTATGAATATCACGAATTCACAATATACCTTGCAAGCAGTTATGTTGGCTGATTTATCTTGCCAACATCCACCATTGTTATCTAAACACTCGTTTGACTCCATCTCTGTCATCGAAAGGTATTAAACGTGTGATCAAGCATGAAACATCCAAAATAAACTCTGACTTCACAACAGTCAAGTCATAGTCAAAACTCAAAAGTTTTGACTAGTTAAGATCAGCTTTGGATGGTTAGGATCAGGTGAACCCAAGCTTTGGATACTTCAAACCACAAAGGTTCACCAGATCGGATACACCGAAACGTTGAAAATTAAGTAAACAACAAATATACTCGAGTCAATATCAACAGAACGATACATACCTGTGCTAAGGCATATAGCTGGTTCAGTCGTCTCCTCAAAACCAGAACACAGAGCCTTGAGTACTGCACCCTTCTCCAACTTTCCTGCAAGGAAACATTTATTTAAGAGAACAAAATAAAGTGCATTTCTTGAAAAGTCTAAAGTGAACACTGCAAGACAAACCTCGGTACTGTCTGTTGTTGACAACCAATGTAGGCAATATGGTAACATCGCCCCTTGAGCCCTTGCCAACCTACACAATATATATGTCAACCCCAAAAAAGATTATTCGTGTTTCTCAAAGAACATAACTGCGAGATGCCCGCAGAAACGTAAGAAAAACATACGCAACTTCTTACCTGTGCATCTTGTTCTTCCTTAAGAACTAGATTGTCCGAATCAGCATTAGGGTCTCCCATACACTCGTCAAGTTTTCTACTATCAATTCCTGCAAAGACATAGAAGATATGACTTATTCTCAACGTTTTTCCTAGAGAAGAATTAGAGACACTCACCAAGAGATTTGATAACAGAATCAGCACATTCTTTGTTGTATTTCTTCTCCTTCATGGGGCATCTGATCTGGAAATCAGTGACGTAATCCCACCAGACCCAGGGCTTACCGGTTTGATTGGCCACCTTGAAAACGCAAAGCTGTCTTAAGTTTTCTACAACCACGTCTTTACCATCATACCCAGAGCTAAAGTCCTGTTCTGGATCAGGAGCGCAGTATCTTCCCTTGTTGATACACTGAGACTTACACTGTCTGCTCAACGTAAACGCGTGAGGACAGTACCAAGTGATATAATGAGGTCTAAACTGCGTGTAACCGCCTTTCTCGAGAATCTGAGCGGCACCCTTAAAATCTTTGACAAACTCCATCAACATGTCACACTTAACCCCACACTCATCATTGCTATTAGTCCAAAGTTCATACTCAACACGAGCATCAGGGTGCGGAACAGCTTCTCTCCAGTCGAGGTTCAAGTTGACCATATCACCTCCACTGATTGCTTTCTTCAGCTTCTCGCCGAAACCTTTAGTGACAAGAGCAGAAGGAATGGTAATATTCTCAATGTATTTAGCAGAGGAGACATCTTCTTCAGGTGTGTCCATAGTAATCAAAGGCTCATCAACATTATCCGCCACAAGAACAGCAGAAGCACCAGCTTTCTGTGCGTTCCAGACCTTCAAAGCGAAAAAACAATCTACACAACAACCATCGATTAGGCTAAAAGTGAAGTAACTAATTAAGAAGAAAAGGCATTACGAAGAGAGTACCTCCACGATCGACGAGGAGGAAGGTAGGGAGAGCACCAGGCTGTGATTTGAAAGAGATTGAGAAATCGCTGAACTCTTTGCAAGATTTCTGATTCTCCTTTGGATAAACAACAGTGCCGGCCATGCTTCCGCCGTACTGAGGGATCCCAAAGTTGCCAATTGCACAATCATGAGCACCCTTTATGCTATCCGGTGACGTCACCGATAAGCTGTTCTTCTCAACAACGAATCGAGATTCGCAACAAAAGGGTATGGAGAGAAGCAGCCATGGAAGAAGAATACAAAGGAACTGCTTCATCTTCGAGATCTCCGCCTCAGCACAAATTGGATTGAAGAGATCAAGAACTAAGGTTTGATGGTTGAAATCAGTCCTTGCTTGTCTGAGCTCGATTCTCGAAAGGTTTATTATGGTTGAAGGGTAAGTAATGCGATTTGCGAGTGTTTCTCGAGAAACACAGATAGAATATAAAAAATGTTTTTTCTTAAAATTTTAATTTCACGTTTCTGGTGCGACTTGAAGACTATTATAGGTGACGCAGAATCAAGTCAATACAAGAAACCTTCTTTGGGGTCAATTGTAAACAAAGCACACTCAAAAGAAAATTACAAATCCACTTAAAATACAAATTGTACCATAAATCATAAATAGATAGAGAAAACCGCCATAATTCGTATTTGAGCAATAAAAACTTCAACTTTCAAATATTAGTCAATTTATTTCTCATATTTTGTTGACTCGGCTATTTAATAAACTTGAATAGTCAACTGTTAAAGTCGATAAAAAATAAATATTAAGTAACTCTATAAACAACATCATTTTGAAAACTAATTAAAACATTAATCAAACGACGTCTTTTTATTTATGTAAATATTTAAATTATCTCTTTCACAAAACCAGAGTGAAGAATATGAAGTTGATTTGTGGCTCTGATTTCGCGAAATGGATGTTTTAAGTGTTTTTAAAAGCAAAACGAAAACGATGTCGTTTGATGAATATTTAAATAAGTTTTAAAAATGATGTCGTTTAAAGAGTTAACCGATGTTTATTTTTAAATCGATTTTAACAGTTAATTATTCAAATTTCTTAAACGGCAGAATCAACAAAATATAAAAGTTAAAACGGTCAATATTTAAAAGTTATAGATTTTTTTGGTTCAAACACGAGTTAAAAATTTTTTTGTATATTTCGATATTTGATACAATAATTGAGACTTTTTGATGATAAAAAGCAAATATTTAGGATTTCTGATTTGTGGTTTAAGGTATAGTAGACTTAC
Source organism: Sinapis alba (assembly GCA_012274485.2). Lineage (NCBI taxonomy): Eukaryota > Viridiplantae > Streptophyta > Magnoliopsida > Brassicales > Brassicaceae > Sinapis > Sinapis alba. The sequence goes on along the minus strand of MU105621.1, from coordinate 552,546 downwards.
ATTAAAATCTACTTCATTGCAGACGTCTTTTTAATCTACTATAATTGATGATTACAAAAAAACGTTATTTTAAAATTAAATTTAGTTTTTATGAATAAAAATGTGAAATCGTATATTAACTATTAAAAATAAAGATGAAAATTAGTAAATCATATATTAAAATTATTAAAACAATAATAGAAAAAATTAAAAAATTATTGTAGAATTACAAAGAAGTCTATGTACTCAGTGGTAGCAATTTAAATAACTGAATTTTAACCAAATTAATTTTAACCTAGTCTAATTCAATCCAAAAAATTTTTAACATAACCAAAAAAGTTACCCAGTTGTTATGATATTTGTTAAAAAAATTAAAATAATACATAAATAAAACTTAAATCATATATCGAAATTATTTTAAAAATAAATAATTATAACCAAAAATTATAGTAGACTTCTTTGGAAGTCTACCAAAGCAGATACAATTAAAAATCACCAAATTTCAACCAAAATAATTTTGACCTAACAAAAATTAAACCAAATTTTTTGAACGTAACCGGGAAACTTAGATGACATATTAATACACCTTGTTGCAAAAATTTAGAAAAAAAAACATAATCTTCCTCTATTGACGCTGTCCATAAACCTTCTACATATCCTCACCGCCAAAATGTCAGCTAGGTATAACTCGTCTCTTTTTCTCCCTGCTTCTTTCATATATTTGTTTGGTTTTCTGTTTTTGGAAAACAAAGTTAGATTCTAACACTACAATAAATTTTGATCATAACGATTACATATATCGAGGTTAAATCGTAGTTAAATCACTATTACGATGACTTAACTATGATACACGAATCGTAGTTACTACCTCGTCGTAATGCATTAATCGACGTAACATCAACATAATATCGACGATGCAAGAAAATCAAGGTTAATTCATCGTAATATCCAATTGTTGTAACAGAGATGTAATATGTGTTAGACGTAACATTGTTATAATACACATTGAAGTAAAGGAGACGTACAATGCAATCGTAGTTTCTGTCGTAAGTACGAGGTTAGATAGACATAAGGTTTACAACGATTTATCCTCGACTGTCGAAGTACATTCGTCGTAATGTATACGACTACAGTACATCTCAAGTCAAAAATATTTACTACGAATTAATCTCAATTTATTAAAAATGTTATAAATTTATAAATTGTTTTTTATTTTGTTCAATAACCAAAAATAAAAAATAAAATTTGTTAAAAAATAATTTAATAAACAAAAATATAAAAAATAATATATTGAAATATTTAAATATCCAAAATAAAAATTACAAAACAAAAACTTAAAGATTAAGGTCATCCCGAAGCTCGGAACTACGGTCTCGGTTCGTCGCTCTAGATTGGCCTGCTCCTCTGCTGTGCGGTTGGGGGTTATGGTCAGACGAATTTGGTTCCACATCTGCTCATACCTCGGGTTTGTCTCTGCAATCAGATCGAACATTGACACCATGGCCAAAATCTGATTCCTATTCTCCGCTATAACAGTGTTGGCAGCTGAAAAATCTGCCCGGAGCTGAGCATTCTCGTCTCTTGCAGCCACATGACCTGCTCTCGCCCGTGGAACATCGTTAACCAAGCCGAGTCCGACCATCCGTCCCCTTTTCTTTTGGACAACCTGTAATTAATGAATTAATTAGATTAGTAAAAATATATAAAAAAATAAGTATTTAAATTATACAATGTATATATTTAAAAAATGTTACTTGTTCAAATACTTTGTCTTGTTCTACCGTCGACAACTGAACAGGTGGCGAATCTGGATTTTGTTGGGACATCTGGGTCTCGACCTCTTGGATTTGAGCTTGTACTTCGTTGTGGATCCTTTCAGCCCGACCATCCACAAACGTCCCATCTTTATGGCTGTGTGTCTTTTTGTAAAGTTTGGAAAGAGATGGAGGTTCTCCAACTGCAGCAGCATGTAAGAAAAAATTTTAAAATAAAAATTAATTAATAAAATATTTTTTAATATTTTTTAAATAAACTTACCATCTTTAAGGCAACCCTGGCGTGTGGGACCTGTCCGGAAGTATGAGGCAATGGTAAATTACCTTCAGCATCTGGCGTGTTCCGGGCTGCCGAGCAATTAATGGACGTCCTAATTCTGCAAGGCAACATCCAATAGGCCTTCAAGCCTGCCCAAGTCGTCTCGCTGACCTATGTCGGTTTCGCAACATCCCCCTGAAGTCTCCACTTATCTTTCCAGTCGCCAACAGTGTTTTTAAGACGATCCATCGCCTTCGTGTTGAACGTCATCTTCACTCGCTCGTTGACGGCAATAGATCAATTCCATTTTTGCTATAAAAACATTAATTATTAAATGTAAAAAATAATTAAGAAAATAAAATTAAAATTAAAATATATAAAAACTAACTGCAAAACACTTGAACCAAGTCCTCTGAATGTGCTCTGGTGTAAGAATCCAGTTCGGATGCAGTTCAGAAAAGTATGATTTGATGGTATCTGAAACGGACCGACTAAGACAATTGTTTGTCTTAAACCTGCAAAAGACGAAAAATGTAATTATATATATAATTTATGAAAACAATTAAAAATATATTAAATTTACAAGTATGTGTTTGGTGGTCGATCGGGATTGATGACAGGTAAATCTTTGCGGCCATTTGAAGCAAATCCTCAACTGTAAACGTAGCATACGGTGCATCTGGGGGCACCATCAAATCAGGATGGATATATGCCTGAGCACCCGGACCACCTGCAGGTTTTGGAGGAGCAGTCGGTAGAGGTGGAGCAGTAGCCGGAAGAGGTGGAGCAGTAGCCGAAGGAGGTGGAGCATCTGGTCGAGGTAGTGGAGGGACATACAGTGCAGAAGGCACCCACGGTGGAGGAGCGCCAGCAGCCGTTGATGATCGTTCCTGAAATTAGCTCCCAGGAACAATATCTGGCACGGTTGCAGTACCGGAGCTAGAAGCTGACCGACCAGTCTATCCACTCCGGAATGTATACTCATATGTGGGTCGGTTCTCCCGAAGTCGTTTTCTACCATGAGGAGCCATATCTATTGAAAAAACAAAACAAAAAATTAATTAGTAATGGAAACAAATAAATTCAATTAATTAAAAAAATATATAATTTTTTTTGTAAACTAACTATATAAACAAATTCCAAAAACAGTAGACCAAAAAAAAAATCCAAAAACATAATTTGTTTCTATTCCTAAACTAACCACCTAATCTAACTTCATCCCTAAGATAAACCACCTAAACTAAAAAAAAATATTGTACCTAAAGAGAAGGCAAAGAGATGCTAGAGAGAGGGGACTGAGCGACCGCATGAAGTCGATTGTGGCTTGTATATATAGGGATTTTGTGATCGTCGTAATGGCGTAGGCCCATTACAACAACATCGGGTCGACCCGCTTTTTGTGATCATCGTAAAGGAGTAGGCCCATTACGAAAAATTTGGGTCGACCCGTGTTTTTGTGGTCGTCGTAATGGCGTAGGTACATTACGACAAATTTGGATAGACCCGTCTTTTCTGATCGTCGTAATGTAGAAGTAAACTTAAGTTTTGATTAAAAAAAGCTGAAGGGAGTACACAACGTCACCAGAACAATCATTACCAACCTCGCATAGCATATGCTCGGCTTCATGAGCCGAAGAAAATCTATGCAAAGTTGATAAGAACTGTTCTACTGACAGTGCACTCCCTTAAGGTCTCTTAAGAGATTTGTAATCTATATTGAATTGGTTTTGATGTGATATTAAGGTGGGAAGGTGGTTCATATATATAGAAGTATGGATCGTTGTTATGTGGAAGTAAATTTACTACTAAGTAAGGTTGACCCGTATCTTTTGAAATCGTGGTAATCTATAAGTAAAGTTACCACGAAATAGGGTCATCGTCTGTTTACGGCGATATTGGGTTGACCCGCGTTTGTGGCTTACGACGATTTAGGATCCTTGTTTGTTACCCTAAACCCCAAATCTGAAACCCTAAACCCCAAAACTTCTTAACTTATATATCATACTTACACTTCTAAACAACAAAGCCTCAACAATTGTTAAAACTATTCATAATAAAATGAATTTTTAAAATTAAATCAAAGAGTCTAACAATATATTAAAACACATATATATGCTTACATTAAAATGAAAATTTTAAATTAAATCAAAGAGTCGGCATAACACCACCATCATCATATCTGCTAGGAGCCATTTTCTGTGTACGGACTTGTGATCCAAAGTAGTATAACGTGAAGTGAGAAGTTTCCTCAGTCAAAATCTCTGCAACTATTGAACCTTCCACCCTTGCAAGATTTTTTGCTTTTCCTTTCAAATGTTTCATGGATCGCTCATAAGGATACATCCATCCATTATGAACCGGTCCACGAAGCAATGCCTCATAGGGAAGGTGGACAAGTAGATGTTTCATGACGTCAAAAAATGAAGGAGGAAAATTTTTCTCCATTAAGATCGGGATATTTTCATCAAGTTGTCTGATGACATCTTCTGTTAAGATACGTGTGCTAAAATCACGACAAAAAAAAGCTCCGATCCCTAAAATATTATATTCCACAAAGAATTATATATTAGTTAAAATATAATAATTTTACATAACATAAGTTAAAATATAGTGATATTAGCGTACAGTTTCGAAGTTTATTCAGTCTCTGTCTTTCAGTGATATTAGCGTAAAGTTTCGAACTTGTTTTGTCTCTCTCTTCTCTCACAAGAATAGAGTAGGTAAACCCTGAAAGTCTTTGATTAGATGGTCGCCGGTTCAATGAGGTATCTTTCCATCTGTGTTCCTTGTCTTTCTCATGAGCCTTCACAAGTCAATCTCCCTTATGTTTGATGGTTTTGTAATAGATGAAAAAATCGTAGCTAAAACTGGAGTCGTTTAAAAGGCTGACAGGTAACCACAAATCTTACTTGTATCTTCATCTATGTTCTAACTTGGCACTTACAATGACAAAAAACTCATGTTTTCTTTCTTGTCTAGCTCTGCTGTTTTTGAGATGGGTAATACCAAAGTAATTGCAGCTGTTTTGTTTCAGATATGTGCCCACCAAGGAACAGTGTATCTTCTTGTCCATCTATCTGCTTCTGATCAGTCTCACAGAGAAGGTGAAGTAGTGCTTGACTTCTTTTTTACTAACCTAACTAGTAGACTTCTAAGCTTATTTGTAGATTTCTTGTGTAATTGTAGACTTCTTTTTGAACTGTAAACTTCTCTCAGTTGTAGACTTCTCCGTGAATTGTAGACTTCTCACTGAATTCTAGACTTCTTATGATGCTTATGGCTTATCTTTCATACATGCTTGCTGAGGTTAGATTCTTGGAAAATTTTGTAGAGAAGAACGCAAGTCACAACTAGTGCATCTGCTATCAAAGGAAAGCTCCATGCCTTAAACCAGGTATAGACAATCAACAACCACAAAAAAATGATTTTGCTCTTATGGTTCGACCAGTCTTAATTTATTATGTCTATTCTCTAACATGTATACTGATATAGCCTATTTATTACCAGTTTTAAACCATGTTATAGGCTCTATATAGGGTCTATTATGTGTGTCTAGGTTATGTTTTGAAGTATTTACATGTCCATGAACGTTTTGGAGATACTTGGGGCTTTTTGAGCATTTAGAGGAGAAGAATCTGCAGCTGGTCATTTAAGGAGTCTAAGTACAAGGAATTCATCGATCGACGACACATACTTGACGTCGACCGATGATTAAAGACCCAAGTCGATCGATGCAACACACTTGCCATCGATCAACGTCCAACTTGCAGATATCAGATTTCAAGCCCAAGTAAGAATAAAGAAAATGCCATGGACGAGTTTTGACATAAGTTTAGGGTTTTATATTTATGTCTTATTTATTAAGAAGAAGAGACACACAAGAAGAAAACAAGCTTTATTCTATCTATTGTATTAGGGTTAGGAGAGAAGGGAGGAACTCCTTCAGAGTCCTCCTGGAACTCATTTGGTTCTTTATTTAATTTCTATTCTATATTTATTTCATTTATGATTTATCTGAGAAAGGTCATGTCTGAGTAGTTATCAACTAGATTTAGGATTGAATGATAACAATCATGGATTAGCTCAAAAGTAGGATTGCTAGGTTAAGTTAATATCCATCAATTGAGTTATGCTTCATGCTTGCATTCTAGAGTAGCTAACTAGGATCTCGAAAGTAGGACATGGACAACTACGAGAGTAGGTTCTGTGCCATAATAGACTTCATTGAACTAGGTTGTTAGGCGCATGCGAGAGCTGGTCTAATAAGTCTGGTGGACTTATCAAATCTCGCCCTACACTTCCTTCTGATTTCACCGTCGACCGACACCAGGCCTTAGCCGTCGATCGATGGTCTTTCCTTTTTATTGCATACGAGAATTGAAGTTAAAAAGGTTAGAATAGTTAACATTTGAGTTCTAGTATATTTATATTTCCGTGCTTCCTATTCCCTATAATCCATTTGGCTTAAAACCCTAGATCTATCATATTTACATTTGCATCTAGTTAATTAATAGCATATTTCTATATTTGCATTAATAATATATTTTCATATTTGCATTATTAGCATATTTCCATATTGCATCCCTACTTCTTGATAAGAAATATTTCCTTAATTGATTGTTCACCACTAATATATATATATATTTATCTAACTTAATCTTTAGAAATAAGAAATCTATTGTGTGCCATTGATGTATGTAGATTCGATCCCTAAGTACTACACATGATCTCTCTTGGCAAGAGTATTGTTTTGTGTGTTAAGATTATGGTTAATTTGACAGTTAATTATTTAGGATATTTATACCCTGCTAGAACAATAAACACACCAGTGTCAAATTTGGCGCCATTGCCGGAGAGAATTGATCGCATTAGATTTCATTTCTAGGATTTAGTCTAGGTTTGTTTCTACTTTTCAATTTACTAAAATTTCTTTTACTTTGCTTTCCAGGTACATGCAAAGAAGCACTGGGAGCAATTAGGGACATGAGCTAATATTCTCTGACCCCGATAGACTTGAATGTACGATCCGCTAAGAATGACGATAAGCATCGATTGACATCACTTGTACCGCATCGACCGACACTTCTTCACAGTCCGTATCGACCGACATCTAAACTTTAGCATCGACAAACACTGATCACATAGCATCAATCGACAACAACTTACATGCATCGATCGACGGAAGCAAACAAGTTCAGATGGTTACGACTTTAATATTGGTTAGGGATGAGAATGGAGAACTGCGTGACCCTGACGGTCATCTGCCAAAAAAAATCATGAAGCATGTCACTTTTGCAGAAGTTGAAGCAATAGAGTATGGAGATGATGAGATTGAAGAAGGGGATGTGAACTACATTAATTGTAATGGTTTCCAGAGACAAGGGAATCCAGGTTTCAACAATAACTCCTATTGGACTGGTCAAATGAGTAATTTTAATCAGAGTTCACAGCGAAGGCTCTTCAACAACAACATAGCTTATGGATCTTCTTATTACCAGAATCTTCCTCTATAAAAGCTCAAAAAAGCAAGATCGAAGCAATGGTTGACAGAGTTTTAGAGGGACAATGGAAGATGACTGTGGATTTCAATGGAAAGATAGATGGGTTGTACCTCAACCTCAACACCAATTTGAAAATCTCAACACCCATGTAAAGAAGCTGGAGAATCAGGTGATGCAAACAAGTGAAACCTTTAGGAGGCATGAGAGCCTGATCAAGGAGAAAATAGAGGCTGGACAGAAGCATCACGTCAATGCACTGATTGATGATGATTTTTGGATAGAAGTTAAGAAAGAAAGGCTCCAAGAGGAAGATTTTTGTGTGGAAAATTCTATATATGTCATTTGGCAGTTCGCATTGGTGTCGATCGACACCGAGCAACGAGCATCGATCGACAACAACTCCTGCAGTATCAGTAGCTTCGTGTGAATTGACTAACGTTGATCGATACATACACGAGACAATCGGCCGACAGAGTGATAACAGTATCGATCGACTATGCGACATGAGCATCAATCGACAAAAGAGAAGGTTGGATCGACTGCCAAGCCTCAATGCAAATTTGATTGTGTGTCCAACCATGACAGTTTCAACACAAAATACTGACACGCCTGAAGCTATGGATCTTGATAGAGAAGATAAGGGAGCACAAGATCCTCAAACATCAACACAGAGAAGTCAATAAAAAAGAGATGGATAACTTTGTTAAAAGAGTACAAAATTCCTTTAGACATCCTTTTTGATGAAGCTTATTATATACACATGGTGTGGATGTTCTTCAGAGAATCAAGGGAGACAGAAGAGGATATAGAGATATGTTCAATCATCTTGGGAAGTTCGTGGTTCCATGCTTCATCAAAAGCCATGCGTTTCCCAATGTCCTCTGTGATAATGGATCATCAGTAAGCATCATGCCAAAAACTATGGCAGAAGAGCTTAACCTGAAAGTGGATAAGCCGTAACTAATTGAAGTAATATGCAACTCAGCTATGTTGAACCAAAAACCAGAGTATATCATGGATAAGCCGGAACTAATTGCATCTCAACAGTCTTCAACCCTCATGAGTACCACATATGAAGCTTCAAAGGAAACAAAAGGAATCAAGTTTGGTAAGAAGTCACATCACATTTGAAAGAGATGTTATGGTTTAATTTTTAAGTAAGTATGCATGCAAGCAGGGGGAGAGATTTGAAGGTAGGCACTCCTTCTCTTGTCGAAGATGAGGCTAGTGGAGACAAATATGATATAGCCAGGTCAGGAAGGCCCATGGAGGAAACATGACAAGGTACAAAGACATTAGGTTCCTGCGGTTCAGAATGAGCTTCTGCGCCGGGAAGCCCTTGAATCTTACTCAGTTATTTAGTAGTTAAGTGAGAGTATGACACCTTAAGGGGGAGCATGACACCTTTTTGTCTACTGGATTTATTGTTTGATATTGGTTGCTTTGATTGGCTATAAGTGCAGGTGGCTTGGTTCACATACTTACATAAAAAAAAGAAATTGTTAATGCCAAAATTGTTAAAGCAGGATTTTGAAATTGAACAGAAAGTTACAAATTAATTTTTAGGTGTTGTATTTCAAAAGAGTTTACGGAAACGTTTCTTGTTAACATGTCAAGTTCTTATGGTTGAAGATAACAACATAATAAAGAAACTGACAGCAAGGCGTTTAGAGATAAGAATAAACTATGTAAATTTGAACTTATTTGAATACAACATGGATTAGAAACTCAATGAATTATAAAGGAGTTTAAAACATAATTTGTAAGTTTTATGATTTGTGAGATTTAAAAAAAAAATGTAAGATCTGATAGCAATAGCAAGAGAGAATGTAAGAAATTTTAAATTGATTGTTTAGAAAATTAGAGGTCGGTTAGTGACGACTCATGTGTGTAAATGTTGTAATTCTAATTAGACAGAAACATGTATTTTCTGTTTAAAAAATATATAATAAAACAATTTTGTTTAAAAGAAGCATACAATTTTTTTAATATACATCTGTTCTAGATTTTACATTTTCGATTAATATGTGTCTGTCTTTGGGATAATAATTCATATAGTTTTCCTAAATATATAGGTTTTATTGAATAATATTTCTTACTACTTTCTGTTTTAAATAATGATATTGGTGATTACTTTTCAGCTAAAAACAATGGAAATTTTCACGTGACAAAAGAAGCAAAAAGAAAAGTATAAAAGTTGCGACAGTAAGATCTCGATTTTGATCGTCACATGCATTCTGTGAATGTATATTTATTGCATTAATCACACTGTTTATATAATATCCAATGATGCCATTCAAATTAGAAAAATGATCCATTAATTCTCCACCCAAATAAAATATATCTTGTTTTGTCTCATTCACTATGACACATTTCCTTCCAATTGTATAACAGAAATGATAAATAATATGAATTCGGCCTATCGAAAGATAACAAAAATTTGATGATGAGTTTATAAGCATTTCGCATTTTCGAAAATGGAGCTTGGCGAACACATACTTTTTCGTGTTGTTGATTATAGATGAACATTACAAAAGACTGTCTATCTATAATCAACAACACGAAAAAATATATCGCAAGAATGATGAGCTTATACGAAATAATTTTATTTTTCTATATTGTTAGAAAAATCCAAAATATTTGATGATGATCTTGCGTTCGACAACTACTTATTACTAATATATATTAAGTGTGAGAATCGAAATTCGCACCATCTAATTTTAGTTAGTGGAAAAAATATTTTACTTTTTCTAAGGATCTGAATTTCTGTTTAGCCTACAACAAATGATTAAATAATGAGTAACAAAATACAAGATAATTGAATATGAATTTGCGAGTAAAGAAAAAGATCTTACTAAGTCGTTTCTGAGTAACAGCGTTGCGATGATACAATAAATTGTAAGAGCTACGGTCACAAGAGCTGTCAGCAAGTTCTTTAGTTCTAACCACTTAAACCTTAAACTTAATTTGAGTCGCAGCTCAATAACAAAGATGAAATTGATAAAAGTCTCTTTAAGTGCATAAGTTGATAAAAATTTATGTTCCTTTGCTCCTTGACTTGGTCATCTCTATATATGTCTCTAAGGTCGGTTGTGTTTCATTTTTCTCCATGATTCGAGTTTATCGTTTTCGAAGAGCTCTCCATATCTTCCTGAAAATCTATGTTTATCTCGGAAATTTGACATTTATCCTCTTCTTCCGTTTGTCTTTGTTCGAATCGAGTAAACAATCATTGCTTATGGGCATGTTCTCGCTTTAAACCGTAAGTTGGCTTTTATCGTGTTTAAGCTATTTACGACCATTTGACGACTTATGCGCTTTTAAAAATCAACGATTTATCTTGCATATGTTTTTAATGTCGTTGTCCCTATGAACTGATGCAAGCCAATCCATTTACTCGAAGATATGAATGTGTTAAACTAACCAGTATCTTCATGACGTTTGACTTGGATTTTTACGAGAAAACAACGTCTTGTTTGTTTTCTTCGTAAAATATCAACGGAAACTCTGATTGCAACAAAACAAAATACATTTAGATCAAGATTCAAAGGAGAACACAATGAGAGACTTATTGGGCGATGGGGAAGCCTGTATGGCGACATGGAGGAGAGAGAGGGTATATGTGGTGAGATGGAAGAGAGAGAGGATCTTGTGTGGCGACATGGAGCCAAAGAGAGGGCTGTGTGGAGACTTTGACCAAAGGGAAAAGGTGTGTGGCGACTTTGACAAAGACGAGAAGGTGTGTGGCAACTTTGACCAAAAGAAGAAGGTGTGTGGTGAGTTTGACCAAGAGAAGAATGTGTGTGGCGATTTGGTGGGCTCTGTGGCGACCTTGTGAGCTATGAGGGGAGATGGGAGCTGTGTGGTGACTTGGTGAGCTCTATAGGGCGAGATGGGAGAGAGAGGGAGTGTATGTGGTGACTTGGGAGAGAGAGAGAGAGAGAGAGAGAGCTATAAGGCGACTTGGTGAGCTCTATGGGGTGGGCTGGGAGAAAGAGGGAGTGTGTGTGGTGACTTGGGAGAGAAAGAGAGAGAGAGAGAGAGCTCTGAGGTGACTTTGTGAGCTCATGAGAGGTGAAGATCACTATCCCCCGTTCCCATACTCTCCGTTGATCCCTTTGTAAACTTTTGAAACTATTTTGTTTGCTCTACCCAAGTCTTTCCGTAAAGATATATCGAGAGTTGTTTTGCGGAAGATTGTTTTATAGGTTTTTCTTAAGAGTTTTTTTCCGCGGAAACTTTTTGAATATCATTTTATGGAAGTTTGTTTCGTAAAACTTTTCTTTTATCGCAAAAATATTCTACAAAAACGTTTTTCTGATTTCTTTCATGTTTGGATAGAAACTCTATCATTTCTTGTCAGAGATGAAATACATGAATTTTTGTTCTCATATTCTTATTTAAATAGGCTCGACTTATGCGGTGTATCTTCTTTAACATTTCCAGCTCATATTTACTTAAAGCATACTTTTCAGAAGATTTTAGTCGTTGATTTTGTTGTGGCCATTTTTGATCCTAACAGTTATCCCCATCTTGTTAGATTTTGTATAATTCTCACGAGGTAGTGATGGGTATGCTAGGTGGAATCGAGGGCTAGAAGGTCCTTTGGTGAAACCAATTATTTTCGGAAAGATATAGTAGATTTCACACTTTTTCTCTTATATAAGAATTGAGTATGATAAGATTGGGACTGTGCCTTATGAAGGCTACCTACGTACCCTTTTTGAAGGGATGAAGCCTTTCGTAGTTCGTTTTGGAGTTAATATTTTTATGACCTGTTTTCCAGTGGGACCTTTACGGCCTAGTTATGAATCATGTGGAGATTTTTGAGCATGTTGCTGTTGATGGCATTTTATATTGGACCTTTGTTGGACTTTAGATTAGCCTTATAGGATGAGTGTTTTGGCGAAATGTGGCCATGTTTTTTATGTTTGGAGCTGGCCGCGTGTGGCTTTGAATCCCTACCCTTTGATGAGCTTCCAGGAATTTTGTCTGGAGTTATAAAGAGTGTGAGTTGCCATATCGTTTCTGACGCTCAGCAGACTGTGATACTTGTCGTTGTGTAAGATGAGAATATTCGAAGGCTTGTGTTCGAAAAGTCTCAAAAATGCGCAAATACCGACGAAGAGTCATGTTTTCGGATCTTGTATCGGGCTCGTTGGTACTATGCCTTGAGATGTTGGAGACAAGTGTTTTGGGTTTAGGGAAAAACCTAGACTTACTAGAGGTTTAGGGTTGCGATGACTGTTTTAGCTTAAATCACTCGTTGTGGTTTCGACCTGATTCCTTTTCAATATTGAAGTATGCAAAAAGTTATCGGTTTATGTGACTTGCATCGATCGGGAACCGAGAATCTCTCCAAAGAAAATTTTGAATTCTTAGGAAATGCTAACCAAAATTTTGGATTTCTTTTCTAGCGCACTATTATCCTTCTATCAGATGTCTAAGAGCATATCCTTATGTAGGAAGATGGTTAACAATGTTTAAGACGTTAGAGTTCATTTGTTGTGATCAGCAACAAACGGAATGGTAAGTATTACCGTTTCAGTCTTCTCGAAGGGTGTGTGTTTGAGAAGAAATTAGCGTGTATTTCTCTTTGAGTTTACGAGAGGGAACTTTCATCTAGAAGATATTTTACGTCGAAATCTGGTTCTTTGAGTGTTTGTGACGTCTCGCGGCATTAAAGACTGTATTTTTCTTTAGAGTAAAATTTTACGTTATGAGAACGTGTTAGAGAAGTTTTTAGCGTTTGGGGTGAAGGTCTCTTTTGACCTTGTGACCAAGAAATACTTTGGTTTATTTGCGGATTTTTTATTTTTCCATCTGAATTTTGTTTGTATAGTGAATTAACCGAAAGCGATATCATATAAAAGTTTTCTTTCAAATGCCGTGTTTCTTGTTTGAAATGTTTGTGGGCTTAGAGGTGTTTTTGCGGCAGCGTTAAGTTTTTGTCTTGACCTTACGACAAAGAAACGTTTTGGTTTGTTTGCGATGTTTCGCAGCCAAAACTGTTGTTTTTGTTTTGGATGTTAAATTGTTTGATTTGTGATTGAGGAAATAAGACCAAGGGGTAGCGTAAATTTATCCCTGGGAAGAAACATTTTCTTTCACTGTGCTTTGTGAAGAGTTGGCCTTCCGAGAATTATGTTGTGTATTTTTAGGCAGGATTTATCGTATAACTCTAGGGCCTTTCTTGCGAGTGTTTGCTCATTTTCCCCGTTTATTGGTGAAAAGTTGTAGACTTAAAGTACTTTGTAGAGCATGTAGAACTTGGTCAATTAACGAGAAGTTCATATTTTCCTTTCATTGCTTGGTTGTTAGGATTGAGTCTTGTTATGAAGACTTTATCGTATATTTCTGTTTCTTAGGTTATACGGTAATTATTGGTGTAGTCATCACTTGGTGTTTATTAGATGAATCGTTGGTTTTTCGTTTTGCCATTAAGTGATTGGATGGAGGGGTGGTCGCTCAAATGTTTTGGCTTGGCGTGAAGGCTGTGTTCAGCCGCATAGTCAAGGATGTTGTTGGTCAGGGATTAGACCATGGAAATGATGTGTTAACATTAAGGTTATGTTAGTTTAGAATTGTCCTTAAAAGGGATGCCGAGTTCTGGTTTGGGCTTTTAAGAGGAGGTGTAATTGGCCGAGCGCCAAAGAGCTTTTGCTGTTGTGGCAGGTCAAGTTTGCCATAGTTTTTAGAGTTAATATGGCTGATGTGGTAGAAAACGATTTTTCTACTTCATGTTTCAGTCATACAAAGAGTGTTTCATATAATGTTGCCTTTACTAGTATGCAAATTGGTAGTTCAAAAAAAAAGTAGTATGAAAATTGTTGTTTTCATATAACTTTGTTTCATTTACGAGAGTTGTAACAAAAGGCTTTTGTATGAAAATTATTTTTGTTTTTTTCGGAGGGAGACGAAGCCTAAGAGGCTTGATACTGAATCCATTGGGAGTTAGCTGCATGATGATGTCCTGTCAACTGTAAGTGGTGGCGGAGGGGCAGAAGCAAGCTATAAAGCAAAAGGAAGAAATCTGTTAGATCATCGTGCAAAGAGATATAATTTAGGTTAGTCGTCGAAAGACGAATCATACAGCTCCTTTTTAGCTATACAATAAAATTCTGAAATACTTCTTCGTAAAACCTGTTATATTTATTTTCAAAAGTTGCTTTGTAAGTTTTAAAAGAAGGACTCCTTACATAAGTAAATGGAGCGTGTTGCTCGCAGATTACTTGTGATGTTTGCGAGCGATGATTAAGTTCTTCTCGTTCAAGTTTTCTTATTGCAAAGTTGTTTTGCATGATACTGATCTTTTTTCCGATAGACTGTTTCATATAAAATATTTTAGTTATACGAAAGTAGTTGGTAATCGGTTTTATGAAGACGGTGAAGCAGAGTTTTGTCTGGAGATGTCAAAGTAGCGATGTTTCCGCATATTTTACGAAAACTGCTTCCGCTTTGATTTCGTTTTTTTAGTGAAAGTTGCTTCGAGTCACTCATAGAGTCTTACCAAAGGTTATATCGTTATAATCTTGACGCGAAACATTTTTGTAGGTTTTTGAGAGGAATTCTCATGACATATTCATTTCTTGAACGGAATGAATCGATCAGCCTGCGATAGATCTAGTGAATAAGCGGGGGGAAAGGGTTTCTCTTTGTTGCGGTCGCTGCTACTTGTGTTCTCGATTTTGTTTTGTCGCGAATATTTTTGATACTTTTTGTGACTCACCTGGTTCAACGGAAACTAGGAGCAATGCTTTTGATGTTTGAGGATTTCTCGTATAATTTTTGACTCTCATACGATTTTTTTTTTGTTAAGTCAAAAATTTCCTCAAGACTTTGGCTAACCGTCATGTTATTAGTCTGATGTTGGTACAGGTTGTCTTGATGCATGATTGCGATACGAGGTGCTGTAGAATTCTCGAGACTGTACTTTTGATGATTTGGGTATGTCACTTAGTGTTTAGAAGAATCTTAGATTCTCGTTTGCCTTTTGGATGATTTCGATGGGTCATTGCATTGCCTAAGTGTTTTTCTGCCTAATGCCACAAGAGTTTGCTTTATCAAAAGCGTATTTTGATGTCGAGGCAAAAAGGTTTTAAAGTATGGGAGTATACGATTTTAATTTATGTACCTACTCCCTCCTTTTTTGCAAAAGATAACGGCTAAAACGATCTTTTGAAAGGTTGTGTACATTTTTATTTGGAGGATTGAGATGTTCGACAATCCGGGTTGATTTAAAGATGATGATGGGATTGTGATCTTTGGTTGTTTTAGGTTTACGACTTGGAATGAGTTGGTCTTAAGAAAACCGCTAGGAACGAGTCGGTTTTAAGACGACGTTTGTGTCCCTAGTTCTTTCTTTGTTTAGTAGGGAAGCTGAGTATGCTTGAATGTGTGACGATCGTTTCTAAGTTTTCTGAGAGATTAGATCGGTTTGCAAATATGCATGAACAGTTAAGGAATAATAAGACGATATAGGGAAAATCTCCTAAGACTTAGTTCACTAGATTCGGGTTTGCGCCTTTTCTATTTTGCTTTCTTGTTTCCCCTTCTTAGGCTGAAGCCTGTCTTGCGGTTTTGGTTCGTCGATCCATTTTTCCGATCTGGGTTTCAGTCCCTGTATTGTTTTACAAATTTGAATAAGCATCTCACCGAAAACTTTTTTGGCATTTAAGAATAACCAAGGGCGATCAGGAGATGCCAAGGGAGATCAAGAAAACTTGTGGGCAATGAGCCTTTGGTGAGAGGTCATGGGAGATGATGTAGGAGAGAGAGGACGGTGAGACCGTGGAGAGATGCTGATGGGCGAAGATCACTTCTCAGCTCTCTCTCCATCTTTTTCTTTATCCGAGAGTCTTTTCCTATGATTTTTTTTTCTGAAGGTTGTCGAATTGTTTTGTGCATTTCATTTACCAGTGTCGTTTAGTAAATGTCTCCAACTTTTTCTTTGAATGGATTTCAACTGATGGTCGTTTGTATGCTATATTCTTTAAGACATCATCATTAGAGGAGATCACTTATTCGTTGTTGAATGGTTAAGGGCGTAGGGTATATTAATTGGGGTTTAGGATATAGATAGTTTGGTATTTATTTTGTGTGTTTATGATGTTATGAACGATCTTCCTTTATTGATTAGGATTTAGGATGTAACATAAATGTTTGGGTATAGGCTATTAAGTTGATATATTTACAGATAAAGACGATGATAAATAACCATGTATAGTTGTTAGCCGGATAATTGAACTAAGTTTGTATATGCTAATGAATGTTTATAGTTAGGGAGTTAGAGCATATGGTATATCGAGTTGGGTATATGATATAGAATATATGGTATTTTTTTTATGGATTTGGGTTTTTATGAACGATGTTCCTTTATTGATTAGGGTTTAGGGTGTAACATATATGTTTGGGTTTAGGATTTTGGGGTTGATACAAAGATAAGTATTTAGGGTTTAAGGTTTATCAATTTATGTTTGACGTGTGAAGTGTATATGGTTTAGGGGCCATGTATTATCTTTTAATGATATAGGGTTAAGGTTCTGGATATTAGGGTAATGGCTTTTGGGTTGATTGAAAGTAAAAGGTTTTAGGGTTTAGAGTTTAAGGCTTTCGTCCGTCCACGAGGCTGTAAAAAAGAGAGATAGGGGCGGCTATCTAACAGGAGTCGTTTCGGCTGTATGCCACGAGGTTCAAGGTTTAGGGTTTAGAATTTAGAGAATATGGCCTAGGGTTTAGGATTTAGAGATTAGGGTTTAGAGATTCTAGTTTAGGTTTTAGGGTATAATGTACTAGCTTTTGAATTATAAAAAAATGGAAAAACATTATTTACAAAAATTAATATCTTCTTGATCATTTATAATTATTGGTAACTAATTACAATATTGTCAAATTTGGTTATTGTTCGGTTCATCTGCTATTCGCCTTACATTTTGAAAGTTAACCAGATAATATATTTATATTAACGGTTACAAAAGAAGAAAATAACAAATAATTGTTGTTCGCCGGTTTACTGAAGTCAAATCTTATCTGGTCACTAATGTTTATACAATAAAGTTGGGTTTAGGGTATAGATATTTTGGTATTTGTTTTCTGTTTTACGTTGTTATGAAAGATCTTTCTTTATTTATTAGGGTTTAGGATGTAACATAAATGTTTGGGTATAGGGTGTTAGAGAATATGTTCTAAGTTTTAAGGTTTAAGGTTTAGAGATTAAGGTTTAAGGTTTATAGATTAGGGTTTAGAATTTAGGGTCTACGGTACTAAATTTTGAATAGGGTCTACAGTACTAGCTTTTGCTGGATAGATGTGCATTTTCCCACAAGGACCCGTAAGATAGTGATATGAGTGGTGTTTATTGTTCTAGCAGTGTATAAATATCCTAAACAATTAACTATCAAATTAACCATATTCTTAACACACAAAATAATACTATTGGCAAGAGAGATCATGTGTAGTACTTAAGGATCAAATTCACAAAGAGCAAAGACACACAATATATTTCTTATTTCTAAAGACTAAACTAGGTAAATATATATATTAGTTGTGAACAATCAATTTAAGGAAATATTCTTTATCAAGAGGTAGGATGCAATATGGGAATATGCTACTAATACAAATATAGAAATATGCTATTAACTAACTAGATGTAAATATAAATGTAAATATACTAGAACTCAAATGTTAACTATTCTGACCATTTTAACTCTAACTCTCGTATGCGAGCAAAAGGAAAGACCATTGATCGATGGCTAAGGTTTGGTGTTGATCGACGGTGAAATCAGAAGGAAGTGTGGACGAGATTTGATAAGTCCACCAGACTTGTTAGACCAGCTCTCGCATGCGCCTAACAACCTAGTTCAACAGAATCTATTCTTGCACAGAACCTACTCTCGTAGTTGTCCATGTCATATCATTGAGATCCTAGTTAGTTTCTCTAGTATGCAAGCATTAAGCACAACTCAATTAATAAATATTAACTTAACCTGGCAATCCTATTTTGGGGTTAATCCATGATTGCTATAATTCAACCCTATATCTAACTTATAACTACACAAACATGATTTTTTGTCACAGAAATCGTAGATGAAATATATATAAAATATAAAATAAAGAAAAAAATGAGTTCCAGAAGGACTCTGAAGGAGTTCCTCATTTTTCTCCCAACCCTAATATAATAGAATAATAGTAATTCTTTTGAATTGATTCTTGGTGTCCCTCTCTCTCTGTCTTCTCAAGACATAAATATAAAGCCCTAAATTTAGGTCAAAACTTGTCCAGAGCATTTTTGTCATTCTGACTTGAGCTTTGAAATCTCATGTCATCGATCGACCTTGGGCTTTAATCATCGGTCGACGCCAAGTGTATTTTATCGATCGATGGCTTCGTCGACTCTCTAAATGATCATCTACGGATTCTTCTCCTCTAGATGCTCCAAAAGCTCCAAGTATCTCATATTTCTCCAAAACATTGATGGATATGTAAATACTCTAAAACATAGCCTAGACACATATAATAGAATCTAAATAAAGCCTATAACATGGCATAAAACTGATAATAAATAGTCTATATCAACTCCCTCAAACTTAACCTTTTGTTTGTTCTCAAGCAAACAAAGTCTCTGAAACAGGTTTAGAAAAGTGGAGACTCACATAATATCTATGTATAATTATCACCCTACTTTGTTGCAACCACATGCTATCAAGTCATTCACAGAGAAACTTTATGTACCCTATTCTAGTATAGCAACTAAATCCATTATACCAACAACTTAGCAAATACTTGTTTGATTCGCCTCTCTATTGATCTCATTTCTTTTCATAAAATAAAAGTGCATGCTATATCCTGGGAGTATTGATCAAATGACACATGGACTCTTACCTCTGCAAGTATCTGAACAACTATGCACAATGTTTTCTCTAATCTCTTTCTTCCCTCTTTTCTCTCTTCTTTGAATCTTTTTAGATCTCAATGATGCCATCTTATTCTTTTATTTTTTTCTTTTTTTCTTTTTCTTTTTCTTTTGCTTTTTTGGGTTGATTATTCCTCTGAATTAGAATAATGGGATCATTGGTAATGTACCTACCCCTCTGCATCTCGGGAAGTCATCTCAATCTTGTAAGCTTTTTAGTAGATGTTGAAGAGAGGGAGAGAGAGAGAAGAGAACCAAATGTGCAATGACTTGTACCTACAGAAGGAACCCGATCCAATGTATACCAAGCCCAAAGCAAGCTAATAATGTCAGGATTAGTGTTTGAAATCAGCTTCGGTTCCTTCAAACTTTCTAAGCAAGTGTGGTATAGTGGCATGATGATCTACTTTGGTATCTCTAGTAATCTCTGCAAACAATCTTTTAAGAATGGTGCTAATGTGTGGTTAGTCAATAATAAATCTTGATCATAATCTCCTTCTTGACTCAATAAAACTTTTTGAAAAAACTTATGTATAGAGAGCAAATAAAACTCAAAACAAATCAAATAGCATTAGCGAACCCCCCCCCCCCCTACCCCCAGACTTAAATTACACTATCCCCAGTGTAATCCACCCCAGGATTGGTAGGAAAAAAATAAATCATAAGTAAATAATTAAGTAGAAAACTCGATACCTCTCTCTGTATTAGAGTTTCGATCGATGGTAGGCAGGTGAGATCGATCGATGGTCGTGATTTGGTCGTGATTCATTGTCGACCGATGGTGCCTCTATGGTGTCGATCGATGTTGCACCTGTAAGTTTCTGCTTCTTTTTTTATATAAGTATAAGACTCAAAATAGAAAATAATGTTAGTAAACCCCCCAGACTTAAACAATATTATCATCAGTGTTATACAGTCTGAGATTGGTGAAGAAAATAAACCACAAGGACAAAAATTAATCAAGGAAAACATTATACATGTTCGCTGGATGTGACCGTCGATCAACACAGTTAAGTGGCGATTGATCGATGCTAGGGTTACTCCGTCGATTGATGATGGCCAGCCAATGATCGATGCTCTGTGCAATGATCGATGCTTTGTGCAAAATCTGAAATTAAACTAATATAATCTAAAACTAATTAAAACTTACTAAACAGTGGGTTGCGCCCCACTCAGCGCTTGGTTGTAGTCTTAAGCTCGACGTTTAAACTTTCTGACTAGTATGAAGGTGGATCAACACTTGGATAGCAAGTGTCTACATCTTCTCTACTCATCTGAAACCATGTACCAATAAAGCTCCCCATTGTTGCATCACTTCTGGTTTTCTCATTCTTTATAACCTTTCGAGCAACCTCCACTGAATGCATTCTTCTTTGTAGGTTCTCAATACTGCGTTGTAGCATTCTAAGTCTTGCAGCTGTAGTCTTTGATATATCTTCCAACTGTTAGGCTCTGAAAAAAGCAATCTCATTAAACCTATCTTCCAATTGTGTTTATGTTGTTGTCTTATGTCAGTTGGTTTCAGTGTTGATCGATGGTCATAGGGTGCCGTTGATTGATTCTCGTTCGTTTGGCCTAATCGCATGATGTCTCTGTATAGTATCCAAATCTTGCTTCATCTCATCCATGCGTGTAGTCAGACCAGTGAGGCACTTATCTATAGGATAGTAGACATCATCAAGCCTCGTGTAGAAATCATCCAGTGACATCTCTTGAGCTTTATAGATCTCATGCACAATATCATCAATCTCTGCTCTACTATATGTCTTTTGATTCTCCGTAGACATACTGATAATTGCTGCATGTTCTGGTAAACATATGTACCTCTGCTCAAACATAGTAGCTCTCTCTAGAACTCCTCTGATGTCTTCAGCTTGCACATTCCCTACTCTTTCGTCTATAGCTCGTGCAATATCATTTTCATCTATGTAGATGCCATACTCATCTTTCTTTTCTCAATGGAAAATTCTTCTGCCCTTAGCATCGTAGGCTCTCTCACCTTGCTCGATACAGCCATCGATCGATGTTGGGTTGATCCCCTCGATCGATGCTGGGTTGATCTAGTCGATCGATGCTGAACTCTCCATATTATAGGCAGTTTGAGTATGAAGTTTGTGAAACTTTGGGAGGGTGCGGTCGTTTGATGCATGATGTCTGCTGTCGATCGATCTAAGATGTGGAGACTTGTATAGAATATTACAGATCGGCTTGTTATTTTGCTTCTCAATGTTGATCGACGCTGAATGAGGTGCGTCGATCGATGCGCGTTTATCTACTGTTGCCCAGCTGGCATCTTCTAATACTATGTCGTGATATTCAATCATCTCTCCTTCTCCATCTATCAATGGTGTAGTGTGACCATCAACCGATGGTGTAGTGACCGCCGATCGATGGTGTAGTGTGACCGTCGATCGATGGTGTAGTGACCGCCGATCGATGGTGTAGTGACCGCCGATCGATTGTGTAGTGTGACCGTCAATCGATGCTTGATTACCAAGTTGTTGCCCGAACAGATTTCAAGCTCAATTTCCCATTGCAAGTATATCAACTATATCTTCCCTCGTGGCATTTTGCCTTTTGTCATCTTTAGTTCTTGCGTGACCGTCTAGATCTCTCATGATACCAAACACATCTACTTGTAGATAACTGATATAGCCTATTTATTACCAGTTTTAAGCTATGTTTTAGGCTCTATTTAGAGTCTATTATGTGTGTCTAGGCTATATTTTAGAGTATTTACATGTCAAAGAACGTTTTGGAGATATATGAAATACTTGTAGCTTTTAGAGCATTTAGAAGAGAAGAATCCGTAGCTGATCATCTAGGGAGTCGACAAAGCCAACGATCGATGGAACACACTTGACGTTGACCGACGATCAAAGCTCAAGAGCGTTCGATGTAGTACACTTTCCATCGATCAATGATCAAAGCCCAAGTCAGAAAGACAAAAATACCCTGGACGAATTTTGACCTAGACTTAGGTTTTATATTTATATTTATATTTATGTCTTGAGAGACAAAAAGGAGACAACAGTTAGAGAGAGTTAGACAGAGTTTTACAGAGCATTTTAGTTTCATTTTGTAATAGGAGAGAAATGAGAGACTCCTTCAGAGTCCTCCTGGAACTCCTTTGGTTGAATACCATGATCTTGTATCAGACGACGCCAGTTGGGCAAAAGTGGATAGACGAGCATCGATCGACGCACCACATTCAGCATCGATCGACATAGAGAAGCAAAAGATCAAGCAAATTCATAATATTCCATACACGTCTCCACATCTTAGATCAATCAACACCAGACAGCACACATCGATCGACGGTACCGTTCCGAAGTTCTATAGACTTCGTACTTCAACTACCTACTATCCGGAGAATTCAACATCGATCGACAGGATACACCCAACATCGATCGATGGATGTATCGAGCATAGAACGAGAGTTTATGATGCTAGGGACAGAAGAATTTTCCACTGGGAAAAGAAAGATGAGTATGGCATCTACAGAGATGAGAATGGTAATGCACGAGCTACAAACAGAAGAGTGGTAAATGTGCAAGCTGAAGACATCAAAGCAGTTCTAGAGAGAGCTACTATGTTTGAGTAGAGCTACTATGTTTAAGCAGAGCTACATATGTCTACCGAAACATGCAGAAAGGAGCAGTATGTCTGTGGAAAATCAAATGACATACTGCAGAACAGAGATTGATGATATTGTGCATGAAGTCTACAAAGCTCAAGAGATGTCACTGGATGAGTTCTACACAAGACTTGATGATGTCTACTATCCTATAGACAGATGCCTTACCAGTTTGACTACACGCATGGATGAGATGAAGCAAGATTTGGTCACCATACAAAGACAACATGTGGTTAGGCCAGATGAACGAGCATCGATCGATGGCATCCTGCGACCATCGATCGACACTGAAGCCAACCGGCATAAGACAGCAGCAGAAACACAACTGGAACGTAGGTTTGATGAGATTGCTTTTTTTCTTAGAGCCTAATGAAAGAAGATATTTCTCAAAAACTGGAAGATATATCAGAGACTACAACTGCAAGACTTAGAATGCTACCGCGCAGTATTGAGAACCTACAAAGAAGAATGCATTCCATGGAGGTTGCTAAAGAGGTTACAAAGAATGAGAAAACCAGAAGTGATGAAGCAATGAGGAGCTTCATTGGTACATGGTTTCAGATGAGCAGAGAAGATGTAGACACTTGATTTCCAAGTGTTGATCCACCTCCATACTAGTCAGAAAGTTCAAACGTTGAGCTTAAGACAATAACCAAGCGTTGAGTAGGAGGCAAGCCATTGTTTAGTAAGTTTTAATTATTTTCTTGATTACATTAGTCTAATTTTGGATTTTATTATACTATTACAGGTTTTTAAAGAGAAAGGAACATGAGTCTGCATAGAGCATCGATCGACAATGATGAAGTATCCTTTGTATCGATCGACCACCACGTAACTGTGTCGAGGACGGTCACCACCAGCAAACAGGTATACCATTTTCATTTACCAAATTGAGTCCTTATGATTTATTTTCTTCACCAATCTCGAACTGAATAACACTCTTACTAGTGTTGTTTAAGTCTAGGAGAGGTTTAGTATTATTGTTTTCTATTTTGAGTTATATACTTATAAAAAAAAAAAAGTAGAAACCTACAGGTTTACCATTGATCGATTTTGAAGCACCCACATAGATCGACCATGGATCATGACCATCGGTCAAAATCAACCCTGTGACATCGATCGACACTCTATTACAGAGTATGGTATCGAGCTTCTTTCTTAACTATTTACTTATGATTTATTTTTTTCCTAACCGAACTAGAGGATTACACTGGGGACAGTGTAATTTAAGTTTGGGGAAGGTTCGCTAACGCTATTTGATTTGTTTTTCGAGTTTTATTTGCTATATATATATATATATATATATATATGTTTTTCAAAAAAGTTTTATTGAGTCAAAAAAGGATTATTATCAAAAAATTATTATTACCTAACCACACTTTACCACCATTTTTAAAAGGTTATTTGCAAAGATTACTAGAGATACAAAAGTGGATCATCATGCCACTATATCACACTTGCTTAGAAAGTTTGAAGGAACCGAAGCTGATTTCCAACACTAATCCTGACATTATCAGCTTGCTTTAGGGCTTGGTATACACTGGATCGGGTTCCTTCTACAAATCTATAGGTACAAGTCATTGCACTTTTGGTTCCCTTCTCTCTCTCTTTTCAACATCTACTTAAAAACTTAAAAGATTGAGATGATTTCTCAAGATGCAGAGGGGTAAGTAAATTACCTATGACCCCATTATTCTAATTCAAAGGAATGATCACACATTTTTTGAAGTGAGGGATAGGTAAATTACCTATGACCCCATTATTCATCTACAACTTTGCCCAAAAAGAAAAAGAAGGAAAGAAAAAGAAAAAGAAAAAGAAAAAAATAAAAAATAAAAGAATGAGATGGCATCATTGAAATCTAAAAAGATTCACATAATCGAGAAAAAGAGGGAAGAAAAAGATCATATGAGACTTTGTACCTAGTTGTTCAGATACTTGCAGAGGTAAGAATCATGTGTCCTTTAGACGATACTCCCAAGGTAAAGCAATCACTTTTATTTTATGCAAAGAAATGAGATCAGTAGAGGGGCTAGTCAAGCTAGTATTTGCTAAGTTGTTGGTAGAATGGATTTGGTTTCTATACTAGGATAGGATATATAAAGTTTTTCTGTGATTGACTTGATAGGATGTGGTTGTAACAAAATATGGTGATAGTTATACTTATATATTATGTGAGTCCCCACTTTTCAAAACCTCTTTCACAAATTTGTTTGCTTGAGGACAAGCAAAAGGTTAAGTTTGGGGGAGTTGATATAGCTTATTTAATACCAGTTTTAGGTTATGTTACAGTCTCTATTTAGAGTATATATGTATGTCTAGGCTATGTTTTGGAGTATTTACAAGTACAAGAACGTTTTGGAGATATATGAGATACTTGGAGCTTTTGGAGCATTTGGAAGAGAAGAATCCGTAGCTGATCATCTAGGGAGTCGACGAAGCCATCGATCGATAGAACACACTTGACGTCGACTGATGATCGAAGCTCGAGAGTGATCGATGTAGCACACTTGCCATCGATCGATGATCAAAGCCCAAGTCAGAAAGACAAAAATACCCTAGACGAGTTTTGACCTAAACTTAGGGTTTTTATATTTATATTTATGTCTTCAGAGACAGAAAGGAGACAACAGTTACAAAGAGTTAGACAGAGTGTTACATAGCATTTTAGTTTCATTTTGTATTAGGAGAGAAAGGAGAGACTTATTCAGAGTCCTCCTGTGACTCCTTTGGTTTTTATATTTTATTTTATATATATTATATTCATCTATGATTTATGTGACAAAGATCATGTATGAGTAGTTATGAATTAGATTTAGGGTTGAATGATAGCAATCATGGATTAGTCCAAAATATGATTTTTAGGTTAAGTTAATATCCATCATTTGAGTTGTGCTTAATGCTTGCATTCTAGAGTAGCTAACTAGGATCTCGATAATAGGACATGGACAACTACAAACGTAGGTTATGTGCCAGAATAGATTATGTTGAACTATTTTGTTAGATACATGCGATAGCTGATCTAATAAGTCTGGTGGACTTAACAAATCTCGTCCGTACTTCCTTTTGATTTCACCGTCGATCGACACCAGGCCTTAGCCGTCAATCGATGGTGGTTCTTTTTGCTCGCATCGAGAGTTGAAGTTAAAAGGAGTCAGAATAGTTAACATTTGAGTTCTAGAATATTTACATTTTCGTGCCTCCTATTCATTATAATTCATAAATCTTAAAACCCTAGATCTAGCATATTTACATTTATATTTACATCTAGAATGTTTCCATATTTGCATTAGTTGCATACTTCCATTTTGCATCATACTTCTTGACAAAGAATATTTTCTTAATCTGATTATTCATTACCAATATATATATTCACCTAGCTTAGTCTTTAGAAATAAGAAATCTATTGTGTGTCTTTGCTCTCTGTAGATTCGATCCCTAAGTACTACACCTGATCTCTTTTGACAAGAGTATTATAGAATGTGTTAATATTATGGTTAATTTGACAGTTGATTGTTTAGGATATTTATTACCCTGCCGGGGATCAAGGATTCGCCATTAGACTCAATTTGTTTAATTTAGTCTAGGTATTTTTCTATATTAGTTTACTTACAATTTTTTTCTTGTGTTTTAGGTACATACATATTAGTACCATGAAGCAATGAGGAAAGGATTTTTGGGTTCTCCAAAAAGGAACCTACTGATTTACGCAGGATCCATAAGTCTACGAGAGCAATCGACACGCTCCAAGCAAGATCGCTAGCAAAGAGAAGCGAGCATCAATCAACACCAATACTTCACCGTCGACCGATACTAACATCATGGCATCGATCGACGCTCACACTTTGCTGTCGATCGATACTATTTGCGGGAAGACATAGAAAGATAAGCATCAATCAATAACTGAATTGATCAGGCCTACTCAACTCTACGTTAACAGGTCTGCGATTCAACCTTGAGAAATTCGGGGGATCAACGGTCATATAAAACCCGCATACTTTAATCATGTGCGCGAGCACCCCTTTTTTGGCCTTCTCCATGAAGATCCCATGGACCACCTTGAAACACTAGAGGATTTTGTGTTTAGCATCCCGAAGCATGAAGGAACTATATACTATCTCCTATGGAAGCTATTTAAGTATTCTCTCTCTGGGAATGCAGTCTTTTGGCTGAAACTTCTACTACCAGGATCTCTCAATACCTGGAACGATTTCATGCCTGCGTTTCTGCGTAATTTTTTTGGATAATGCGAAGACCAAAGAAAGATTTAGTGGGTACCAAAAAGACTGTCCACATCATGGTTTCATGGAAGTTCAACTGCTGAGATTCTTCTGCAAGGGTATTAATGCACAGTATCATATGATGATGGATCAAGCAAGCAAAGGGAACTTTGAAACCAAGACTTCAGAGGAAGCTAAGAGACTAATTCAGAACTTTGTGTCTAGCAACAGTATCAGGAATATGGATATTCACATGATGCAATCAGGTGTTATGAATATTGACAAGATCATTGAGATCGAGGACAAAACTGATTATGTACATGAAGTCTCGTTGGTGGAACAAGCTACAGAAGAGGGCGAGAATCATATATCTCAGAAGATGGAATCTTATCTAGAACGAGTCATAGAAATTTAGCAGATGACAAGTGCATACTTAAATCTGAGGTTGAATTATATCCACAAAGAGCTGAATGGAAAATTTGAAGCCTTTGACGCTCATGTCATGATGCTAGACACCCACGTTTCTCAGACAGCAGAAGCTGTAAAAAAGCAAGAAGCTCTGGTTAAAAAGAAAGCTGAGGAGAGCAAGAGCATTGAAGAGCGCGTAGGAACAATAAGAAATCAAAGTCACTCAGACTTCGCCACACGACACCCGTATCCTTCCAGCTTGTACTGTGTGAAAACGCACATCGTCGATCGACACCAACAGGATGACATCCATCGACATCAACGGGCAACCAACGATTGACATCAGTAGCCGAGCATCGATCGACACCTGCCATGTCAAGCCCAAATGCACAACGCTCATCAGAAAAGCCAACAATGAACACCAATCAGCAGGATGTTGATACACCAGAACAAGGACAATTGATCCCAGCTGAAACCTCTTTCCTTGGTAGTATTGATCGACGGTACACACAATATATCGATCAACACCCAAAGGAGAGCATCGATCGACAAAACCCACCTGATATCAATCAAAACCCATCATTGGACGAAGAGCCAGGTTACATGATTGAACCATAAATGGTGGAGGAGAGAATGCACGAGTCCAAGGGTTCACACCTTGTTGTTCCAAAACATCTGCAACCACCTATTTTGTAGAAGAAGCTAATGGGATTCACAAAAGAGTGAAGTTGATACATGATCCTGTGAAGTTTGTGATTCATTATGTTATATTGGAAGTTGAATTTCCTATCCCACAAGATAGAGGTACGCATCTAGGTTTCTACAATGGGGTATTTGATGATCATATGTGTATAGAAGGAAAGAAAAATAAAAATAAATAAAAGAATGAGATGGAATCATTGAAATCTAAAAAGATTCACATAATAGAGAAAAAAGGGAAGAAAAAGATCAGAGGAGACTTTGTACCTAGTTGTTCAGATACTTGCAGAGGTAAGAATCCATGTGTCCTTAAACGATACTCCCAAGGTAAAGCATTCACTTTTATTTTATGCAAAGAAATGAGATTAGTAGAGGGGTGAATCAAGCTAGTATTTGCTAAGTTGTTGGTAGAATGGATTTGGTTGTTATACTAGGATAGGATATATAAAGTTTTTATGTGATTGACTTGATAGGATGTGGTTGCAACAAAATATAGTAATAGTTATACTTAGATATTATGTGAGTCCCCACTTTTCAAAACTTCTTTCACAGATTTGTTTGCTTGAGGACAAGCAAAAGGTTAAGTATGGGAGAGTTGATATAGCTTATTTAATACCAGTTTTAAGCTATGTAATAGGTTCTATTTAAAGTCTATATGTGTGTCTAGGCTATGTTTTGGAGTATTTACAGGTCCAAGAACGTTTTGGAGATATATGAGATACTTGGAGCTTTTGGAGCATTTAGAATAGAAGAATCCGTAGCTGATCATCTAGGGAGTCGACGAAGCCATCGATCGATAAAACACACTTGACGTCGACTGATGATCGAAGCTCGAGAGTGATCGATGTAGCACACTTGCCATCAGTCGATGATCAAAGCCCAAGTCAGAAAGACAAAAATACCATGGATAAGTTTTGACCTAGACTTAGGGTTTTTATATTTATATTTATGTGTTCAGAGAGAGACAGAAAGGAGACAACAGTTAGAGAGAGTTAGACAGAGTTTTACATAGCATTTTAGTTTTATTTTGTCTTAGGAGAGAAAGGAGAGACTCATTCAGAGTCCTCCTGAAACTCATTTGGTTTTTATATTTTATTATATATATATTCTATTCATCTATGATTTATGTGACAAAGATCATTTATGAGTAGTTACTAATTAAATTTAGGGTTGAATGATATCAATCATGGATTAGTCCAAAATATGATTATTAGGTTAAGTTAATATCCATCAATTGAGTTGTGCTTATTGCTTGCATTCTAGTGTAGCTAACTAGGATCTCGATGATAGGACATGGACAACTACAAAAGTAGGTTATGTGCCAAAATAGATTATGTTGAACTAGACTGTTAGATACATGCGAGAGCTGATCTAATAAGTCTGGTGGACTTATCAAATCTCGTCCATACTTCCTTCTGATTTTACCGTCGATTGACACCAGGCTTTAGCCGTTTATTGACACCAGACTTTAGCCGTCGCTCGTTGGTGGTTCCTTTTGATCGCATCGAGAGTTAGAGTTAAAATGGGCCAGAATAGTTAACATTTGAATTCTAGAATATTTACATTTTCGTGCCTCTTATCCATTATAATTCATAAAGCTTGAAATCCTAGATCTAGCATATTTACATTTATATTTACATCTAGAATATTTCCATATTTGCATTACTTGCATATTTCCATATTTGCATTAGTTGCATATTTCCATATTTGCATTAGTTGCATATTTTCATATTGCATCCTACTTCTTGACAAGAAATATTTTCGTAATCTTATTATTCATTACCAATATATATTTTCACCTAGCTTAGTCATTAGAAATAAGAAATCTATTGTGTGTCTTTGTTCTTTGTGGATTCGATCCCTAAGCACTACACATGATCTCTTTTGGCAAGAGTAATATAGAGTGTGTAAGATTAAGGTTAATTTGACAGTTGATTGTTTAGGATATTTATTACCTTGCTAGGACAAAATACACACCACATCAATAACCATATGTCTTCTCTTGCTCTGCAGCTGAATCTAGTTTGGACTTTTCTTCTTGGTCTGTATCGATCGATGGCGAATGGTTGCCGTCGATCGATGTCGATTTTCCGAGTTGATGGGAAACTTGAAAAATACTAGCCTTTTCCATTGTAATAACACGGTACTCGATTAGCTTTTCTTCTTTGTAATCTTTGTCGTACTCGAGGTAGGCTGGGGTGTAACTGCCATATGTGTGGCAGGTGTTGATCGATTATGGGGTTAGGCCGTCGATCGATAACAAAGGTGGGTGTCGACCGATTGCTGAACAACAAATGCATCGATCAATGCTATGGGTTGGGTGTCGATCGATGCTCCATCTTCAGGCTCCTCGTTGAACTCATAATTGCAGAAGCATGTGGCCACAAGTTCTGCATCATTAGACAACTTCGTGAGGGCAGGTTTATTCTTATAAATTTCATAATTAACATTAATATCAATCAAGGAATGACACAACTTGTTAGTCTTCATATCGCAGATGGCTCCCACGGTAGCCATGAATGCTCTCCCAAGTAGTAGTGAAGAGTTTCAATTGATTTGGATATCCATCACATGGAAGTCTATAAGGACTAGGACATTCTGAATCTGCAGTAGGACATCTCTATAAATACTCTCTGAATCCACTCTTGAGCTATCCACAAAAACAAACGAAGCACTTGAATGCTTCACTCTCAGGTTCAACTTTTCTGCTATAACTTTAGGTATGATACTAACTGATGATCCAGTGTTGCAAAGGACATTGGGAAACTCGTGACTTTTGACCAAGCATGGAATCCGACATGAAGTGTGTTGTGACCGGTCGACAATATAACGATCATAACAGTTTCTATGATTGCATAAGGTAAAGGAAAAAGACAGCTTGATCGGTGGTTGGTCCACTGCACACGGAATATAATTTCCATGATTGCTAGGTACTTATATTTTTGTATGATTTCATTGTTTGGGGTATATGTTTTCATTTGCAAGAGATGTATATGATGGTAAGTTGTACACTGTCTAAGTGGTGGGTTATCTGTGTGTTTGTTATAGTTTTGGCTCGTACGAATTGGTCTGTGAGTGTTATATATAATGTTTGTGTGAATAGTTTTGGGCTGTAGAGGGACTCTGTTGGCAACGGTTTATGATTGTCTGGCCGTGATATTGAAGCTACCAAGAAAATAATGATAGGTGTCAAGTAAACAGTTCTGTTGTTCTGATGCTTTTTGTTATGTTTGTGTTGAACTGTCTTCTGATTGAAGTTAGCGAAGAGTTTCATAGGGATAAGAAACCTTACAAAGTTTTCTTGCGTTAGAAGGAACTTTTAATATGAGTAGTGTTCAAGTGTGAATTAATTTGTTTTCTTATAGTTCAGCGAACATTCACCTCTAGTAAGTTGTATACTGTCTAAGTGGAACAAAGACGACCAACACGTATGTTTAGACAGTCACTGTGTTGAGTAGTATAGAATATTGTGCTCGGTTTTTAACGTTTTAATCTTTCTGGGAGCAGCATGTCTTTCTTGGTATGTTGTAAGAGTAATTATTTTTATATTAAAAATTTCTGGTTTTTCAACAAGCTGTTGAGTGAAACCGGTGATAATTTGAAATTGCATTTCTTATAAAATTAGAGTAATATGGAATGTGAAGAGTATAGCAAAGCTAATCAAAATAAGAAAAAAAACATCGAAACTGAAAAGTGAGAAAACTGAAAAGGTGTCGATGAGTGTAAGAGGATGTCACGGAAAAACCAATTCTAAAAACTTCTCCATCTTCTTGTAGTAGAAACAATCAGTGCATCAGTTTTCCAAATCTTTGAGATGACACTTTCTTGGTGGCATTACGAGGATCATATTAATTCCATAATACTTCTTTCTCATGTTAGTGACGTCCAAGGCCGTCTAACAGCATGTGCAAGTGGAGCGGTCGAACAGGGCCCGACTCAAAATATATAATAAAATTTAGAATATTTAAACATAAATATATAAATTATGGTTTAAAACTTTAAATTCTTAGACATACTATTAAATTTAGAGTGTATATTTTCAAAAGAGATGTCAAAAGAGATAAAACTACTTTATTATATTGTTAAATATATCATTAATATTTTTTTGAACAAGACCCAAAAATAATACAAGACGGCCATGGTGACGTCGCGTAAGCAACGTTTGATATGTCTTGTTGTGAAATGACTGGTAGGTGCATCGAAATACTTGCGCACGTCGGAGATTGAAATCTTCCCTGCATATTTCACTTTTCCCCAATCTTATATACCATAGATCATTAGAACATATTCAAAACTGATCAAGTGGGATGTCTCTTTTTTCTCTTGATCACCAAATCATAAATTATTCCATACTTAATAGTGTGGGTATGCTACTTGGGAATAAAATATCAAATTCATGTGGTGTAAATTTTGGGCAATATAGTCCAAAGCCATTTCTAATCGTCGGTATGTAAGACTCATGATTTAATTTTAACTGAAATGGATCGTTATTTCAAAAAGGTCATAGATATATATATATATATATATATATATATATGAGATGGCACATACTTCAACTTGCAAGGTATTGTATTCTCTAAACTTATTTCGATTTTCAGATTTCTTTGTCTAGTGTTCCTCTGTGAACTTGAATGTGACATATTTTGTTAATAGTTGCACTGAAGTTTAAAGTCTTTTGAAGTAATCGAGACTGGCTTTTACTGTTATGATTGTATCTAGTTCTTGACTCATTTAACTTCTATTGACAGATGCATATATTGGTTGTATTGGATTTCACAATGGTAGTCAAAAACTCAACGGTGTACTCCAACATGTTTACTCGTAGGCTGCAAAGTAGATTACATATATGGCTGAGACCTATAGATTTCTCTCTCTCTCTCTGCAAAAGTGCTCCATGTATCAGCAGACGAGTAGAATGTTGCTTACATGTTGAAGTTTGGAGAGGTAACTTATTTTACTTATCTTAATCTACTTTAGAGGCGAAAACATTAAATATCATTATTAATAATATTAATCCAAAAACATTTAAAAATGTGTTTTTCAACTTAAAAATTTTATTGGTTTTAAGGGGTTATCAAAATGTTTAAGAATCTGTCTTTTCTTAGTAATGTGTCTTTTCATTCTAAAATTGTTTGAAAAGAATACAAGTAACTTTATAACTGCTCCTTGGGTAGCAAATCTCTATGACTTTATTTTATATATCTTACATTAATTGGAAACAATGCAAAATTTATAACTGAAAGATCCTAACCATTTGATCAAGTAATTATAGTTTTCTAATAAAAAGAAGTAGATCAGGAATGCATGAAAAATACATACTACTTTTGTATGAATAGACATACATACATTAATATAATTACATGGCTAAAGATCTTTTGACCAGAGTAGACAATGCACCACCCCCAATACCATGTGAAGAAAACAACATTCTTATGACATTACAACAAATCATGTTCTCTAACTGCATAACAAATCCATAGCAATTACATTTAACGCTTAGGTGTGGACTAATATTCACATAGTTTATGAATTATAGCGACTTGGACAAGTGGCTACAATGATGGCATCATATCTTTGGGTAAGTTTGGTGTCAGGTCCACAATAGCGTGTTAATGAAAGGTCCTCTAAACACTGTTTGAAGAGGTACCGTTTTCTTCAATCAATCACTGGTTTCTTCTATGTTCTGCGATTAAATTAGAAAGGAAGAAAATCAATAATATACCACAAGATGAGAGGATGTTAGACCAGTGGCTAGAATGATGTTACGTGATGGCGCTATGTTGCAATTAGCTTTTAGCTTGAAACTCGAAATAAGATATTTCCAGAGAGAACTAAAACCAAAATTGAAATTAGTTTAGACATTTCCTATTTCCAGGCTTTCAATTTGTAGATTATCCCA
The DNA here is from genome assembly GCA_012274485.2 of Sinapis alba. NCBI lineage: Eukaryota > Viridiplantae > Streptophyta > Magnoliopsida > Brassicales > Brassicaceae > Sinapis > Sinapis alba. The sequence continues at coordinate 518,258 of MU105621.1, read as the reverse complement.
TATTTTTTAGCTATTAAAATAGAGAGGGATCTTTTTAACACTTTGTGTTATTAATATTGATTTACAATCACTATATCATAGAAAAAACCGACATATGAAGTACAAAGAAAGAACTAATGATCTTTCCACACTGAAAATAGCAGAGATAATCTTCAATGACACATTAACATTACCATGACAATCTTATTAGATCAAAAAGTAAATAATTAGACAGTCACCTGCCTACACTAGCACTTCTAATATTGTTAAGATGACATAATAATTTCATGATTTAGAGAGATTTTTTTTTTCTTTGATTGTTTTTTTCAGTATTGTTTATTATTAGCTTTAAGAAGCCACAATGAAAAAGGTGAAATCAAAATACAAACCAGAACAACCTAAAACACAAAAATGAATTTTTAGGGATATAAACTTAAACACCAGATCCAAGAAAATTTGACATAAAACTTAAGAGATAAGAAACTAATGACTAAAAACAAAATCTTCAAATTGAAACAAAAAAAAACATTCCATAAAATTACCGGTAAATGTCTCAGTGTTTATACTAGAAATCCTACTTTTTCGGTACCATTACCTATTAAACCAAGCACTTCTACTCTCTCTCTCTTTGGAGTACTATTTGTTTCCTATTCCACGCCTATATAATAATACACACCTATGTCACTGCATGACATAATAATATTTAAGAAACATAAAAGTTTGTTTGTATAGAAAATCATTTAGTCATAAATAACAAATATGACATCCCATAATTAAACATATTAAACATAATACCACATAAGATAATAGTTGATAAAAATTATATTTATATTCTTAAGTGCTTTGTAATCAAAATAATATTTTTATTTTACTGTCACTCTATTTTCTTTTTCTTTTCTTTTTCTCTAACTTTATGTTATTTTCTTGTCGTAACGTTTTTTCTATTTTTGCCGCCTAAATTTTATATTTAAGATTAGTCAAATATACCACCTCTTTGCATATCTTTTCTTTATATTGTCCTTCTTTTTTCCTTTTTCTTTTTCTTTCTATCACTTATATTTTACTTATATTTTACTTATATTTTACTTATATTTTACTTATATTTTACTTAAATTTTACTTAAATCTACTTTAGACAAACCATTGTTATATATTATTCTGTCCAGTTTTTTTTTGATGAATAAAATAGCACAAATGATAAATATATAGAGCTGCGAGATTATAGTTTTGGTTTAAATGATAAAGAAAAATCACTGATTTCAATTGGTAACAATGTGATTAAGAAACTAGATCCTATATTATTGTTACTCTATGGTTTACCAATCAATCCATGTAACGATCTAGTAATGAAGGAGTTTTCACTTTTCACATAGATCTAATTTCCCAAATCACATATGCTATAACACTAACTAGTATAAACATTTAACACTATAAAAATTGCTAATCGCGGATACTGATTTTTAGTTATTATTATAGTACAATCAAATATCTTTCACCGATGAGTTAAAATCTCTAAGATCCCTTTTTAGGTTAAGATGGAAGACTATTATTTCAATTCATTTTCTTTCCTTTGCAACAACATCTACATTTGGATCGTCTATGTTATTCGAGACAAAGTCATGAGAGTCTAATAAATATTTATTGAACATTAGTGCATAATGGATAAATGTTTTATTAAAATTTGAAGTATTTTTATATAAAGTTAATTACCCTGCGGTGATGTAATGGCGATTATTGTGGCTGTGATATCCTAAAAATTTGGACTATGATATATTTTCATTTGCTTTTACATTGAGATATATATCCTGACTTTTTATGTAATCATTTATAAATAAAATAAGCAAAATAATAAAGTAAAGTTACGCACTATATTGATCTGATAATTCATTGGAAGGTATTATGTTAATGTGGAAGGGTTAACATGACATCCTACATGTGACATACATATGTATAACGTTTGGTTCTTGAAATTAAACTTATGAAAACAATTTTTTTAAGTTAGTTATATTATTTCATATGATCACATCCACCTGAATTCTGTAGTAAGCCGTGGCCCAATGTGAACGAGGTGGGACACCATACTGTAGTTTGCAGTTTTCAGTTTTACGATCCATAAGGAACAGTTCCGTTTGGAAACATCATGTCTTGTTCGTCATGTACTTATGGGCAACACTATCTCGCTGCTGCTCTATATAGAATTGTAAGTTCAAATATTTAGTTGGACATATAATCATTTTTATTTATTATATGCTTTTTTGTGACGAGTATATATATATATTCTGTATTTTCATCATGTGACTTTCAAGCATTCTAAGAGGTTGATTTATTGTAGCTATAGATATGCTATACATACAAAGATTATTCTGAAGCAATATATGTTAATCAATCAAACTTTTATTTTTTTAAAAAAACTTACAATAAAAACTCTATAAAATAAAAATGATTGTAGAAAACTTTATTTTTTTTAAAAAAATGTTTTTTTAAATTTATATCAAAAATAACTATTGAAAAAAGTAACCATATCTTAAATTCTACCGTTAAAAATATAAAGTTACAACTTATTCCAACCAGAGTCTAAAAATTGAAATTCTAACTAGCATGTGACTTTCAAGCATCCTAATATTTTCTCTATTTCGACCATGAGAAGTGGTATATACTACACCTTTAGTTTTCCCAAGAATTGAGTTTTAAATCAACATCTATTATTATTATTTTTCTTATTGTTTTTAGTTTTTAATACATTTATTTTTATCTGGGATGCTCACTTTGAAAACTATCTTTTAACTAGCAGTGGACATAGATCAAATAGTACCATATTTTTCAGTATTTGTAATTTTCTTTGTACTTCACAGATAGAAATGTCAGCCCAACCCATGGCCCGCGGGTCTGACCCATATAGGCCCATGCCGGGGCGGGCCTGGACAAATAATTTGGTGTCCATCAAAAAGCGGGTTACATGGGTCTAACCCAAACGGATTGCGGGTAGTTGGGTCGTAGCCCATCACAGGTTTGCGGGTTCGCGGGTTGACCGCACCACTTAAGATCGATTTCTTCTCTTCTTTCACTTGAAGTTTCTGTGCCGAGAGTTTATTCTGATCTGGAATCGCGGTCCATGTTTATTCGATCAGAGCTCATGCATGTCAGCATGTGGTTGTTTGACTACATATAAGGGACGAATCATGGTTTTTGATTCTTCAAATCTTCAAGTTCAAGCCTTCAATGGAGATTTCTTCTGGATTTTATTGCTCGTTTCTATTTTTCTTCTTCGACTCTCCCACATAGCAGGTTCATTATACAATAATTCTTTCTAAAGCTTGAGTTGTTTTCGTCGTTGATCATTAATTTTGTTTGCTTAGCTTCCATCATTAATTCTGTTTGCTTAACAAGTACAACTGGATAAGCTTTATGCTGATATGGTTGTTTTGTTATTGAATACAATCTTCTTCTTCTTTTCTAGTAAGTAGTGGACGTCAAATTGTTTTTCTCTTTGAACTTATTGAATTTTATATAGGATCTAAAGATCACTCTATTCAGTCTATTGATATCATGCCACTTTAGACTTGTGATTAATCTAGAGCATAAGTTCGTTGAGTGTGAAGTTGCTTATATGTTCTTGGTTAAGAACTTTTATTCCAATCTTTTTATTGTCTTTGAAATTGCAGGTTGTTGGAGTGCAAGTGATTAACAATGGTGAAGCTGCCATCATGCCTTCTTTCATTGACGTGTAAGTGATATTCATCGATCAAGTTCCCTGCCCTTATTCTATAATTTTGAAGCTTTACTAACACATATTCTTCTTCTTTTTTCTTTGTTGCTGTAAACTGTAAGGGTGTGCTCATCTTGATAAATCATGTTCTTTTCTTTGCTTTATTGGATTTATGTTCTGATAAATTATGTGCTTCTTAACCTGCAAATCAAATGCCATAATATGTTCTTTTGTCTCAAGTCTCAACCCAATTAGTAATGATACAGTTTGTTCCTTGTGTTGAGTATCTCGTCTTCATGTAGCTAATGTTTCCGACCCTTTTTCTACGCAGTACAAGAGTTTTAATTAGAGATATTCATTATTACATTAGCAAGATACAGTCATAAGGTTTTGGATGAATTATATCATTTACATGTAACTCCTTCTGCACTGATATACCATTTACATTAGCAAGATACAATTTCTCCAATTGTTTTGTCCTACTCTTCCTTGCCTCAAGGTCTCTGTATGATCTATTAACTTTCTTGTTTTAAGAGATGGAAGAAGGTGAGTCTTGCTTGTCCGTTTGATACCTCTATAAAACATATGACGTATGCTACGGATACATACATTTTAATATTTTAAGTTCGCTATTGTTAGTAAACGTTCATCTAAAGTATGTTTCATAATCATACTTTTAATATCTTGAGACATTGTTAGTAAACGTTCATGTTCTGAGACAAAACTTGCATTGTTTGAGAACTATATGTTGTTTTAATGCAGGTAGCCCGCGGATCAACCTGCAAACAAATAGAACTAGGCGGGGTGAGCTTGGACAAGAGCTTTATGGCCGCAACCTGCCACGGGCCAACCCGCATGATCTAATGCGCTGATGAAACCGCAGTGGGACTGTCCAGGTGGACGCGGGTCAACCCGTCTGACAACTCTATTCACAGATATATGATTTTCTGATTTGCTTGGTTTCATAAACATATGGATACCCAATTTTTCGGATATCCGAAAATTTAGAGATATTTGCAAATATTCACGGATATTTACGGATATCTTATCCATTTTGTTCACTACAAGTAAATTTTAAAAATATTATACAATTTTTTTTAAAAAAAATTACATAATATAACAATAAAAAAAGATTAGTGAAACTGTTTGTTTTATAAATTTAAAAATTAATTAAATTTTCTTATCAAACAAATGTTTTAGAAAAATTATGGTTTTCTATAAGGATTTTATATTATTTTCTTAATTTGATATTTTATAAGTAGTTTTATAAATAAAATTAATAAAATCATATGCTAAATAATAAATATATAAGATTAAAATCTGTATGAGACCATTTGAAAAACGCTATTGAAATTTTGATTTAAAACAAAAAAAAAAAGGGAAAAGATTCGCAATTTATACTGATATCGTTGGCTTCAGAGATTATATTATACACATGTGACAGAAGCAGAGTAACATAACGAAAGGATTTGACGTTTTTGTCATTTTATCACTGATCATCTTCTGAAGCTCCTCTTTTCTTTGGGTTCTTCGTCTTCCTCTGGTAGCTTCACGATGGTGTACGTTCCTGCTCCTATTAACGCTCCAAGAATTGGAGCAGTAAGGGAAACCCAAATGGCTCTGTAATTGTTAGCTGCAATGGCTGGACCTAGTGTTCTTACAGGGTTCATTGAAGCTGAAGTTGCAGGTCTGTTAATCATGATCAACAAAACATAGTTATATATCAAATAAAGAAGAAGACAAATCATATGATTTAGATCTATGTAGCGAGTGATTTTACCCAGCTATGAGTATGTTAAGCATGACCGTTGCTCCTACCGCTATTCCCGCCAACTCTTCCACCTGTAATTTCGTGAATATTTTTGAAAAGATATGTAATCGATAATATATTCGTGTTATTGATTCATGACCATAAGGTCTTTGTTATATACAAGATGTCAAGTCCTAATTCTATCGTCACAAGGAATACAATCGAGATAATGACACAAGCTAATAGATAACTATGATAGATCCGTTCTTATCCTAATACCCCCCTCAAGTTGAAGCATACAAATTTCGAATGCCCAACTTGTATAAGAAAATGTCGAATTCCTTCCGTCCGAGCGCCTTTGTAAGGATATCAGTCAATTGATCGGCTGAGGCCACATGCTTCGTTCCATCAACAATATGGTCGCATATGAAATGGCACTCAGCTTCAATATGTTTCGTTTGTTCGTGGAATACAGGATTAGCCGTAAGATAAATCGCTGACTGATTGTCACATTGTAATGTCATAGGACCAGTTGGGATGCCAAAATCGCTGAGTAGTCCTTTGACCCATTTAAGCTCGCGGAGAACTTCTGTCATTGCTCGGTATTCAGCTTCGGTTGAAGAGAGGGCAACAGTGTCTTGTTTCTTGGTTTTCCATGAAACAATAGATGTGCCAATTTGAACAACCCATCCAGTGAGTGATCGGCGTGTCAATGGGCATCCTTCCCAGTCAGAATCAGACCAACCTGTTACATGAATCGGAGGGGCAGAGCATAACATAATGCCTTGACCCAGAGTTCCTTTCAAATAACGAATGACATGAATATCAGCTTCCCAATGCGCCTCTTGCGGGTGCTGCATAAATTGTGTTAAAACGTGAATAGAGTAAGTCAAGTCGGGTCGAGTGGCAGAGAGGTACACCAGCCTGCCAACAAGTCGGCGGTATCGTTCAGGGTCAGACAAGAGAGGTGTCTTAGCAAGAGCAAGTCCATGTTTTTGATCGATCGGGAAACCAGCAGGTTTGCAGCCAAGCAATCCGATTTCTGTAACAATATCAGTGCAGTACTTTCGTTGGCATAAGTAGAAACCGTCTGGAGTTCGAGCAACTTCAAGGCCTAGAAAATATTTTAAAGAGCCCAAGTCTTTCATGTGAAAGCATGTTGACAAATAGGACTTGAAGTCGATTATGGCAGATGCAGAGTTTCCGGCTATGATCAGGTCATCAACGTAAACAAGTACACGTAGTGTAACACCGGTCTTTGTATATACAAAGAAAAAATAATCGCTCCTTGACTGAAGAAAACCAAACGCACGCAATGCCATTGTGAGTTTGGCAAACCAGCAACGAGGGGCTTGACGCAATCCATACAATGATTTTCGTAAACGACACACTAGATTGTCTGAGTCTGTTCGGAATCCAGGTGGTAGTTTCATGTAGACTTCCTCTTCTAAATCTCCATGGAGAAAAGCATTATGGACATCCATTTGATGTACTTCGTACTCTTGTTTCACGGCAATATCAAGAAATATACGAACCATAGTCATCTTTGCAACTGGTGCAAAAGTCTCACCATAGTCGAGGCCTTCAATCTGACTATTTCCAAGAACCACCAGTCTTGCTTTGTATCGTTCTAGTGTTCCATCAGCTTTGAGTTTGATTCGAAAAACCCACTTACAACCTAAAGCAACTTTTCCAGGTGGTAGCGCTTGAAGATCCCATGTTTTATTTAATTCCAACGCCTCTATCTCAAACCGCATTGCTTCGATCCAAACCTTATATAGCATAGCCTCTTTGTAGGATCTTGGCTCGATAACGAGAGAAAGATCCGCCAGAAAACTGCAATGTGATTTGGAGAACCGAGCAGTAGTATAATAATCAGAGATAGGATATACCGTACCTGAGAAAGGTGATGGAGTTGGGGTCGCGAGAGGAGTGAGAGAGACTGTATTGACGACGAAATCAGCGAGGCCTGTCGATGGTTTCTTTGTTCGTAGACCACGACCAAGATCAGTGGTAGTATCAGTTGATTTGTTCAAATTGTCAGTAGTAGTATTAGTCGACGCTGGTGCCGAAACATCAGCTGGAGTAGCTGGAGTATCAGTAATCGGTGTCGGTAATTGTTCATCAGTGATGACCGTAGATGGTGCATCAATATGTGATGATTCTGTAGCAGGATCAAGACAGGGTCGTGTGTCCAAATAGGGGAACACGTTTTCTTGAAACAACACATCCCTAGAAGTAAAGAATTCTTCTTTGTCCAAGTCATACAAATGCCAACCTTTCTTGCCGTATGGATATTCCATAAAAACACACCATCTGCTTCGGGAAGCAAATTTGTCACCTTCATGGTTTTGATTATGAGCATAACACAGGCACCCGAAAACACGAAGTTGGTCAAATGCTGGTGGTACTCCATAGAGCATCTCGAAAGGGGTTTTGTCATGCAAGAGCTTAGACGGCGTCCGATTGATTAAATAACATGTTGTGAGTGCACATTCGGCTCATAGTTTGATTGGCAAGCCGGCTTGAAAACGTAACGCTCGTGCTACATTTAGGATATGCCTGTGTTTGTGTTACACACGTCCATTCTGCTGTGGAGTTCCTACACAGGAAGTTTTGTGTATGATTCCTTGTTCGCGAAAATTCTTCGTGAGGCACATAAACTCAGTGCCGTTGTCACTTCGAAGGGTCTTAACAGTCTGATTAAATAGGCGCTTGACAAGGGAAATGAAGTCACGGAGTCGGTCGGAAACGTTTGTTTTATCAGGAAGGAGATAAAGCCATATTGCTCGGGAATAATCATCGACAATGGTCAGGAAGTAGCGTGATCCACAGGTTGGTTTAGTTCGATATGGGCCCCAAAGGTCACAGTGAATAAGTTCAAAAGAGCAGGATGCTTTATTATAACTTTCAGAAAAAGAGTTTCGTGTTTGCTTTGATCGAAGACAAACATCACAACTGGATAAGCAAAGCGCAATACTACTTGATTTAAATCTAACACCGGGAAGCAAGTTAACAATGCGAGAAGACGGATGTCCGAGACGTTGATGCCACAAAACACCTTCATCACTAGCCACAGCGGTGAAAGCAGTCACAGTCTCAATGCCTCAGAATTGATACAGTCCCTCTCCCTCTCGTTCACCGGCACCAATCAGCGTCCTCGTAATGCGGTCCTGTAAAATCACAAGTTTATCAGTGACCTGACCAACAAGAGAATGATCAGTAAGTAGTTGTCCGAATGATATTAGGTTCGTACGGAACCCGGGCACATAATACACATTTTTCAAGTGTATATGTGAAGTAAGTCGTATAGTTGCACGTTGAGTGGCTAAGATATTTGCTCCTGTTGGTAATTTAACCGAGATCGGGGAGATGAGATCAATGTTTTGAAGAAGATCGAGACGCCCAGTCATGTGGTGAGTGGCGCCTGTATCGAGGATCCAAATAGGATCGTCATTCTTACCACTTAAAACGAGTATAGTCGGGTTGAGCTTTTGGTGGATTAATGAGTTTGACTAATGTTTGCCATTGAGCATCAGAGAAACCGGTCAATCCCTGTCTATCTTTATCAGTTAACGTCAAATTTGCACCAATCTCTGTTGTCGGACCAATGAGTTGAGATGAGTTTTCTCGTTGTGCTGAGTTTTGTCCAGTTGATTGTGATGTATTTTGCCCGCCTTGATAATTAATGCGATTGCGTGGTCTGGTTCCCCACCATTCTGGGAAGCCCAGTACACGAAAACAATTTGTGGCTTGGTGTCCTGTTCGTCCACAGCTGGTGCAAGTGGTGTTTGCATTCGGATTAGTGTATCGAGGTTGAGGATTGTCGTTGGGTCGAGTTGCTGAGGAATATCGGTTGTAGTCAGTCGGGTGTTGCTGTGTCGGAGCTTGAGCAGCAAAGCTCAAAACCGAAGGAGTTTCGGTTTTGGAGTTTAATTGCACGGTTTCGTTTTGTACGATTGTCTGGTAAACGGTATTGAGGTCTGGTAGTGGAATTTGCGCACAAATTAGAGATCATACGGAGCTATGAATTCGTCAAGACCGAATAGGAAATCATGAACACGGATGGTTTCACGTTCTGTTTCATGAGTTGTCACCAGGTTGCATTCACACTTTCCGCAGCTACATGTCTTGGTTGATAAACATTCCGCCATAGACTCCCAAATCCTTGTTAATCGTCCAAAATAGTCTTCGACTGAAGATCCCACCTGTTGGCAATTTGCAAGAGAGGCTCGGAGTTGTTGATATCGAGCTCCACTTTTGAGAGCAAATCTCTTTTTGATGTGATCCCATACGTCTTTAGCAATTTCTTTATGGGTTATATTAGATCGGAGCTTGGGTTCGATTGTTAATTTTATCCATGTGACCAGAAGATGATTATTAGCCGTCCAGTCCTCAAGATCCGATGAATCATTGGTTGGTTTCGGTATTGTTCCATCGATGAAAGCAAATTTCTTCCGAGCACTCAATGCTACTCGGAGATTTTGTGCCCATTCATCGTAATTTTGTCTGTTGAATAGTGGTTGTGAAATAACTGCTCCGGGATTATCACCAGCTGATAGATCATAAGGAGAAATTGTACGTCGAGTTATGGTTGCAAGTGTTCCTGACATCGTCAAGTTATGTTCGAAGATCGAAGGTCAAAATCGTGAGTCAAGTTCGTGAGAGAAAAAAAACAATTTCAAGTTCGTGGCTCTGATACCATGAGAAGATATGTAATCGATAATATGTTCGTGTTATTGATTCATGACCATAAGGTCTTTGTTATATACAAGATGTCAAGTCCTAATTCTATCGTCACAAGGAATACAATTGAGATAATGACACAAGCTAATAGATAACTATGATAGATCCATCCTTATCCTAATAATTTTCAGACACGAACATACATGGTTTTTTTTTAATGTTTTCTTCTTTTAAAATTTAGTGTTAGTGTAGTTTTACAGCTCTAGTGTCGGTGGCCACTGCAGTGACAACAAACATAAGGTTGAAGCTGATAATAAACTCCAAAGCGAAAGCTTTGCTGAGAGCCACCGTAGGTACCGTCACGCCACCACTCATCGTTGGTTCAAACTTCAAACACTGCTTTCAGTGCAAACGCCGCACACACCGACGCCATCACCTGCGCTCCTATATACACCGGCACCTAATAGATTTTTACACAATTAATTATTGAAAAATTTACACTTAAACATACTTTTCTTCACACCTATATCAAGTTGGCATACTTTTCCCATGTCAAGTACTTTTCTATGTTCTATTGTCTAAATTACCCTCAAAAACAGAACAAACTTAATTACTCACTAAAATTATTTTAAAATTTCTATTTATCGGGACAACATCTTATTGTCCCAATTTTTTCATCTGAACCCTAGAAATCATTGATTTTCTTCGCTCTCACAATCAATGTCCATTAATCACGGGGATTCAACGGCGTTGCTTGTTCTTCTGTAAGGTATGACAAATATAAACTTTGCCCTTCCAATCTACTTATGAACCCTCTGTTATAAATTGATTTAGATCCCCTTTTCTTTTTTACCTCGCGGAATAGCGGAGGCCACCATATCATTCATCCGACTCGATGAAGTAATTATCCGTTACTAATTTCTCACCGCCGTTTCTCACTTCCTTTTATTTGGGTGAAGCGTGGTCAGTAGAAGCGTGTGTGTTTTGGTTGGGGTGAAGAGAAGGTCCACCATCATAAGAGAAGTGGTGGCAAATATTGTATTTTGATGTGATGACTTCATTGATGATGTGGTCAGGGTCGTGGTAGTGCTGAGAATGGAACCGTGGTCAGCGTTGTGGTGGTATGAAAAGTGTTGTAGTCAGAGTCGTAATGGTGTGAGAAATGTGAGTAGAAGAACTGTAGTCACTGTTTTGTGGACAGTGTTTTCGGGTCCATCAAAAGTGTGGTTGGGTGAGGAGATAACCCTTCCACGACCACATCATCACATAGTATTTTCAGATAGAGTCTCGAATGGTGAAAGGAGAGGGACAATGAATCTTAGTGAGACAGGGTTGTTCTCAGCAAAGCGGTTGTGTTGAATTTGAGGTGTCTCATCTCGGATAGGGATGATGGTTTACTCTGAAAGATGTTCAAGCAGTTACTATTTTAGATTGTAATTATCTCTTTAAGTTTGACCATATTTTTCATTCCCCATCTTCGTGTACCTCAAGGGAGATTAAGGGAGGAAGAGATATAGACCATTTGTTAGGACATCCATAAGACCCCAACTCTTCTTAATCTAATCTCACTATCGCCAAGACTCTCCCAATCTCTTGATTTACAGACAATGAAATACTACATGCAAAGCCCAATATATTGGGCATAAATCATGTAGATTTATAATCAATTAAAGTAAACAAGCTAAGATGAGAAAAGAAGAACAAAGGACATAGCTTCAGGAGTTTTTTAATTGAAGCAAGCAAAGAGGATTTTCAAACTTTATTAATCAATCCAAAAACACAGAGATAAAAGTTCTAATTTATTGGCAAAGCTCTGGTCTGGATTGAAAGACACAACAAAAACATCGCCTTACGAAAGAGTATCGCCTGAGCGAAGACTTGTTCGATCCGTAGATCGAGATATTTACAAACGAAAAACAAAATTAAAAGATGGTAACCGATGGCAAAAGCCACCGGCCACCGACGTTTAAATCTTTGATAAAAGTGAGTTTAGAGAGAAGCGAGAGCAACTGGATAGAGAGAGAGTTTGTACAACTTGACTGTTTTTAAGGTTTAGAATATGATATGATTTTAAAGAGGATGTATCAAAGTGTAAAAGAGAGAGGTGACTAAATAGTCTAAATAGAAATGTTGTAGGGTGAAGAAAAATTATCAAAATGTCTGTCCAAATAATTTTGTCCAAATAATTTTGTCCCTCACTAATTGTGGCTACCATGAATTGGTCAACTATATTCCATATTTTTCTACTTATTTTCTTTGTTTTCTGTTTTTTTTCTTAAAATATATTTTTTGTTAAAAAAAAAGTTAAATCTGAATTTATTAAAGATATATACCTAATTTTCGGGTGAAAGATGCAGTCCAGTGACAGACCTTCTATTCATACGGACGTATCCACATCTATATATTTTAAAATATATAGCTGGCTCACTTCACTGTAGTCGTTGAGTCTTATTTTGTCTTCTTTTCCCTTCTGTGTTCTTACTAGTTGTTTGGTTTAGGACTTTAGGATAATTGACTCGATGTTTGATTCAGCAAAAAAAAAACTTTCAATTCAGCGCTTATGATGGGCCTTCTAATGATATCTATCTGTGTATATATGTATTTTTATATGAAATCATATGAACCACCGTGCATAAAATCATATATATGGCCGGTCCAAATATTTGGAAGACAAGATATTGGTATATTATGTTATACTTGATGAGAACTTAATTAAAGCAAGCGTGCCAAGAGTTGTGCCAAAGAAAAAAATGTGATGCCATTATAGTTTCGACTGTTGGATTGGAAAATTAATAGTGATTGCAACTAAACTCTTCTCTGCATTCTCATCAGGTTGGGAAACTTTGCTACGTATGTGTTGCAGTTGTTGAATGATGTGAGGCCTAGATATGAGAATGAGTCTATCATTCAACTTTGTTACGTATGTGTTGCAGTTGTTGAATGATGTGAGGCCTAGATATGAGAATGAGTCTATCATTCTTCCACATGGTATGAAAATTAGCATCTCCATTTTAATTCCATTCTTTACTAGATCTAAAATATTATGGAAAATGGATTCATGAACAAAAAATAAAAATATTACTCTATAAATAGAATATTTTTTTTATTTTTTGTTCTTTACTCCATTTCTCACACTATTTAAAGTAAAAAATGGAGTGGGGATGGAGATGCATCTCCAATGTAAAACTCTATTTTTTTTTTCTTAAATTGAGTAAAAGTGATTATTGAGTAAAAATGCTTAAACTTCACTTTATTTTTCACTCTATAATGAAGTAATAAATAAATAAAAAATAGATTACTCTATTTATGGAGTAAACTCCATTTTAAAGTGAGAAATGAAATAGGGTTAGAACAATGTTTACTCTATATTCACTTTTACTCCAAAATAAAAGAAAAAATGGAATTGAGTTGGAGATGTCATTAGTACCAATAAATGGTGTCAAACTGTGAGATGCTTGGTCGCTTTATACGGTGATTGTTTATAACCTTTGAGACACCAACAAAGAAAGATGATTTGAGAAGAGAACCACGTAATTAAGCTATCCTAACATAGTTTTTCATTTTACAAGACACAAAAGAAAATCATGTTACCAAAACCAACGAGCTGGAAACGATAAGAAAATAATTGATAATACTAATAGGAATGTAGCAGAGTTTCAAAAGAGTACATTCCAACGGGTTTAGGCTGAGAAACATCGAGAAGCAAATAACAAGCCTTTACAAAAAAAACACATAGCTGCTTGCTTATCAGTTACAAAAAAAAAAACGTTAAGAACCAATTTTACATCCATCATTGATCATCCTGCTTCCTGTAACACAAGAACACGAGCGCCTAGTATCATCAATTATATTTTTACAACACCATTTTATGCAATGCTAAAAACATAGAATGAAACTGACGCATACCTATATTAACTTGTCTGGCTAAACCTAGGTAGATTAATTTGAAAAGCTATGACAAATACCTTTTAATTAGGTTCGTTTGCGTTTGAGATGTTTGATCTGCTGAGTCATGTGAGCAATACCTTCTTTGAGTGTGGCTTTTCTCCCTTGTTCAAAATTCCACAGTACAGGAACTGCATACCGACCACTTGGGTTGAACTCGTTTAGCTCCTCGAGTGCTGTCTTCACTGCGCTCTTCACATCTTCTCCCCACTCTTCACTCAGTTTCTTAAGTTTCTCGTCTTCATCATCCACAACTTCCTACACCATTCACCAATATATCACCACTTGTAAAACAGTACAAGAGAGTAGTGGAAAAGAACATAACAATACCTTCATTTTTTCACCAGTACCCACTAGTTTAAATGGGTACCATGATGAGTCCGTGATGTTTCTCTGCCATTTTGAGCAAAGCATGGCATGCTGCATCGCAACGTTTTCTCTATTGAATCTCCGCTGGCATACTTTCAGAAAAGGTTTCCCGTCAACTTCTCCCATCCTTTTTATTCTTATCGTAGACCCTTCACCAGATAAATCTCTGAATCCCTGCAAATACATAAACAGAATTAAGTTATATCAGCAGCAGGGGTGGTCTGAGATTGAAGGGGCCATAGACCATATTTTGAAAATTTCAGCTAAATTTTTTTGTTAGTAAATTTGGGGATCTAAAAAAAAATTTTTGGGGGCCTTTTTCTATGTAGTTTTGTTCAAAAATTTTAGGGACTTAAAGCCAAAGTTTCATTAGGCTTGGCCCAAAGCCGGTCCTTATCAGCAGCACTCAAAAAAATGAAAATAAATCTTGAATTTATATATATATATATATATATAAGTTACCCTAATCAATTCTGTGCGTGCTTCTTGTATTTCATCAGTGCTTTGACGTTCTTTTATGAGCAGTGCCGAGTTTACGTCCTCTAACTCACAACGCTCATCCTCCATCATTTTGTCATTGTCATTTATTACTTTCTCAACCTCTTCCTTCTTCTCCTTCATCACTTTCTTCAACATTTCATCCTTCTCCGTGATTACTTTCTTCAGCTCTTTCCTTACTTTCTTAAGAGCACCATTATCCTAGAGACCCAATTAGGGTCTCTTAATTTTTTTTAATACTTTTAAATTATAAAAAATTGTTAAGAGATCACATTAAGAGATCCTAATAATATGTGCCTCCAATGCAAGTCACTTATTTAGGAGTTCTTAAAAAAAAAAAAAATATTCAAGATAAAATTTATTTATTAAATAAAACATAACAAAAAACAACATATAAAACATAGATTTTGAAAAAAACAGAAAAACAAAGATTAGTAAAATAAACGAGAATAATTTGAAATAAGAATCCGAGCTTAGTTGAACCGATGTGCATACGTTGCTTGGTTTTCCAGGGGTGGCAAGATGTTAATCAAGGTATATACACACATAACCGAAGCATAGATTGTGCTTATGACGCTGAGATAAGGAAGGCGATGAAGTTTTTGTGATTACCCGCACACTTAAAAGCAACAAGTATGAATGTTGATATCGCCAGAGACACTGCTGCAACAGAATGAAAAATCCCACAAGCCAAGCTGATCAAAAACACGAAGGAAACACTGCCCAAATCCCACCACCTGCAGTTTCTTTCCAACATGAGTATATAGGACAGGAATATGGCAGATATAATTTCCAAAACTTATGTTATTCTTGTGGACAACGTAGAGGAACTTACATATGACAAAGAGCATAAAGACAGCAAGAATAACGACAAAACACCGGTCACGGAACCGTCTCAACCCAAAGTTTCTGATTTCAACTCTGACTGGATTCTGATTAGTGATTGCACCACACCAGCCACACTTAAAAACAGGTGTGTAGGATGGAAGAACAAGGTTTAGTCCACAGCCCCAGCAAATTGTTTCATACTCTTCGTTTATGATCGTAACAAAACTCCCCTGGAGAAAGCAAAAGAAAGTAACAGTTATATTTCTCAGTTGTCTCTTTCAACCTAATGCAGGAGAACAGTCCCACTACGCAATGTTAACTCTACAATCAGTATCAGATGCAGTCACTAGCATATGACCTCAAATGCGTGAACACACACACTACCACAAAGACATCACAGCTTGATGTTCCTCTCTACTAAATACTGATGAATACCAAGCTAAAACCTTTCCATTATTAAAGCAAGTCCTTAAGCTCAGATATAAAGGATTTGCAGAAAAGAGAAAGATCCACTAACCTGGGAAGTTTCTTCCATGGCTTCCTCAGAGATCCCACAAGATTGACGAAAGAAAATAAAACCCAAAAAGTATTCTTTATAGAAACCCAAAGGCAAGAGAATATTCAAAATCTCTAATCATGGCGAGGTGCAACGTTGTTGATTTGTAGATCAGAAATATCAACTTCCTTAAAGGTACGGCCTTTGCAATAAAATTTTGATGGGTTTTATCAATCCTAGATTTCTTGAACACGATACAAGGTATCAGATTCTTCACAGGTGTTTAGAGTTGTTGACCATCTTTCAATTGAATCAAAATCTGAGATTTCTTATCTCTTTCTTTTCCTCTCTAAAGCTGTTACTCTATACCATTAACGGATGTCACGGATAGCAACGGCGACGGAAGGCACCGGGAATTTTTTAATCGGAAGCAAGAGAGAAGAGAAGAAGTATGTTTGCATTTCGTTGAGAGAGTGAATTGCCTTCTTCGTCGCAACACAGAGATGTTTGGAGAGAGAGAAAGAAGAACACCGAAGAGGCAAAAATGCATACTTCTCTCCTCTGTCCTCTCTTGTGCATACACGTGTTCACTAAGAACCGTCTCTTGCTTCCCCTAAAAAAGAGCCGTGTCTTCGGACAATTTGTATTTTTTATTTTTTTAATCACATAATTAACCTAAGAGACCCACTAAATAACCCCGATAATGATGCTCTAAGCTCTTCATTCTTCTCTTTCCTTACTTTCTTCAGTTCTTCGTTCTTCTCTTTCTTCAGCTCTTCTTTCTTTTGCTTCATCATTTCGTTCGCCCGCTTTTCTATCTCTTCCACAATTTTCTTAGCAAGTCTATCGTTTGCAATCTTGTCGTTAGGCTTCATCTTATTTTTATTTTATTTTTGTTACTTCTACCTCTGATGTTTCGTCTTCTACGTTAAATATATAAAGTTTTTGTTTATTGGAACTCTTGCATGCACAGCTAGTAAAACTCTTCATTGAGCCGCACTATCCAATTATTAACAATTCGTCTCGTTATTGATTTGATGTTTCGTAATCATAACTTTCGTTTCCCATTTCAACTTATTGCACCGCCAATCTCTTTGATACCCTAGAAAACCGAAACAATTAAAGAACATTGATCGTTTCTTAAGTAAGAGCAGATATGGTTGGTCATCTAGTGGATCGATAGAAGACCCATTAAGTTTCATATTTCTTACATAGGCCCAATGTAATAGTTAGGTTTGGTTTTATCAAAAGTGGAACGAGTGTTGTTGATCCAATTATTGTTAAACCATAATTATCCCTAAAACCTTTAAGAATTTCTTTAAAAAAAATTGGTCTGATTAAAAAAAGCTTCAATCGCGGACCACCATGTATCAGTGGGATCCACAAACATTGCAAGAAACCCTTCAAAATCAGCTCTTATTTCATAATTTCTTGAACTATTTTTTACACTGTTTACGAGTCCCACATGTTATTGGGATCCGCAAACAATGTAAGAAACTTTACTAAGAAACTGGGATATTCATGCTCTTACTAGTTAGACAGAGATATTTTGCCACTTTGTTACATTTTACTTGACAATTGATTGATATTTTACTAATTTACATGTATAATTATATTATATTTTAGTTATACATGTGATATGTGAAAAAGATATATATTATCTAGTCGGTTTGGTTCATTTGGATTTATTTGATTGTATCTATTTCTCTAAATTCGACTAATATTTTTGTTTTAAATAGTTTTAAGTTTTAATTAATTTTGTTATTTGTATTTAGGTTGATTGTTGTATTAAATATATGGATATATTTTAGTAAGGTTATGAATAACTTAATGTATACTGACTGTTTTAACAATGAAATAGAAAAAAAAACTAAAGTGTTCGAATCAACAAATAAACTAATGTATAAATCAATTTACATTAAATGAATTATAAGTATAATCTTTTGAATACTCATATATCTAAATTTTATAACAGAATAAAATTGTAAAATTAGTTGATATTTATTTTGATTTATTAAATTAAAATCTAATTAACAGAAACTACTAAATAAAAAGGAAAATTAATTTAATAATTTTAATTAAATTTAATATTTATAATTTATTAATGGTATCTCTAATAATTAACCATCGTAAAAATTAATAAAATCATTACACGTAAAAATTGACTTGTCAAATAATATTATAGAGATATGCTCTTAAATATGATTAATACATACATTCAAGAGATTTTATTCTTAAATATGATTAAAACACACGCTATCCTCATATCCTCAGCGTCAAAAGCAGTTTGCTGAGTGATGTGAGGCCTGGATATGAGAATAAGTCTATCAATTTTCCACAGTTGTGTTAGTACAAATAAATGGTGTCTAACTGTGAGATGCTTAGACGATGATTAACTCCACTTCTTAGGGTGGTTCTTAAGAGGTGAGGTCCATATTTTTTTAAAAACCACTTCTTCTTTCTCTTCTGCAAGAACCTAGTTATTGTACTGTTCGCGGGCCTCACTGAGACGTGGTGGCCCACACTTGGTTAATTTAAAAAAAAAAATCAAACTAAAATAAAATAATTAAGAACTTCAAATGAAGTTTTTAAGGTTAATCATGCTCTTAGAGCAAATTCATCGCAGTCTCTTAGATGGGTTTGTTAACCTAATTAAGAATTTTAAAAAAATGAAAAATAGAAATAAACCGAGGATATATCTCTTAATTAAGGAAAAGATGAAACATATCTTCACGACATCTCTTTCATTCTTTTTGTGACACACTTCATCGTCTTCTGCTTACTGGAAAAGTCTAGTCTCCAACGAACATTCTTCTCTCTGTCTCTAGGTATCTCTCTCTTTTATCCTCTCATTTGATTCTCCCCTTTGATAAATCTCGTTGAGGAGCATTAATTTTATCTCCTGATTCGAACTTTTTTTAACAGTGATTCCGATGAATTCGGCTCGTGATAATGGCTACCTTCAGTGCGACGGCCAATAAAATCCTAACAAATCCTTTGAGGTATTTCTTCTTTCTATGGCAGTTGATTACTCTGTTTGATTGTGGAGAGTCTCGCAAAGTCCGATCCTTTCTTATTGCTGTGAAAATACTTTTTTGTCTTGCTTTGCTTTGTATCTTTCTGAGAGTTTTTTAGTTCCATGTGGATGTCTACTTATTGTCTGTCTTTGGCTTATTTATTAAAGCTTTAGTGTTTTTATCAAAGGGTTATGTTCTTCTAGATTAATGCATTAGTATCTCATAAATTTAGAATCTGTTATGTTCTTCATTGAATAGTTTTGATTACTTGAAGTTGAATACTTGAATATATGATGTGTCACACTTTAAAATGAGATTTTAGATGTTATTGATACTGTCTCAGCTTTCTTAACCATGCTCATCTTGAGATTTTATTGATATTGTCTCAGTCTGCCATATCAGATTTAAGGTTGTTGCAGCTGTGTTATTCCGTTTTGCCAAATAATAATTTGTTTAGTCGCAAGACAATGTCGAAAGTTGAAACATGTTTGATGTGAAAAATGTTTTTTTAAGAACCCTTAATTGAGTTCTTGCATTGGAGCACTTAAATTAGTTGTCTCTTAACAAAAGTTCTTAAATTAATTATATTACTTAAATATTCATTAAGAGACTCACTAGGGTCTCCATGGTTAGTGATGCTCTTAGAGCATCATTATCGGGCGTATGTAACCCAATATCTTAGTGCAATTATAATTTAAAAAAAAAGAAGGAAAATTAGCATAAACTTGAAACAATGTATCTCAATTAAGGGGAACAAGAGACGGGATTTGTGAGACACGTGTAGGTGTTTTCGTCTTCATCTCTTTCTCTCTCTCCACGAAATCAAACCGGCCATTGATACCCTTCCTCGATGACTCCGCAAAACTCTCCCTTCCCTCGGCGTATCCTCACCTGTTTCTTCATCTCCCAACGATCGGCGTCTTTCTCGGTGGAGTGGTCGTCTCCGTCAAGGACTCCGCATGTCCCTGGCTTTCCTCGAGGAATCCGCATGTCTCTCGACGACTCTGCCACTCAGTCGAGGACTCCGCCTGTTTCTCGACGACTCCGCCGCTATGTCGAGGACTCCGCCTCTCTCTCGACGACTCCACCGCTCTCTCAAAAACTCCGCGTCTATCTCGACGGCTCATCTCGAGGACTCCACCTCTATTTTTTCATCTCTCCTCAACGATGTATTATGCGGTCTCTCTCTCTGTTGGTGGCTCTCGTCAACGGTGAGAAACCTCTATTTCTCTCTCGACGGCTCAACTCAACGATTCCACCTCTCTTTCTTCATCTCTCCTCGATGCATAGGACTCCATTGAAGACACAATCAACAATCCTCTGGAGTGCCAATCGATCCTCTGTCCAAACTCAATACAGATAAGATTTGCTCTTTCTTTTGTTTAATTGATTAAACGCTTTTGATTCTGATAATGGTTGAATCTCGGTAATAAATGTTTTGGTTTGTGATAGATAATGGTTGTGTTATAGATAATGGTTGTGTTATAGGTAATAAATTGAAGTAGAAATCAATGAAACTATAGAAAGGGTCAATTAAAGCTTTTGTTTGATGTTCTTAAATTTTGATATGTTTTGTCTCTTTTGTCTCTTGATAATTTTTTTTGTTTTTGTGTTTCATGTGGTCAGATGGATGGATCAAATCTGTTCTGTCTTTCCGCCTTTACATGGAGGGATCAAGAGACTTGAGCAAGGTTCACGTTGGCTAAGGAGTCCAATGCTTTTACAGGTTAGTGTTACCCTTTCCAGAATTGAATTTATTTAGCTTCTGGTCAGGTTTGAAATGAATAGATTTAACTTCTGGTTTGAATTGAACCTAGGTTAATTAATGGTTTATTTAGTGTGAGATTATGGTTGTTTGTTTGTAATAAATTGAAGTGATGGTTAGATAGGTTTTGTGTGATTAATGTATTGGATAAATGTCTACTCGTTTTGGTTGGTTTGTTGTGATCAATGTCTTCTCTTCCATATATAAACAGACATTGATACTTCTCGTTCTTATCATCTATAAACTTCCTTTTTCTCTTCCATCTCCCTTTCACATTGTTCTCTTTCTTTTACTCTTCTTTGCGGATATGGATTCTACTCCATATGTGCACACTGGAAACTTTATTGACCTTCTTAATAGCCAACAAGACAGTGTTCCTGTCTTCGGTAGTACTTGGAGTGAAGCTTCCAAATTTGGTGCAGACAAGCCTACAAGAAGAACTTGGACGCCGTCAGATGATGTTGTGTTAATCTCCTCCTGGTTAAACACCAGCAAAGATCCTCTAGTAAGGAATGAGCAACGTTCTGCTGCTTTCTGGTCAAGGATTGCAGCATACTATGCGACCAGTCCAAAGGTTTCACCCGGTGAAGAGAGAGAATCAAGCAACTGCAAGCAACGTTGGCACAAGATCAATGATCTGGTTTCCAAGTTTAGTGGATCGTACGAAGCTGCAACAAGAGAGAAGACAAGTGTCCAAAATGAGATTGATGTTTTGAAGCATGCTCACGAGATCTTCTACAACAACTATAAAACGAAGTTTACACTTGAACATGCGTGGAAGGAGTTCCGGAATGACCAGAAATGGTGTGCCAATGAAAGCAGTTCCAAAAGGCAGAAGTTTGATGATGGTTCTCATTCAGCAACCGGCTCTGTAAAAGAAAATGATGCTGCTGTAGATGATGACGGAACAACCCCCCCCCCCCCCCGGGTGTTAAGGCAGCAAAAGCCCGTGGGAATAAGAAGCTGATGCTCGAGGTCAAGGAGCTGTCTAGATTTCAGACTATGTGGAGCATAAAAAAGGAGGATTTGGCTATGAAAGAGAGGCTTGGGAAGATCAAGCTACTTGACAGTCTCATTGGAAATCAAAGAACACTAGGTGATGAAGAAGAAGCTTTGAAGAAGAAGCTCATTCTTGAGTTGATGGCTAATTAGGCTAAGTCTCATTGTTCACTTGTTGTGCTAAGTCTCATTGTTTTTGTTCTCTGTTTTAAGTAACTTGTTGTTGCTCATTGTTGTTGCTCATTCTTGCTGTTCATTGTTCTTGTTAAGTTAACTTGTTGTTGCTCATTGTTGTTGCTCATTGTTTTTGCTCATTGTTCTTGTTAAGTTAACTTGTTGTTGCTCATTGTTGTTGTTCTATGTATGTTTCATGTTCTGGTTATTAATTGAACTTTTGGTTTGTTTCACGCGTGGAGTATTGGAGTCACAGGTAAAGAAGAGTAACTTTTGTTGTTTTATGTTTCACGGATTTGTCTTTTGTATGTCTTCTATGTATGTCACGGGTCAAGAAGTGTAATTTTTGTTGTCTTGTGTATGTTGGAGTCTTCTATGGATATGTTGTGTAACTTTTGTCTATATAGTTTGCATTCTCTCATTCTCAACAAACAATATCATCTTATCTCCTTCTCACAAATCAAAAACATTGTATCACCAAACAAAGATCAAAACACAAAGTCATCTTCTTCTCGAAACACATTGCATCCCTCTTTTTACCAAAAACAGATTATTAATTCAAAAAATAATTCTTTTTTTTAGATCACAAATATGGCATCTTCTTCTCAAAATCCTTTTGAAGAATCACTTGATGATACATTTGATCAATGTTTTGATCAATATTTTGATCAAACCCTTGAGAATTTAACCATTGGTCATCAAGAAGAAGGAAGGAAACAAAGAAAAAAACAAACTTATATCGAAAGAAATCGTGAAGAAGGGCATATTCGTTTGTGGAATGATTATTTCAGTGAAACTCCAACATATCCTAAAAATTTCTTCCGACGACGTTTTAAAATGAACAAACCTTTGTTCATGCACATTGTTGATCGACTCTTCAAGAAAGTTCAATACTTTCAGGAAAAGAAAGATGGTCTCGGAAGGAATAGTCTCTCTTCCCTTCAAAAGTGTACTGCAGCCATTTGTGTCTTGGCATATGGTTATGCGGCTGATACGGTCGACGAATACCTCCGACTCGGTGAAACAACAACTCGGTTATGTCTACAAAATTTTGTGGAAGGAATAATATATTTATTCGACGATGAGTACCTACAAAGACCAACACCGGCTGCCTTCAACGTGGATTTCCATGGATGATAGGAAGCATCGACTGTATGCATTGGGAGTGGAAGAATTATCTCACCGCATGGAAAGGACAATATTTTCGTGGTTCGAGTAAATCAACAATCGTTTTAGAGGGGGTTGCTTCATATGATATTTGGATATGGCATGCGTTTTTTGGACCTCCAGGTACCTTAAATGATATCAATGTTCTTGATCGTTCACCTGTTTTTGATGACATAATAAAAGGTCAAGATCCTCATGTCACTTTCTCTTTCAATGGAAGAGAGTATTATATAGCTTACTATCTCACCGATGGTATTTATCCGAAATGGGCTACTTTTATCCAATCTATTCCAATACTACAAGGGCCGAAAGCAGTTTTATTTGCCAAACGTCAAGAAGCTGTCCGAAAAGATGTCGAACGTGCTTTTGGAGTCTTACAAGCTCGCTTTGCCATTGTTAAAAATCTAGCGCTGTTTTGGAATAAAGTCAAAATTGAAAAGATTATGAGAGCATGTATCATACTCCATAATATGATAGTAGAAGATGAACGAGATGGATAGACTCAATTTGATGTTTCAGAGTTTCAACAAGGAGAAGACAATTGAAGTTCACATGTCGATATCACGTATTCTACAAATATGTCTACAAATATCACAAATATGATGAGTGTTCGAACAAAAATTCGTGATAGACAATTGCATCAATAACTGAAAGATGATTTAGTTGAACATAATTGAAATAAATTTGGACTTGATGAAGACAATTACAACTAAGGTCGTTTATTTTACAAATCTTTGTTTCGTGTTTTTATTTAAAAATTGTTTAAAATGTTATGTTTATTAATTTAATCAATAATTTTTTTTTTAAGAACCTCTAAATAAAAGATTTGCAATGTACCATACAAATATACTATCTCTTAACTAAGTTTCTTAATCTACTTTTCTAACTAAAAATTATTAAAAAAAAATTAAGAATCCTTAAATAAGTATGTTGGATAATGATGCTCTTAGTCGCTTTATACCGGTGAGTGACTGAGTCCAAGTATTAACTATTACGGTTATTGCTTATAACCTTTGAGACACCAACAAAGAAAGATGATTTAAGTAAAGACATGATGTATATTAAAAAAACATGAGAATTTGAGAGACACGTAATTAAGTTACCCTAGGATTTCATTTACGAGACACAAAAGAGAAACATGTTACCAAACCAACGAGCTGGAAATAAGAAAATAGTTAATACTAATAAGAATGTAGGAGAGTCTCAAAAGAGTACATTCCAACGGGTTTAGACTGCTTAAGATACAAAATGAGAAACACCGAGAAGCAAACAACAAGCCTTTACAAAACAACACATAGCTGCTTGCTTATCAGTTACAAAAACAGTTAAGAACCAATTACATCCATCATTGATCATCGTGCTTCCTGTAACACTAGAACACGAGCGACTAGTATCATCAACTATATTTTTACAACACCATTTTATGCAAAGCTAAAAACATAGAATGAAACTGACGCATACCTATATTAACTTGTCTGGCTAAACCTAGGTAGATTAATTTGAAAAGCTATGACAAATACCTTTTAATTAGGTTCGTTTGCGTTTGAGATGTTTGATCTGCTGAGTCATGTGAGCAATACCTTCTTTGAGTGTGGCTTTTCTCCCGTGTTCAAAATCCCACAGTACAGGAACTGCATACCGACCACCTGGGTTGAACTCGTTCAGCTCCTCGAGTGCTGTCTTCACTGCGCTCTTCACATCTTCTCCCCACTCTTCACTCAGTTTCTTAAGTTTCTCGTCTTCATCATCCACAACTTCCTACTCCATACAAAACCATTCACTTGTAAAACAGTATAGAGATTATTGATAAAGAAAAAGAATGAAAGAACACGAGACATTATAAACCTTCAGTTTTTCTCCAGTACCCACTCGTTTAAATGGGCACCATGCTGGGTCCTTGAGGTTTTCCTGCCATTTCGAGCAAAGCATGACGTGTTTTAGCTCAACGTTTCCGCCATTGAATCTTTGCTCGCATACTTTTAGGAATGGCTTTTCATCAACCTCTCCCATCCTTTTAACTCTGATCATAGATCCTTCACACGATAAATCTCTCAATCCCTGCATGCATGCATATATATAACAGATTTACATGAGACACCCACATACTTATATCATCAGCACTCAAGAACATGAAAATAATTCATAAATATATTAGTTACCCTGATTAATTCTGTGCGTGCTTCTTTTTTTCTTTTTTCTTTTTAATAATAATATATTTATTAAAACATGAAACCCGAACCGGGATTTCGGAATCGGTTATAATTTTGAATTAGCGAACCCGTTTCTATCCCGACCCACTAAAATCCCCTTACACAAACCTAACCGGTGCAGATCGCTTAGTAGCCTAGATATACACGGAACCGACACCATTCTCAACCGGAAGATGCCTAGCCCATGGAGATGGAATTAATGCAGTGAACCACATTGCCGGTACCCCCGAGCCTAAGAGACTGTACAATCGTCTTAGTCGACCTTCTAACCGGAGTAGCTGAATACCGGTTGCCTCTTCAATCTTATAACCTATCCGACACTGAAACTCACAAAAGCCGGAAAACGGGGAAGGTCCGATACAACCACAAAATACTTACACTGAGTTGAGACATATACCTTCTGAGCAGAACACGGGCTGGATTGGAGCTGCACTATTACTCGGGCTTCAGAAACCTGCAAGTGAAGAAGGAACTGATCTATCTACCTAACCAAACAATCAAGGAGATACTGGGATGACCAAAAGCCGAACAAGCCTCCTCGTCAATAGAGAGGACCGAAAGACACCACCGAGACCTCAAACCGACGCCTTGCACTGGAGCAGAGAACCTGAACCAGTCTTCACTGCGCCTCTAGGACACACTACGCTGGAGAAACGAGACTAACCGACGAGACAAGAATGAAAACTCGAAACCAAGAAGGTAGAGACCCGAGAAGGATACCGTGAGACGGACAAACAAACACCGAGCATGTACTGGAGGAGAGGACGACTCAGCCATAGACGACTGAACCGGACCGCAGAACCAGAGCTGCACACGCAACTTCACACGGTAGACAACAGCCACACGACCACCACCTACCTTGTGCACGCGCCGACAGAATGGAAAGTCGCCGGTCTTGACCCGAACAAACAAAACCCGCCACCACACCCCGACACCAAGTTGAGTTGAAATAGGAACGATTCAAGCCCCCTCTTCAACAAAGATACAACTTTGGAATGAATTAAGCACCTAGAACATGGAGGGAGTCCATCACCAATCGCACGCGCTACCAAACCGGAAGTCCAACAGCGGATCTGAAAACTGAAAACCAAACCCACCGCTGACAACACCACGAAAAGCTGACTCCTGTGACACACCTAGCCCACGTCGACTCACCGGAACACCAGAAGACTTCCTAAACCAACGGATCTATCTCCCCACGGAGCAGATCTAGACGGCCGTCGGCAGTTGATCCTCCACAACTCCAAGCATCTCGAGGAAGGAGAGAGGAGGCGACAAGGAGCAAAGAGAAAACCAGAGAGGGAGAGGAAGAGCCTCCGATGGTGGAGAAACGCGTCGGACAAAGCCGGAACCTCCAGCCACCGGAGCAAAAACGAAATGGAGATCTGAGAAAAAAGTTAGGGATGGAAGAGTGAGTTAAGAGAGGAGAGAGAGAGAGTCGATGTCTGAGGAGAGAGAGAGAGTGTTGGAGATAAACATAAAGTTAACTTAGCATCTAAGTTGAAACAATCCTAAGTTAGCTAGGATTAGGATAGTTAGTTCCTAAGAGTTTAGGAAACTATAATCTCTATATATGAGGTGCAAGAGTGTTGCATACCTTCAAGAGTTTCATAGATTGTGTTTGAGAAAGCTTAAGGTTTTTGAGTATGTCCTTAAGAAAGATATATAAAGAGAGTTCTTTATAAACCGAGTTCTTATACAATCTTAAACTTACATTTGGTATCAGAGCAAAACTATTAACAAAAACACAGATTTCTTGTCAACTATGGGGGACATCGTTACAGTTAAATCAAGAGAAGGAGGAGGGCCATCATCTATAAATTGTCCTATGTTAAATACGACAAATTATACGGTGTGAGCAATACGAATGAAGACTTTACTTAAAGTTCATAAGGTGTGGGAAGTAGTGGATAATGAATCAAACGCAACAGATAAAAACGATATGGCAACAGCCTTACTGTTTCAATCTATCCCGGAGACGCTCATTCTCCAAGTTGGCGACCTAGACACCGCAAAGAAGGTTTGGGATGCTATCAAAACCCGTCATGTTGGAGCTGAACGTGTTAGAGAAGCACATTTACAGAGATTGATGACTGATTTTGATCGTTTGAAGATGAAGGACACCGATAAAATAGATGACTTTGTCGGGAAGCTATCTGAAATTTCGTCCCAATCAACTGCCTTAGGAGTAACCATGGAAGAATCTAAACTCGTCAAGAAATTCCTAAGCAATCTACCTCGAAAGAAGTACATACATATAGTTGCGTCTCTTGAGAAAATTCTCGATCTAAACACCACAACATTCGAAGATATCATTGGTGGTATAAAAACCTATGAAGAACGAATATGCAGCGAGGAAGAAGACACTCAAGAGAATCAAAACAAGTTAATGTATGTGAATGCGGATAATCAATCAAATCGGGACTATCATGGAGACTACAGAGGACGAGGACGAGGCAGTAGATACTCTAATAGAGGAAGAGGACGAGGCAGATCGTATTGGGACAGCAGAGATGCATCGAGAGTAACTTGCTTCCGTTGCGACAAGCTTGGTCACTTTGCAGCTACATGTCCAGACAGACTCCTAAAACTTCAAGAAGTAACGAAGAGTAAAGAAGATGAGACACATGAGGCTGACGGACTGTTGATGCACGAGGTTGTTTACCTCAACGAAAGAAACGTGAAGCCCAAGGAATTTGAATCCGGTACCGATGGAGATCGTATATGGTACCTGGATAATGGAGCATCAAACCACATGACCGGTAATCAAAGTTTCTTCAGCATGATAAATGAAAATATCACAGGAAAAGTTCGGTTCAGAGATGACTCAAGAATAGATATACAAGGCAAAGGTTCTATTCCATTCATCACCCAAAACGGAGAATAGAAAATTGTTAGTTGATGTTTACTTCATTCCAAACTTAAGAAGCAATATAATTAGCCTCGGACAGGCTACAGAATCTGGTTGCGATGTAAGGATGAAAGAAGACTTTCTTACAATTCATGACAAAGATGGAAATCTGATAGTAAAAGCAAACAGAGCAAAAAATCGCCTATACAAAGTACTTATGGATATAGAAGAAGCAAAGTGTCTTCAACTGGACACTATCAACGAATCCGAAAGATGGCATGCTAGACTCGGGCACATTGGAGATGAAGCTTTGAAAACAATGATTGGAAAAGAACTGGTCATGGGAATACCTAAAATCAGGATCGAAAAAGAAACATCCGAGTCGTGTCTCTTTGGAAAGCAAACACGGAAACCCTTTCCCAAATCAACAACATACCGAGAAGCCAAAGTTCTTGAGCTAGTTCATGGAGATCTCTGTGGCCCCATCACGCCTTCAACAGTAGGAAGAAACCGTTACATCTTTGTCCTTATAGACGACCACTCGAGATATATGTGGTCCATCCTTATGAAAGAAAAGAGCGAAGCATTTGAGAAATTCAAACGCTTCAAAGCAATTGTAGAGCATGAAACACGAGAAAAGATCAAGACCCTTAGGACAGACAGGGGGGGGTGAGTTTACATCAATAGAATTTAACGGTTTCTGTGAAGAAGCTGGAATACAACGGCATCTAACCGCACCATACACACCGCAGCAAAATGGTGTCGTAGAACGGAGAAACAGAACACTATTAGAGATGACAAGAAGTATTCTCAAACACATGAGAATACCAAACTATCTTTGGGGAGAGGCTGTGAGACACTCAACATATCTCATAAATAGATGTTCTACGAAAACACTAAACTCTCAGACTCCATACGAAGTGTACAAGAGAAGAAAACCGAATGTGAAGCATTTAAGAGTTTTCGGTTGTATAGGATATACCAAGACTGAAGCAACCAATTTAAGAAAACTTGACAATCGGTCTCGTACTCTCGTACACTTAGGAACCGAACCAGGCTCAAAGGCGTATCGAATGTTTGATCCAGTAACACAAAAGATAATAGTAAGTCGGGACGTTGTGTTCGATGAACTTCAGAGATGGAAGTGGTACAATAGCGATCAAGAGAATGTGGAGAAACCAGGGATGTTTAGAATCACGTTTAGTGAATATGGAAACCAAGGAATGGAAGAGGAGAATAATGTCGACAATGAGGTCAATGATTCAGGAGACAACGACAATACCAACAATGTACAAAACGAAGCTAATGACAATGAGAGTCTTGCTGAAGACTCACCAGCTCAAAACAGCGAGAACCAAAACCTACCAAGAAGATCGACAAGAATAAGTAGGAAACCAAGCTATCTCGATGACTACATATACCTAGCAGAAGCAGAGGGAGAACGCCTTTTACTCCTAATGAATGAAGAACCATGGGATTTCAAGGAGGCTATAGAAAAGAAGGTATGGCGTGATGCATGTAAATCCGAGATAGATTCAATTGAGAAGAACAAAACATGGAGTTTAGTAAACTTACCTGAGGGAGCTAAGGCAATTGGATTGAAGTGGATATTTAAAATTAAACGTAACGCTGATGGAAGTATAAACAAATACAAATCAAGACTAGTGGCAAAAGGTTACATATAAAGACACGGGATCGACTTTGAAGAAGTTTTTGCTCCAGTAGCACGCATCGAGACAGTTCGGTTTATCATCGCCTTGGCTGCATCAAATGGATGGCAAATACATCACCTAGACGTTAAAACAGCCTTTCTCCATGGGGACTTGAAAGAGGTTGTTTATGTCAAGCAACCCAAAGGTTTTGAAGTCAAAGGAAGTGAAGGAAAAGTGTACAAACTACACAAAGCCTTATACGGACTAAGGCAGGCACCGAGAGCATGGAATGAGAAACTATATAAGGTTCTCGAACAGCTCTGCTTCGTACGTTGCTCTAAAGAAGCATCCCTGTATCGAAAGAAATCGCAGGCTCAGGTCCTTTTAGTAGCAATATATGTCGACGACTTACTAGTGACTGGATCAGATGTTGAGATGATTTGGGAATTCAAGAAGGCGATGGCAGCCAACTTCGACATGAGTGACTTAGGATTATTGACTTACTACCTTGGCATTGAAGTCAGCCAGCATGAAAAAGGAATCACGCTCACACAGGAAAGATACGCAAGAAAAATATTATGTGAAACAGGCATGGATGAGTGCAATGCAACACAAACTCCAATGGAGTTTGGACTAAAAATGGCGAAAGCAGAAGAGGAGAAAAACA
Source organism: Sinapis alba (assembly GCA_012274485.2). Classification (NCBI taxonomy): domain Eukaryota; kingdom Viridiplantae; phylum Streptophyta; class Magnoliopsida; order Brassicales; family Brassicaceae; genus Sinapis; species Sinapis alba. The sequence goes on along the minus strand of MU105621.1, from coordinate 487,500 downwards.
TAGACGAGACAGAGTTCAGAAAGAACATCGGGTGCTTGAGATATCTGTTGCATGCGCGACCGGACTTAGCCTTTAGTGTTGGCATACTGAGCAAATATATGCACCAACCAAAGCTCTCACACGGCACAGCACTGAAGCAAATCCTAAGGTATCTAAAAGGGACTCTTAATCTCGGCCTTGTGTTCAAGCGAACACCGAAAAAAAAGTTGGTGGGCTACAGTGACTCGAGTCACAACATTGATGAAGACGATGGAAGGAGTACTACAGGACACATATTCTATCTGAATGAGTGTCCTATCACATGGTGTTCTCAAAAACAAGAAACAGTGACATTATCATCATGTGAGGCAGAGTTTATGGCAGCTACCGAAGCTGCAAAACAAGCTATATGGCTGCAGGAACTACTTGAAGAAACCATCGAGAAACCATGCCAGCAAGTGGAGATACGGCTCGACAACAAGTCGGCTATTGCACTTACACGAAATCCCGTCTTTCATGGAAGGAGCAAACACATCCATAAACGTTACCACTTTATACGAAAATGCGTAGAAAACAATCAAGTCGATGTTCAACATGTCCCGGGGACTGAGCAAAAGGCTGATATTCTAACTAAAGCCTTGGGAAGAATCAAGTTCAAAGAAATGAGAGACCTTGTAGGAGTTCAAAATGTGAAGGAAGTTAACTTCAAGTTTAAGGGGACAATGTTGGAGATAAACATAAAGCTAACTTAGCATCTAAGTTGAAACAATCCTAAGTTAGCTAGGATTAGGATGGTTAGTTCCTAAGAGTTTAGGAAACTATAATCTCTATATATGAGGTGCAAAAGTGTTGCATACCTTCAAGAGTTTCATAGATTGTGTTTGAGAAAGCTTAAGGTTTTTGAGTATTTCCTTAAGAAAGATATATAAAGAGAGTTCTTTATAAACCGAGTTCTTATACAATCTTAAACTTACAGAGAGTCGATCTGTGTGCGTGCTTCTTGTATCTCATCAGCGCTTTGACGTTCTTTTAAGATGAGTGCCGAGTTCGTATCTTCTAATTCTTCTAACTCGCAACGCTTCTTCTCAAGCTTTTTATCATTGTCTTTCATCACTATCCTCACCAGTTTGTTCTTCTCAGTGATTAATTTCTTGAGCTCTTCATTCTTTTTCCTCGTCAGTTCCTTCAGCTCTTCTTCTATCCTTTTCTTTAATTGCCGAGATCTTCGTTCAATTCATTCTTCAGCTTTTCTATCTTTTTCTCACTTTTCTTCAGCTCTTCCTTTATTTTCTTCATATCTTCATCAACGTCCATCTTATTTTTGTTTTTGATTGCTTCCACCTCTGATGTTCCATCTTCTCTGCTTTAAACAGATAAGTTTTTGTTTTATGAATTCTTGCATGCACAGATAAACCTCTTTATTGAGCAGCACAATTCATTATTAACAAGTCGTATCGTTATTGATTTGACATTTCGTAATCATAACTTTCGTTTCCCAATTCAGCTTACAGCCAATTTTAAAAGTAATTGTTTCAAGAATTTTTTTTTTATATAAATGCACCCATATCTTTTTTTTTTATAGAAAATATATATTTAAACCGACCCGTATAAATGGGAAATAGTTTCGGTTACAAGGTCGATTCGAACAAAATATTCCAAGCCTATATATTACAACAACTAGCTTCGCCCACCCACTAAACCCGGCACATTCCGCTAGTGTGCTTTTAATAAACTTTAGAAATCGATTCTTGTTCTCAACCGTCAACGATGACCACGAGAAAGTGAGGTTCTCCTCGTTACTTCGGATGCCGGGAGTCCCTGTGTCGTTTCTGGAGTAGCTAGGTCTCGATGGACTCCTCAAAACTTATAACCGTCACTTCCATAACTCACATACGCTAATGAAGAAGGGAATGGAAGACATACCAAAGGAAAACCTCTCCATGACCCACTGTACAACTCCACAAGTGCCACAACCGTTCAAAGACCAAGAGACCCGAAGGCTAATGAAGCCCATAACGGTAAGCAAAAAGACGGGACGAGTAGACTGCAACACTTGAAATCAGCAGAAGCTCTGGACCTGCAAAAGAACACTGATACAACACTACTTCAAACCACCAAGTGAAAGCCGAAGAACTGGGATGCGTTGGATCGTCGTTAGAGTCACCAAAAGCAATATGAACACGCAGACCACGCGAGCCTCGACTGCTTTTCCCAACGCCGCCTCCGGGAACCGAAGGAACGAAAACTCTTGCGGACAGGAAGAAGAACCGGTGACAACGGCTCAACTCACAACAAGAAAAAACGAGAGCTTAATCACCAAGAAGCTAGTCGACAAGCTTCTACAGCAAGACTGGAGACAAAGAACCCGAAGAGGTATGAGGAATGGGAGAGGGTTCCAAGCGTCACCTCGGAAAGGCCATAGACGACCTCGTCGACACCGTGACACCCGAACCACTACGGACCACCACCGGAAGCACTAACACACGCTAACACCACCGGCTAAGAACGCCTTCGAGGTAGACCAACCTCGAAAGCACCCATGGCGAAAATCTGAAAAGCCTTGTCCTTTCTCGACGCCGAGAATAAGACAGTTACCCACAACCACCACCACTCCGCTACAAACCGAGAGTAAACAGACCACCAGACCTGCAAACACGATCTGAAACTGAAGCCGCAAATCCCCCTCTTTGAACCGTCGACTCACAAGCACTAAAGGTTACTTGACTATCCCTAAAAGCCGACTCATCCAAGATAAACCCCAACACCCACCGTGCCACGACTCCAACCACCAGCAAGCTCACGACAGGCCAAACATCCTCTCGAGCGGAGCCAAAACCGAAGTAAACCTCTAGTGCCAGAATCAAAAGCAAAACGGCAAGGAGAGACAGATCCAAGATGAGCAAAGAGAAGAAGAGAGAAGGGGGGTACCGATGCCGGTAACGCGCTCTCACGCACCGGACGACGTCGGTCCCAAGCACAAGATTACTTTTTCAGTCGAGAGAGAAAGGTAAAGGTAGAAGAGAGAGAATTACAACTCAAAATAAATTATGCACCCATATCTTTGTTGTATTAGAACATCTTAAATGATAAATCATTTGGAGGAAAAGCTTTCTTAAATAGTGTATCATTTTTCTTCTTCAAGATGATGCATCATTAAAGACGACTTTCTCTCATTTTTTTGATGTTTTATATCTAAAAAAATTCATTATTTATTTATACTTTTAGAAAAATTATGGACACTTTCATAATATAATTATAAGTTTATATCAATCTTGTATATTTTTCAGAAATTAAACTTATGTATAATGAAGATGTAATTAAAAAATCGTATTTGAGTAAAAATTACAAATTTTATAAATAATTATTATTATTTTAGAATTAATAATAAATAGTAATAATATAATATATTTGAAATTATTATTTTTGAAGGAAAAAGTGAAGGGAATCATTGGATCAAAACACATTCATTTTGAATATATATGTAAACTATTAGAGATACCCTAAATCAGATGAACAACTGTTTATGAAATCAGTTTTTTAAGATGAAAAATACAAAAAAATTAAGATATTTTCGAAATTTATCATGAGAGCAACTCACCCTTCAACTTTATCAATAATCTTTTATAAAATGGAGTACTGTTGAAAATGCTCCCAAAACCTAAAACTCCTCCCAATATTGTTATTAGAGCTACAAATTAAAGCAAGCGTTACAACAGTTTTGCGAAGAAAAAAGGTGATGCCAGAAAATTAATAGTGACATGTTATTGTGCCAATAGTGTTCCAAAATATAAATAAATAAATTGTGCGAATTAAACTCTTCTATGTATTCTCATCATGTTGGGAAACTTTGTTACTTGTGTTGCAGCTGCTGAAGTTGATTATTTTCCACAGTTATTTAATACTTCCTTCATTTCTATTTAATTATCGTTGCAGAAAAAAAAATTAAAAATAAATATTGTTTTATAATTTTAATGTAAAATTTATTAAGAAAATTTTTCAGTTTATTTTTCTATTGATCGAAATATAGTTAGGTGTATAAATAATTGTGTTTTCATTTTAAAAATATACAAAATTATATGTTTTATTAAAATATATGCATAAATCCAGAACGACAATTAAAATAAAATGAAAAAAGTACAAATATACGGTGTTTAACTCTGATTACGCAATATTGATTTAAAGGAAATCTTTTATGTTTTCTCCCTCTTGTTAGAGAGAGAAAGCTCTCTCAACTTCCCTCTTAACTCATACTAATCTTTCAGAGGGATTGAGAGTTTCTTTTCTTTTGTTGTAAGATATTCGATCGCTGGATCGATTTTTGATTCTGTTTGCGGATCTTTTTTTCGCGTTGGCGAATTTTAATGTGTTTTCTCGATCAAATCTGGGCAGTTTTATCAAGTTTATGTCTTTCTCAGTTTTGATTGAGACTAATAAGGATCGTATCCGGTCCATATATTTCACCTTTCACTGCATTTCATCTCTATCCCTATGGCTATTACTCGGATACCTTCTCCGACGCTTCAAATTCAACCTCCTTTTAAGAGTATCAGACTTTACTCTTATGTTAAGCCATTAATTGGCGTTGTAAAGCTTCTCAATAGAAGGAACGTCGAATTTTGATGGTTTTCTTAAACCACTGTGAAACAGATTCAGTAAAGTTGGGGTTTCAATACGGTCCAACAAAGAATCTTTCTTCAAGCGGTTTTAAGCTTCCTCTGTTTTCTTTTGCGGTGTAGCAAGGGTTACTCTGATTGATTGACCGCGGTTTTAAGTGAAAGGTTATCATCAGTAAGTACAAGAGCTAGGCAATGCAAAGTGCTACGGTGGTACCACTGAAGAAGCTTCGCCGGAGTTTCAGTTCGTCAGCGGTTTCAGCGTTGATGGATCCAAAGGCGGTGGTTCAAGCTTCGTGTCTCAATGGGTGCTAAATCAATGCTACGTTGCACAAGATTTACGAAAAGCCCACACGTGTTTTCAGCTTTGTAATTTTATTATGATGTTGGGCCTTAAACCTATATTTGTACTTCTGATTCAGCCCAGGTGGCTTTAATGAAATCAAAGTTGACAAAAAAAAAAAAAAAAAAACTCTGATTACGCAGCTCCCTAGATATCCATGGCATTTGTTTACAAAAAAATACATGAGAATTTGAGAAAGGCCACGTAGTTTACATAATACCATAACGTAGGTTTTAGTTTATAGACACAAAAGAAAAACAAGTTACCAAACCAACGAGAAGAAAATAGTTAATACTAACAAAATGAGAAACACAGACTAGCAAGTACTCCCCCGTTCCATTAAGATAAATGTTTTAGAAGAAAAAAATATTTTACAAAAATTTATTTTTAATATTTTTTATACAAAAATTGCAAAATTCAGTAAAATTAATTGAATTTATTGAAAGACTATTGGTTAAAATGTATTAGAATTTAATAATTTATAAAAATGATGTATGATTAATGTGTTTTTTTAATATGTGTGAAAACACCAAAACATACATCTTTAAGGAACAGATGGAGTAATTAACAAGCCCTTACAAAACAACACGTAGCTCCTTGCTTATCAAGGACAAAAACAGCTAAGAACCTATTTTCCATCCTTCACTGATCATCATGCTTCATATAACACAAGAACACTAGTCTTAGTATCATCAATATGTATGTGTATACTTTAAACCTATGGAGATTCATTTGGAAAGTTGTGGCACATACCTTTTAGGTTCGTTTGCGATTTTTGATCTGTTGAGTCAAGTGAGCAATACCTTCTTTGAGTGTGGCTTTTCTCCCGTGTTCAAAATTCCACAGTACAGGAACTGTATACCGACCACTTGGGTTAAACTCGTTTAGCTCCTCGAGTGCTGTCTTCACTGCGTTCTTCACGTCTTCTCCCCACTCTTCCCTCAATTTCTTAAGTTTCTCGTTTTCATCATCCACAACTTCCTACACAACACCACACCACACCATTCAGCAAAAATCACCAATAGTAAAACAATATAGAGAGTAATGGTAAAGAACATGAGACATAACGAAACCTTCATTTTTTCTCCATCCCCCACCCGTTTAAATGGGTACCATGCTTGGTCCTTGAGGTTTTTCTGCCACTTCGAGCAAAGCATGGCGTGTTGCAGCTCAACGTTTTTGAAATAAGACGCAAATTGTGTGTGTATTCATGTACAAAGTAGCTGAATATATTCTCCGATGCTTCACACGTACATGTGTATGATGATGAGAAGTTTTGTAATTCTTCCCACAGTTTTGATAAACGTCCATAGTAACTAAGAACTGATTCACCGTTTTGTTTGCAGTTGGTGACTTCGTTCTCAAGGAGGTGCTTACGCACACTATTTTTAATCGAGAACCGTCGTTTAATAGATTCCCAAAGTTGATGACCATCAGGAACGTGGCTTACCGTAGAACGGACAATAGGATCAATGGAGGTGCGAATCCAACCAACTATCATGGAGTTGGCCGATGTCCATCGTGAAAGATCGGGATTAGTCGATGGTTTGGGAATAGAACCATCAATAAATCCAATCTTTTGTTTTGCTTGAAGAGAATTCCAGAATTCGGTTGCCCATTCGGAATAGTTATCGCCTTTTAGAATCACTGGTGTGATTAACGCTCCTGGATTATCTGAGGGATGAAGGGTATAAGAGATATCCGAGGAACCCATCTCGGCAGTAGTAGTAGTATTAGAAGAAGAAGTAGGAGATATTGTAGAAGCCATGAGTGTTGATTAACAAACACGGCGTAGTAGTAGTAAGGTGTTTTGATGCGGAAGCGAAAAAAATTTCTTGAGTATTTAGGTCAGGAAAATCGTTTTAGCTCTGATACCATGAAATAAGACGCAAATTGTGTGTGTATTCATGTACAAAGTAGCTGAATATATACAAGTGCATGATCCTATCCCTCAAGGGTTTATGTGACTAGATAACTACAAGTTACTAAGCTAGCTTTATCTCTAATATATGTATCCTTATCTCTATAGTTTTCGCCACTGAATCTCTGCTCATATACTTTCAAGAATGGTTTTTCATCAACTTCGCCCATCCTCTTTACTCTGATCACGAATCCTTCATCCGATAAATCTCTCAATCCCTGCATGCATATACATAAATAGACTTACATGAGACACCAAGATATGCACATAAAAGCAAGAACATAAAAACAAAATCTTAAATAATACTTCCTCCGTTTCAAAATGTCACATATAATATGTTTTTCACACATATTAATAAAATATACTCCTTCCGTTTCATATTAAGTGTCGTTTTAGAAATTTTTTTTATTACAAAATTAGTGTCGTTTTCGTATTTCAATGCAAAATTTATGAATTTTATTTTTTAGTTTAATTTTCTATTGGTTGAAATATGGTTAAGTGTATAGGAAATGATGTTTTTATATAGAAAATAGGTAAAATTAAATGTATTCTTAATCCGTGTGCACAAATATAAAATGACACTTATAATGAAATAGAGGAAGTATTAAATCTTAGCACTAAATGTATAATTTTTTGTGATTAACTATTTCTCATAACTTTTAACCAATCAAAATTCAATAAATTCAATTTTTTTAAGTTTATAATTTATCATTATTACCTATTAAAAATTACAATGAAAGAGTAAAAAATATAATTTTTTGAAATAATTTTTTTCCTTAGAATATAGATTATTTAGAAACGGAAGGAGTATTAATTACAGTAATTAATTATGTGCGTGCATCTTGTATCTCATCAGTGCTTTGACGTTGTTTTATGAGGAGTACCGAGTTCGTATCCTCCAATTCAACGCTCCTCCTCCAGTTTCTTATCCTTGTCCTTTATTACTTTCTTAGACCATGTGCATCGGTGGTTGCAAGGGGGGGTTTAAGAAAAAACAGTGGTGGACTCCACAATTTCTCTTAAAACCAATCATAAAAGAGTTCAATTAAGAACCGATTATTGTTGGGGTTTTGTACCAATCGCGGGTCCCACTAACACGTGGCGGTCCGGGATTGGTGGACTTTATAATTTTTTTTTTAATCAGGAAAAAGAAAAGAAAAAATAAAATATTTTTTTTTAAAAAACTTTTTAAGGATTTTATGGGATAAACATGCCCTTAGAGCATGAGCAATGAAGGTTTCTGGATAGGTACCTCACCACCAAATAATAATAAATAAAGAAAAAGTATGAAAGAGAGTGTAGAAAACACAAGAATCGATTGGTGTATGAGAGACTTCTCAAAGAGCTTAAGAGACTATTGTACCATATGTTTGTTTTTAAGTGGTACACCTATTTTCTAAAACTAAAATTTTACTAAATAATTAAATTACTTTCAACTACTAATATATTAATGTCTAGAGATCCATTTAAAAAAATTCATCACTAATGATGCTCTTAAGTTCTTCATTTTTCTCCTTAATCACTTTCCTCAAGATTTCATCCTTCTGAGTGATTAGTTTCTGAAGCTCTTCATTATGATCCTTCCTTACTTTCTTGAGCTCTTCATTATTATCATTCTTCAGCTCTTCATCTTTCATCTCCAGTAACTTCTTCATCTCTTCATTCATTAGCTTCTTCATCTTTTCTATCAATTTTTTCTTCAACTTTTCTATCTCTTCCTCAGTTTTTTTTCGCCCTTTCATCTATCATCTTCCGTGACTTCTCGTGCACTTTATTCAATTCTTTCTTCAACTTTTCTGTGTCTTTCTTAGTTTTCTTCAGCTCTTCATCAACGTCCATCTTATTTTTGTTTTTGGTTGCTTCCACCTCTGATGTTCCGTCTTCTGCTTTAAACAGATAACTTTTGTTATATGGAACTCTGCATGTACGGATAAATATTTTTATTGAGCCGAACAGTTCATTATTAACAAGTCGTATCGTTATTGGTTTTATGTTTTTTTGATGAAAAAAAATATTTTTATGTTATTGGTTTTATGTTTCCCAATTCAACTTTGTTTACTGCACCGCCAATCTCTCATATATTTATGGTAAACTTTTAATATTCTCTAATCAGAATACTACTCCCTCCATTTCATAAAATTGTATATTCTACAGAATTTTTTTGTTTCAAAAAGATATATTTTTTTTATATATATTTTCAATGCATATGTTTATTGGCTTAAAATTATGAGAAAAAAGATAATCACAAAAATTATGCAAATTTAATGTGTTTTATTAAACTGTGTGAAAAATCTAAAATATGTAACATTTTGAAACGGAAAAAGTATATTTTATATTTTAAATATTTAAAAATTTGAAAGCAAGATAACATCTATTAATACTATTAAAATATATAAAAATTGAAGTCTTTTTATTTTCCAAATATTTATAAATGTGCCATTTATGTATTTATGGTAAACGTTAAATATTTTTAATCATAATATTATATTATCTTAGGAGTTATTATAGAGTAATTCCCTTAGATAGCCTCTTTTAATTTGTTTGTCACAAAAATAGTTTTTAAGGAGTAAAATGACCAAAATGTTTTTTTTTTGAAGCTAAAAAATTCATTTATATGCATTTATACCCCTAGGGTTAACTAATTTGGACTTTAGGGTTTAGAGTTAAGGGGTGGGTTTGGGGTTAGGGTTTCAAATTTCAAAAAAAAAGTAAAAAAAATCAAAATTTCAAAAAAAAAAAAGTCTATTTTGGTCATTTTATTTTTTGAAGGCTATTTTTGTGACAAAAACTTAAAAATGGCTATTTAAGAGAATTGCCCGTTATTATACTAATTTAGGTAGTATATAAGTTTTATTAAATTAATTATTTCAAATTTTAAAAAGGTGTTTGTTTACCCTAAAAATATTTAAGCTAATATTAATTTAAATAAAAAATATGGTTAGAAAATTTATAAAACACTTAAGACTATAACCTTTTGGCAAATAGAGTATTTACAGAAAAACTCAATATTTACAGAAAAACATAAGGGTTAACACACATATTTTAAGAGAAATTAAAAAAGTCTTCTTTTAATGCATAGTTGAATCGTGCACTCACGTATAATGATAGTCAAAGAGGTTTGAATCTTTTATTGTTTCCGTTTCTTTAGAAAATATATATTTCTTAATGGTTATTCTAATGATTTATGCAGTATATAAAGTTTTATTAAATTAATTATTTAAAAATTTAAAACGATGCCTATTTACTTTGAAAAACAGTTAAGCATACATTAGTACAAATAAAGAATGTAGCTAGAGATCTTACAAAACATTAAAGACTATAACTTTTGGTAATCAGACCATTTAACGAAAAACTAGATATTCTCGTAGGGGTTAATCCATTTATTTTAAGAATAACTATAACTTTGGTAAATAGATCATTTACCGAAAACTCAATATTTTCGTAGGGGTTAACCCACATATTTTTTTAAAAATTCAAATTTTTTGATAATCTTGTTTCATTTCATAGTTACATCGTTCACTGACGTTGGATGATGGTCAAAGAGATTTAGATCCTTTGTTGTCTTCGTTTCTCAAGAAAATATATATATTTTTAGTGGTTATTCCACCAATTTAGGTAGTATATGAAGTTTTAATAAATTAATTATTTAAAATTAAAAACGATGTCCATTTACACTGAAAAAGAGTTAAACATACATTAATACAAATAAATAATGTGGTTATAAATTTTATAAAATATTAAAGACAATAGCTTTGGTATATAGAGAATTATCAAAAATTCAATATTTTTGTGAGGGTTAACCCACATATTTTAAGAAAAATACAAAATATTTGATACTGTTGTTTTAATGCATAGTTGCATCGCTCACTGACGTATGATGATTGTCAAAGAGGTTTGGATCTTTTTTTTTCTTTGTTTGTCTAGAGAATATATATTTCTTAGTGGTTATTCCACTCATTTAGACATTATATGAAATTTTATTAAATTAATTATTTAAAAATTAAAAATGATGCCGATTTACCCTGAAAAGAGTTAAGCATAGATTAATACAATAAAGAATATGGTTAGAAAATTTATAAAATATTAAAAACTATATTTTTGGTAAATCTAGTATTTACCGAAAACTCAATATTTTTATAAGGGTTAACCCACATATTTTAAGAAAAAATTAAAATTTTTGACAATCGTTTTTAAAGCATAGTTGTATCGTTTACTGATGTAGGATGATGGTTAAAGAAGTTTGGATCCTTTGTTTTCTCCGTTTTTAAGAGAATATATATTTCTTAGTGGTTATTCAACTGATTTAGGTAGTATATAAAGTTTTAATAAATTAATTGTTTAAAATTAAAAAACGATGACCATTTACCCTGAAAAGAAGTTAAACATACATTAATACAATAAAGAATGTGGTTATAAATTTTATAAAACAATAAACTTATAACTTTTGGTAAATAGAACATTTACCGAAAATTCAATATTTTCGTAAGAGTTAACCCACATATTTTAAGAAAAATTCATTTTTTTGACAATTTTTTTAATGCATAGTTACATCGTTCACTGACGTAGGATCTAGACTTGTGATTGGTAGATCGGTCGTGCAGCGAAAATTGGCGTTCGAAGATCTAGACTTAGGAATTTGTCGCAGCGAGAGCTGGACATTCCATAATGGAATCGGAGTTCTAGGATTGTATTTAATAAACCCTAAGCAACTATTAATCTATGTTTTTATTGTATGTTTGCATTCCCTAGATCTAGCGTTTTTCCTCATCATTGCAAACCGATAACTTGTTATGTTTACTTTACTGCTTTCTATTTACGTTCTAGCTTTATCTATAGCTGATAGTTTACTGTGTTATTTACACTCTATGTAGATTCGATTCCCAAGTATTGCAATTGACCTCTTTGAGAGAGTTCTTTTGGAATAATTTGAGCATATCATCTACTCAAACAACATGGTCATACGCAGAGAACCAACATACCAAAATGCAGATTTCTCAAATCTATTCCAGTTTACTCAAGTAGCAAATATGATTAAAACATATTATAGGACGCAGATAAACAAAATCCCCAAACCTTCGGCTTAATGCATTTACAAATACCTAATCACACATGCAACAAAAAGATATTTCAGTTTTCAGATTTATTGAATCTATGCAGCTAGTTTACGGTAACCCAACCAAATCAAAAGTATAATAGAATGAACACACGAGTCCAAACACAGAACCACAAACTTTTGGATTAAATCGGTTAGAACTAGAAAGTCCTAAATTAAAACTTATAGTTTTTAACTTATGGGCTCTGATACACATCTGTGAAGTCGAATCAGCTAGCGGTAATTCACCTCGCCATGAATCATGTTCCAGTGTTCTCGTGACCGTTGCTTTTTGAATCTGAGAAGCCTCTCCTTCCCTCACCGACAAATCCTTCATAAACATTTTTTTCCTCCACAAAACATCACCAGGAATGCAGTCAGTGGCGTCTTGGTCGCTCAAATATGAGTAGGAGTCTATTTGCATTCCCAAATTTTACCAATGAAAAACTTATTCTCTGATAGGTGTGTGGGTAACAAAGAGCCACATTTTACTTTTTACACTCTCTAACTATTAAACAAAATTTATATTTCTTTGCAGATTGCACCGGGTTTGAAGAAGAGTACAATGGCATTATTACGTAAAATATACTATATATGCGAGAAACTTAGGTCTTTTCATCAGAGTGAATTATAAAAAAATTATGCGTTATATGGTGCAATTTGTCAGCTTTCAATTAAGAAGCTTAAATGAAATAAGGGAGAAAAAAGAAAAATCATGAAATATCCTTATATAAGGTTCTGAGAGATTTTATTATTTGTATCAAACTTAGAATTTAGATATTAGCTGCCACATACATTGAGACAACTGTCATTACATAGAGCTGACAAAGTCAACGATTTCAACAACATCATGGAGCAAAGAGTTGGAGTTCACCACCCTACAGTTCTGTCTGATCTGTCCTTGGGATCCTGTGAGAGGGGTAATGTTTCCCATTCTATCCATCGCCGTTATAAACGCATTGAAGAACTTTTGTGTGCCATCAGCGTATTCTCTCACCAAGGGGATGGTATCAGTGGCATTGGGGCTTGAGAACAGCTCTTGATCGGTTTGGATAAGTCCTTTGTGCTCTTTCAGATTGACATAATATTTGTTGTCAAAAACCGTCGGTGTGCGTAGATCAAAATCCACTAGAACGCTTTGGTTACCATTACGAGGGCATAGTCCACGAAGCGTCTGGAGATAAGTAGTGTTGAGGGTAGGATCAGGTAAACCAGTGTTGGTGAAGTTGTATAGCCTGTCCATAATAAACTGGCATTGGTTTTTACCAAAAGTGTGACCCCCTAAGCAAAAATAATATTGTTAGACTAATTACACCGGTTTTGTTATTATATCTAAAGATTTTTTTTTTTGAAAAACATCTTAGAACTAAGAGCATACTTACCAGAGAGAGCAACGAGATCAGAAGGAAGGTTAAGTCCGACATTGCTAAAACTGGCTTTAAGTTGTTGAAGCGTAAAGAATGGAGCAGGGAGATTGTTATTAGAGAGATCAAAGAAAGCTTGTAAGCTATCTCGTCTCCCCAAAGGAACCCTCCATGCAGGACCTCCTGCCTAAAATATTTATATTTCAAAATAATTACTTGTTTTGAAAATTAATTTTGAAGATGTCAAGGTTTTGATGGTTAAAAAGAAAACCATATCATGAAAATTCAACAATTAAGTAACTAGGTAAAAAAGAATAAATTATCTTATCGACTTATTATTGTAATAATATATTATCTTCTTAATAAGATATGTATTGGTCTTTTTGTAAGGAGGACCACGCGTTTCTAATAATTTCTCAACTAATCGTCAATACATGTCTAATATTTTAAAAGAAGAATAACAATAAATATAAAAAATATCATATTTTCAAACAACCTGAACTATTCAAGTTCTTTCTTCAATCATGCGTTGCCATGTTTGATTGTTTGTTCAGTGACACAATGAAAGAATTTAAAAGAGTCTTTGTCAATAGAGCATACCAAATTGACAGATTGTTGAGCTGCGATGGTTAGAATATCTGCACATGAAACAATCCTCGGGCATGCTGCCTCCACCGCTGCTTTCATTCTGTCAACCACTGGAAATCCTCGAGCGGAGTTTGCATTTGGCGCAGCGTCTTTTTCCGTTCGAAACGATGTCGTGTTGTCTAACAATATCGATGCATCGCAACCCTTTTACAAACCAAAAGAATTAGTGAGATTGAGTTCTTCATTCATTAAAACCATTTGTTCAAGCAAGACCTGATCATAGTATAATCTTTCTTTCAATACCATATCCACAAAGTTATATATTAATGTTTTAAGAAACATCACACGTTAACAAAATTCTGCTAACAACACACCATCTGATTCAAGGACTGAAAGTTTTTTGGAAATAATATAAATAAATGATTTTGTGGAATTTTCGGGGTTCACCGTAAGTGTGATGTTTGAATGTTTTCTAAAATGTTTCTTTCTTCTATATCAATAATTGACTGATATAAATTCATACCGTGTTTGGTACGGGCCCATGTTCTTCATTAATAGAATAATACAATCAATTCATGTTTTGGAATCATTTTTATAAGAGATTAAAAAAAAGTGTCGTCGTTGACAACAAGAGCTAAGATATTCGACAGTAACCAAATCTTAGTGTGATATTTTTTTATCGATAAATTTTCTGGATCAAATCCGACTATTATTGCAGATAACGTCTCGTCTTAACTAATACCCCACCCAAATATTTTATTAAACATTCTAAGCAGTATAAATATAAAGGAAAATAGTGCAAGCGACATGTTATGTTGTTTCTGCCGATAATTATAACTGGCAAAGACGTATTTTGATTTTCTTGAGTGTCACCAAAACCCGTGTAAGTTGTTTCAGAAAGCAAGTGAATAAGATACATATTGACAACAAAATCTAAGAATCAAAAGACTGTCACAAGAAAGTATTGTAGCAAAGCATATTTATCTTTAAATAAATTATTATAGTTCTACTATACTAATGTACACGTAAATTATGAGTGAAAGTCAACTACGAAATTGAGAATTATTAGCTTACATTAACGAAGCAGTCGTGGAAGTGAAGACGAAGGAGGCTCGCGGCAATACGAGGATCCGATCTTAGCTCGTTGACGATGATTCCCCTGACGATGGTAGAGACGTTAGGGCAGGTATTGTCGTAGAAAGTAGGAGTTAGTACTTGAGCACTAGAAAAAGATGAATGAAGCATAAGGCATCCCACTGTTAAAAGGGTTGTCCAAGTTGACAACGAACACAAAGAAGAGGAATTCATTTTTTATCCGAAGAAAATTCTCTGATTGGTTTTAGGAGAGAAAGATGAGGAAACTCTATATCACAAAAAATCCTTTTATAGACAAACGGGGTCTAACTTGTAGGCTTTATCTATATATTTTTTAAATAAAAATGATTGCTATACATTTTTATCTCAACAACTAGTGACGAATTTATATACTTTTTCATATATGTATTACAATTATATACTTTTGTCAACAACTATATATATCTATATATATATATATATGTTGAGGTAATTAAACTGTTAAAATTACCACATGATTAGTTTTTGGCACCGACTAGATGGAGGTAATCACAATGATTCAAAATTTAGGAGTATGACCAAACTTTTCTACAGAATTGAAGGAGCTATCAAAACTAAAGGATAAATTTAATGATTTTCTATTATTTATCTATTTTATTCTAAAAATGTTTCGTCAGATTTATTAGCTAAAATAATAAGAGATTTTTATAGGGAATTGTATTACAATGATTGTTTTATTCCAGTTTGGTTTTATAGACCATCTTAAGCTTGAGTAATAAATACAACGATTTGATGGAATTTTTTTTTTTGTGATTTTAATTCGACTAGAATAATATTATAGAAGACACCTTGAAATTGCATGATCAAATGATATATGAAAATAAGACCATATTATACAACTCTTTAATTAAACGTTCCACAACCTCTTATTTTCTCTAAATTGCCTTAGTCCCGAAACACTGAAAGTATCTAGATTAAAACCATTAAAATAAAACACTGACTTGAAAATCAAGACTAAAACCATAAAACTAAAATACTGATACATCAGCCCTACCGAGAATGTGGTAGTCTCACTCCTCCTTGATCGAAAAGATGCGAGTCATCTGTAGGGCATCCCCATCAGAAATATCTAAGACAGGTTCTGGATATTCAAAAAATTAAAGAAAATTGGAAACTATTAAAACCGAGAAACCATCGGTTTTTATTGAGAACCTCAACAAAAGATGTTAAGATATTCTTCTTACATATGTTGTTCTCTATATAGTTTGTATCATATTCGTGATTTAAAATTTAACGATTATCAAATTACATACAAGTTATTAATATTAAATTTATGAGAAAACCTTTGAGAAAATACTCCTGGATAACAATGCTCTTAGCACCACTAGACTCCAAATAGTCTTACTGGAATACCAACAATATTTTCATCAGGTTTTGGTAATATAACTAAAAATAAGATATATGTATCGAAGCTCAATAGGTTTCTTGGGATCATGCGCTGCCCTTTAAAGACACTAGAGAGAGAAACAGTCGGAAAATGACCTATTTTAACATAAAATTTGTTCCTAAACTTTATAGTAGTACGTATTTCATATTGAACTAAACAAAAACTTAAAAATATTATTTGAACTTTACGCATCGTGCCTTTTCATTCCTCAACTTTATAATAGTGCATATTCCATACTGAACTAAACAAAAATTTAAAAATACTACATGAACTCCCAAAACCATGCTTGTATATATATATATATATATATATATATATATATATATTGATCATCAAAAGTGTTAGTCATTCATTAATTTATCAAACAACATCATTTTGGATAAATTTTAAATTTTGCAGAATTTATGACAGAGAGGTTCAGACCTAGGAGTATAAACAAATTCAACAAAGATAACAGATCATGCAGCAACCAGGAGTCCATCTTGGATGATGTAACAGAGAATGCGAAGAGCGAGATCGTCATTCTAAACAGGCGCTAGCCCAAGCGACAAACAATCTCAAGACGATGCAATCAAAGGTCCACCGAGCCACCGACTAGGCCCGTGAAGTAAATAAATTTATTAAAGAAACACAAAAGACACCATTCACAGACTGCATTGCCAACGTTCCCATCCCGAACACTAATCTCAAAATCCCCTCATACAATGGAAAAATGGATCAACAAGTTCACATGGCAGATTTCTATATCACAATGGGATGAAATCACTTTAACGATGGGGAAAGGATTTCCGGATACTTCAAACTCTTTGTCAAAAATCTGGCAGGAACGGATCTAAAATGGTTCTCTCAGTTTGAGGACAACTCAATCGATTAGTTCAACCAAATGTCTACGGTTTTCATGAAACAATACTCTATGTTCATAGAGAAAGGAGCTTCATACACCGACATGTGGACAATGTCCCAAAGAAGGAGGAATCCTCCGCTATTCATTGGAAAGTTCAAGGGAGTCCTCTCCTACATTATTGTGAACAACAAGGCAAGGATAACAACACTCAAAAACTCCCTGCGGCATGAACTGGGATTCCGCAAATAACTAATGCTCGATTAAACTATACACCAAGCTTTAAGATACATGGAAATTGAAGAGGAGAAGAATGCTCTAGCTGAAAAAGATTCTCTGATGTCAAGACCAAAGGTTATAACTCACGAAGAAGATGAAAAGTGACAAAGGCGATGTAGAGGATCATGAGGAGACAAAGGACCTTCCAGAGATCAGTCCTATATGGGCAATGAACGAGGAAAGACCAAGAGCAGTACGGAAAAAGATTATCAAATACATGGAACAGTGAAGAATGTGAAAACACAACTCCGAGATTTTTTGCGAATTCCATAAGTCTCATGGACATACCACCAAAGAATGCTATGGGTTCCGAGTTTATTTATTTCCAAAATATTAAGAAGAAGGGCTGTCACGGTATGAGGATTCCCCTCCAAAGGGTCCAAATGACACGTACACTCCCAAATGAGATCGAGATGCAAGAAGATCAGACACATCAGGACCATCGACCTCACACAAAAGAGTTAACATGATAATGGGAGGAAACCCCTTCTGTGCAGAATTTATTTGAGTATCAAAGGATAAGGCAGAAGACGTAAATTCAGAAACTACGGGAGCCCGAGAAATGATAGAGGACGATGTAATACTAGAATTTATGAAGCATACAGAAAATATGTAGTAGCCGCATAATAATGCACGAGTCCTAGATATAATGCTCGCTGAGTGAGAGATAATTCAATCATTAATCAATACCAGAAACTGGGTATATGTGATCTACAAGGATACACTTGATAAGATGGAACTCCCTGATTTTCAGATCAGGCCATCCAAGCAACCTCCGGCGGGCTTCAACGAAGAATCACTAAAAGTCGTCCAAACCGTGAGACTTCCGACCTACATCAGTGGAGTTTCAATAGACAAAAAAATCACAAACATTGACTCCCCCGACATCAAAAACATCATCCTTATAACACCTTTGACCAAGGCCATGTGATCTTTCCCATCACCCTATCCCCAATGCATCAAATTCATGACCTCTGAAGGCGTCACAACCATCTGTGGGAGCCAAAGGGAAGCCAGATTATACAACATAAACGAAAAAGCACCATCAATTATCAATTAAAGATCCAGGCTGGCGAGCTTGACAGGAAAAGAAACAGGACAACAGAAGAAGACATGAAAAACGTATCAGGAACATGGCACTAAAAGGAAGATCCCATGCGGAGGAGTAGATAGGAAATAAAAATGTATACCTCGGAGCTTTCAGAAAAGATAAACCAAGAAGTCAACCACTCTTCGACACAACAATATATGTTAATACTTGCAAGCATGAAATAAGCTAGGAGAATACTTATCAAATAGATCGATCTATCAAAAGACGAGCTAAAAAAACATGGTTCCGTGAACCCTACACTTTCTAAAACTGAACTACATAAAGGCCGGATGCCATTCAGGTAGACAACCCATTTTGGGTGTACTATTAGTAAAATAAAATTTTAATTTTCCAAATAACCGAGATCTTTAGCTCACTCTATCGAGCTCCTTAGCTTCGAGCTCTTTAGCTCACTTCATCGAGCTCTTTATCTCACTTTATATAGCTCTTTATCTCACCATATCAAGCTCCTCAGCTCCAAGCTCCTTACCTCACCTTATCAATCTCCTCAGCTCTAAGATTTTTACTCCCTCTATTTACGAGCTCCTTAGTTCTGAGATTTTCCGCTCTTTACAGTGGAGCCTTAGCCAGGAGGAAAGTATTTTTCGTGCATCTCCCATACATGCCTTGGTGAAACGACATCCTCATCATGAGCAGAATAGTTTGAGTTCACTCATCAAGCCGCATGAGCTTAAGGATGCCTATTTGAACAGAAATCCAGTCTCCCCCGCAAATACTTAAGAGACACAAAAACTGCCAAGCCTCCTAAAAACACTCAAGTGGCTACATGGTAAGCCAAATCCTGGGACCTAAATACTGATTCTGATACAGGATAAACCGAACTATCTTTTCCCCTTATTTCCATCCCTTAGATTAAGTCAGACTTTCATTCACCCGATGTTATTTATAAATAAAAAGTCTTGCAAAAATTAAGTGACATTTCTTGCCTAATGTGCGAAGTATAGTATGAAACACGATAAGAGAAGACAAAAGTTGATAGTTAAAATTCTTGGATAAAATCCTTTCCAGGGATGCTCATGGATTAAAACCCTACCGAGCATTTAAATATGTATATTCAAAAGCAAAACTAAAAATAAAAGCCTCCATGCGGCCTATTCTCAGATCCCTTCGTTAGAAGCATAAGCAAGAATGGTTGAATAATCAGTGATATGCTATAGAACTTACCTGTTTTTAGCCATAGTATAAGTCATTTCTATTATATGTGTTTGGAATTCTTTTTAGAGTCTTTTCAGATCTAGGCATGTTTTCGAGCAATATGGTGATTATAGAGCATTTTGGAGCAAAAAAGAGAAGAAACTCATAGCTGAAGAAGTTAGAGTTGAGAAGAGAGGAGAGTGTCGATCGACACTGCCACTTTGGCATTGATCGACACCCGATCAAGACAGGCCCGACTCAAGACAAGCCGACTTAAGCCCAGAAGATCCACATAATTACAAAACTACCCTTGGCTGATTTTTACCTAATATTTATAGTGTTTGCTAGGGCTGGGCAAATAAACCGAACCCGAAAACCCGAACCGAACCCGATCCGATAAAAATGAATCCGAACCGATCTGAACCCGACATAAATACCGAATGGATCTTGTTTTATGGTATTTCGGGTTATGGGTATTATCCGAACCGAACCCGAACTTAAATGGATATCCGATAGAACCCGAACCAATTCAAAATCCCCCAAAATAACTTATACCAAACATGATCTTAATTCCTAATATGTATCAAAAAACACACCAATATATTATTGACCATCTAGAATAATTATCTATTACATGAATAATTAACTCAAATACTTAATTTAATATATATTTTGGTGTATGATTAATATTTATGTTTGTGTTTAATATTAATATATAGCTTAATATATGTTTTTGTTAGGTCGACTTGAGAAAAGTTTGTGTTTCTCGAAATGTAGTTTTTTATTGTTTACTTTATTATATGTCTAATTTTTTGTTATTGAGCTTTATGTTTAAGAGTTTAATGCTTAGCGTCTTGATGAATGAAGGTGACGATTGAAACTTGAAGTTTTAAATTTTTTGTTTTATTTTCATTGAATAATATTTTTCATTTCATGAGAACTTGGTTTTTGTTTTGTGTTGTCAATTATTTGATTTTTTCTATCAGTAATTATGTTTATCTTTCGTTTGATTTTGGATAATCATGCTTGATGTTCTTTTTAATTTTTAATCGATTTTACTTATGTTTTGGTTGCAAAATAGGTACAAATCATGTACTTTTAAATCGAATAACTGATTTTACTTATGTTTTGATTACAAAGTAGGTATAAATTAGGTATTTTTAAACCAAAGAACCGATTGGGACCCGAACCCGAAAGTATATCGGGTTGTACCGGTTCTTTGAAGATTTACTAACCCCGAACCGAACCCGAAAAAACCCGAACCGATCCCGAACCGAATTTTCATATAATCCGAATGGGACTGATTTTGATAAACCCGAAAAACCGAGACCCGATTGGATAAAACCGAAAACCGATTGGGACCCCGAATGCCCAGGCCTAGTGTTTGCCATTGTTTGGGCAACAAACAAAACTTTTACTTTCTATTATTCAAAGCAAACAATTTTAAGGTTTTTAGTAGATTGGAGAGAAGATCCAAACTCCTTCAGAGCTTGTATTGGAACTTCATTGATTTCTCTATTCTATTAAATGCTTTTTATTCAGACTTGTGATATGATTTACTCTATTATGTCTGAGTAGTTCTCTTTGTTAGATTTAAAGTTAATTAGGTTTTGATGGATTACCAAAACTATAGAATTACTTGGGTAAATTTATATGATATCCTTCATTAGACTTGTTCTCACTACTTGAGTTATAAAGTAGCTAACTAGAACCCTGAAATTAGGGTTGTAGACAACTATGATAATAAGTTCTCTTCCTAAATTGATTCTCTTGAGCTAGGTTGCTAGACACATACAATATCTGATCTAGAACATTAGTGAATTTATCAATTAGGACTTTTTAAACCGGCCTAAGGTAGCATTGATTGATGCTAGAAAGGTAGCACCGATCGATAATCATTATGTTTCTACAAGCGAGAGATGGAACATTGGACTTAGACAATTTATTAGACTCTCGGCGATGGCTGCATATCTTTACATTAGAATTCGAGTTCTAGGACTATCATTCACAACACCCTTAGCTTCTATATCTATATAATCCATATTGCATGAAACCCTAAGTTTAGCTATTTCAACCAATTGTTTACAAACAAACTGCTTTACTATTTACTGCTTTATAACATATTTTCCTAGCTTAATCTTAATATTTCTAGTCTATTGTGTGCACACATTCCATGTGGATTTGATCCCTAAGTACTGCAACTGATCCTCTTATTTGACAATGTAAAGTAGCTCTAGGGTAATTTGAGGTGTATCAATCAACAGCGGAGAGAGGAGGAAAGTTTGAACTTAATTGGGTAGTAATCGACAGCTTTTCCTCAGGAGGACCTCAGTTTGATCGTCACCAGTCTTGGCATCAGCCCCTACCTAGGCAATACCAACATCAGCCTATTTTTCATCGACTTCTGCCAAGACCGAAGATAAAAAGAGATCACCACAGCCTGAGTCATCAGAAATAGGAGAAACCCTGATATCCCTCTAAATATCAAAATCCATGACTTTCATTTCTCAAATATTGGTATTGAAGTGCTTCAGAGAC
The DNA here is from genome assembly GCA_012274485.2 of Sinapis alba. NCBI lineage: Eukaryota > Viridiplantae > Streptophyta > Magnoliopsida > Brassicales > Brassicaceae > Sinapis > Sinapis alba. The sequence goes on along the minus strand of MU105621.1, from coordinate 465,176 downwards.
TTCTCCCACGTTTCCCAATCTACCACCAAACCGAAAAAACTTCTTGCACTTGTTGCATTTAAGACCAAAAGGGCATTCTCCTAGACACCCTTAGAGTCATCAAAAGCTTATCCAAGGTTTGTACTTCGCTTCGAAAGCACAAGGAGTTTTTGCTACGGCTTTCCAAATCTCATCTTCCCTCAAAACATTCAGCCTTAAGATTGAGGCGCATCTCGAGATTACAACCCTTTTGGACAGCGGCCACCTTTGACTGATCCAAGGAATTCCGAGCCTCTTCCACAGAAGCACGGAGTCTAGAGTCCGACGCCTCAAACTATTTTATCCTTCCTTAGCTCTCACATCCACCTAGGAACTCTCTAGCTTACCATACAAGACAAAAATACAGGAAGATGCCTCCTGAATCATGGCTTGCTTAACCTTCAGCGCAGCTTGATCTTGGGAAGAATATTCCTCAACCTCAGACATTCTCTCAAAGGCAATCTGGGATGTCTCCTTGCTGTCCAAACAAAGAGGGTTTACCCATCCCATATGCTATCATTAGTAGCAATATGTAATCATTGTGAAAATCAACATATAGAAATATTCAAAGAACAAAAATTAACAAAGTGTGTCCAGCTAATGCATTCATAGATTTTATATTCAGAGAACATCTCTTCAGGGGGAATACAATCACAAGTGAAACGAAAATCACGATAAAGGCATATGCAGGATATTGGAGCCAAAATCGTTCATGGCAAAATCAATAGCTAAAATCCAAAGAGAAATCAGATCCTAAGCAAATACGAGCCAGAAATTTTGAGACAACCATACATTATATGGCAAGCCTATTTGCATGAGAATTTAAGGACAAATCTCTTACATTTCATCCCAGACAAGAAATGAAAGATTTTTTATCCAAATATGAGATATTCGGAAAAACGTTCTTTTAGAAGACTTTTGCGACAAATAATGAGTTTTATGGAATAATCTTCTGTAAAACAACTTTCAGAAAGATTATGTGCAAAACTTTATAAAATAAAGTATACAAAATAATTTTCCGCAAAACAAATTCCATAAGGTTTTAATGGAAAAACTTTCATAAAGAAGTTTTACGAAACTATCTTCGTAAACAAAATTTGGAAAGTTTCTGCGGAAAAGCTTTTGTAGGAAAATTTATGAAATAATATTCCATAAAAGAAATTTTGGATAATCTTTGCGGAAAAACTTGCATAAAATAAGCAAAACATTTCTGAAAGCATACAAAATGATCAACAAAGGACAATAAGGACAAGGGAAAGAGGAGAGAAATCCTCAGCGTCCATGCGGCTCTCTCTCCTCTCTCTTCATTTCAGATGACCAATGAAGCAATCCTCATCGCCCATGAAACTTTCCTGATCGCCCTTCAAGCTCCTCTTCATGTGTCATCGCCCGTCAAGCTCTCTGTTAATCCTCATCGCCCTCAAAGATTTCCTCATCACCCTCCAGGTATCCTCATTGACTTCCAAGCCCTCCGTTAATCCTCATCGCCTTCCAGACTCTCCTCATCGCCCTCTAAGCTCCTCATCACCCTCAATGTTCTCATCATCGCCCATGGAGGTCCCATCACATTCTTCTTTCAATCTTGTTTGAAATGTCTTTTGTTTCGTTGCAATTAGAGTTTCCATTGAAAATTTACGAACAAAACAAGCAATACATTGTTTTCCAGTAGAAGTTTAGTCAAACGTTAGTCAAGAACGGTTAACTTATAATCATCATGTTTTCGACAAAATGAAAGGATATTACTCCTTTCATGGACCCACAACACTAAAACCCCGTAAATCGGACAAGTCAACAATTTTCCAATTAAAGTTGTAAAAATGCATGTCGCAAAACAATCCAAAATGACCTAAAACATGATGAAAGTCCAATTATGACTTGAAATGAAAACCAGCCCAGAAAATGATGTTGGTTTACTTGTCTTGGAGAAAAATAAGAAAAAGAGGATAAATGGAAGATTTCCGAGGTTAAAATCAAATCTCGAGCAGGTAAGGAAACATATTTGGAGAGGATAAACACTAAAGAACGACGGGTAAGGAAAGACAGACCGACTCTGGAGGCATATATAAGCACATCTGAGGCAGAGAAGAGAAGGAGAAGATTTTAGACTCTTAGAACTCTCTGCACTTAGAATCCTTAGACTTTACTTTCAACATGCTTTGTTTTCTATTTGCTTGCACTTGATTACTAGAAAAACTAGCAAAAGTAGTTCCATCTCTTGTTCAAACTTTGTAAATTGAACTTAGTTTGGCTTGATCCTCGAAAAGGGTACATAGACAGCCTTTCATAAGGTTCAGTCCGAAACCAATAAAAAAAACTTTTCGCGTCTATTTTTGTCTATTTTGTCTTTTTATGTTTATGTGGTGACAAAAAAAATCCTGAAGTCAAGGAAAGCTACGTTTTCTTCATTAATGAAATTGACAGTTGAAATTTTGGATCCCACAGTTTGAGGCTAGAAGGAGGGGCGGGAGAATTCTCTTAGTCAAAATCACCAAAGGCTAAATCGGAAAGATAGTGGCTGTTGCTAACGAGACCGCGATACCACTCGCAGAAAAGGCAACAATAGGATATATCCAACCCCGCAAAAATCTTCTTGTTACCAAGCTAGCGAGATATCGACGCGAGATGTAACTCAACCAAAAATCATTTTCCGTATAATTCTTTGGAAAAATAAATCTTGCACTCCCTAAATCGCAGAGAACCCCTGTATTACTCTCGGAAGAAGAAGCACATAAAATTGGGTACGATTCCCTCACTGCAATAATTTTTCGAAAAACATTCGTGAAAACAAAGTTGTTTTCCCCAGAATCGCTCAAAACCCAAAAGCTGCTGATGAAGACTAAAAAAAATAAAAATGAGAGAGAGTGTATCCCTCACAGCTAAAATGTCTTATGAAAGATAAGATTTCAGAAAAATTCAAGCATCGATTTTGTAGCAACATATACTGCAAATTCTCAATGTCTGTCTATTAAGCTTACTTCGGAAAAGTACTCAAAACTCCTCGGGTCAATCCTATGGAAAGGAGAATTTTTTTATTAAGTTTGATCACAAAATAAAGCCCATCGTAGCTTGAGTTTCTGATATAAAGCTATGAAACTAAATTCATAAAATAGTCCCAAAAGTGAGTTTTCCAAAACATCTTTCGTACAACCAAACTCAAAAATATTTTACGGAATAACTTCCATAAAATTAAGCTTAACAACATTTTAAAAACGAACATTCATAAAATTAAACTCAAAAACATTTTACGAACTAATTTTAAATAAAAATAAACTTGACAACATTTTACGAAACAACTTTCCTAAAATTAGACTCGACAACTTTTTACAAAATAATTTTCATAAAAGCAAACTCAAAATATCTCATGTAATAACATTCATAAAATTATGCTCGACAACATTTTACTAAACAAGTTTTATAAAATTAAACTCAACAACAGTTTTTAAAACATTTTTTGTAAAATAAAACTAAACAACATTTTACGAAACAGCTTTCTGAAAATTAAACTCTACAATATTTTATGAAATATAATTCGTAAAATTAAAAACATTAGCTTACGATAAAAATATCATAGAATAAAAACCTGACAATATCTTAGAAAGCACTTTTCGAATAAAAAATCCGAAGTCATTTACGAAACGACACTCGTAAATGAAACTCAAAAACAATTTGACAACCTTCGAAAAATCAAACAAGATCATACGAAACGATCAACGGAGAAGGAAAGAGATAGAGCAAAAACTGAGAAGTGAACATTGCCCATCAGCCTCTCTCCACGGTCTCATCGTCCTCTAGCTCCTGTCTCATCATGCATGACCTCTCTCCGAAGCCTCACCTCCTAATAAGTCTCACTGATTGACCTTGTCATCTTTTGATCGCCCTTTGCATCTCCTGATCACCCTTGGCCCTTTCTAGTCGCCTTGGAATCTCTCGATCACCCTTGGCTCTCCCGATCGCCTGGTTGATTTCCTTATCGACCATAGCTCCTCATTAGTACTCAACATTTCCCATTATGCCTCCTCATTTCCAATTCCTCTATTCATAATGTTCTCGCTCGAATCATGTCTGAAACGCTCTTCGCTCTTCGTTTTTTGTCGCAATCGGAGTTTCCGTCGAGATTTTATAGAGAAAACAAGAAATCTCTTGTTTTCCATGAAATTTAGTCCAATGTTGAGTTGGAAATGGTTAAACTTAAACACCAATACATTTTTGATGAAACACATTGATTTTCATCATTTAACAAACAAACGGCAAAAAAAATCCTACTCTAATAAAATCGAAGATTTCTCGAGAAAAGTCGTAAGAACGCGTAAGTCATAAAACGGTCCAAAATGACCTAAAACACGAAACAGTCCACTTACGACTTAACATGTAAAGTAACCCATTCTCAGTTACGGTTTACTTTGCTTGAAGGGAGAAATGGGACAATAGAAGATTTTCCAAAAAAGGATAAACTCAAATCTCATCAAAATAAGGAAAAATCAGAAAATGAAAGACATGGATCTACGGGAAAAGGCAACGCGTCAGACTTTGGGAGACTATATAGTTAAAAATGGCTATTCCTGAATTCCAAACAAGGTTTCGACGAGATGCTTATTCATTTTTGTAAAACCAACAATACAGAGATTGAAACCCAAATCAGAAGATATGGATCGACGAACCAAACCGCAAAATGGGCTTCAGCCTTAACACGGACAGCCACAAGGATAAGAATAGAAAACGAGAAAGCAAAACGGAGAAGAGGCAAACCCGAATCTTCGAGAAGACTAAGGTATGTCTGACTTGGAAAGTTTTGAAATCAAACTTGGATTTTTCATAGAAAAGTACTGAGAAATAAAACACCTAGGAGACTGCCGTAAACTTTAGGAAACTTAGAATCTAGTTGGATAGTCTAGTAAACTAAGTCTTAGACGATTTTCTCTATCTCGTTCTATTGTTTGTTAACTGTTTAAGAAGTTCTTGCAGACTGATCTACTCACTCGAAAAACTGAGAAACAATCGTCATCCATGCAATGCATACTCAGCTATCTGCCTAAAGAAAGAATGAAAGAAAGAAATTGAAACACGAACGTCGTCTTAAAACCAACTCGTTACTAGTAGTTTTCTTAATACCGACTCATTCCTAGTCGTCAACCTGAAAACTACCAAAGATCACAATCCCGTCGTCGTCTTTAAATCGATCCAGATTGTGTATCACCTTAATCCTCGTAACAAGATTGTACACAACCCATCAAAAGATTGGTTCAGCCTTTCTCCTTTATAAAAAAGGAGGGAATGGGTACGTATACTATACTCGTATACTCCCATACTTCAAAAACGTTTTGCCTCAGCATCAAAAAAAGCTTTTGAGAAAGCAAACTCTTACAGCATTAGGCAGAAAAACACTTAGGCAATGCAATGTCCCATAAAAACTATCTAAACACTAGCGACATAGCCAAAACGTCAAAAACATAGTATCGAGAACTCAACCTCATCTCTTATCGCAAATATGCGTTTAGACAACTTGTACCAGCATCGGACTAATAACACGACGGTTAGACAAAGTCATAAGGACCTTTTCGACTTGAAAACAAAAATCGTATAGGACTCAAAATTATACGAGAAATCTTCAAAACAAAAGCATTGCTCCCAATTTCCGTTGAACCAGTGCGTTATGGAAAATCATTCATTTTTTTGCAACAAAGAAAAATAGGTGACACAAGTAGCAGCAAGCATAACAAGGGGAAAGCCTTCTCCTAGCCTGTTGACTGGATCTACTGCTAGTTGACTGATTCGTTCCTCTCAAGAAACAAATATGTAATGAGAACTCTTCTCAAAACCTCCGAAAACGTCTCTCGCAAAGATCATAATAAAATAACCTTCGTAAAAAGTCCATAAGTAACACAAACCAACTTTCAGTAAAGATTGGAATCAAAGTGAAAATGTTTCTCTTAAAATCTGGAAAAACAAAATCGCTACTTTGACGTATCTTGACAAAAATTCGGCCGCAGTCTTTATAAAACCGGTCACCCACGAATTTCGTATAACTAAAGCATTTTATACGGAACAGCCTAGGGGAAAAAAGATCGGTATCATGAAAAATGACTTGCAACACAAAAACGTGAATGAGGAGAACCTAGTCCTCTCTCGTAAACATCATGAGTAATCTGCGAGCAACACGTTCCATTTACTTCTATAAGAAGCCCTTCTTATAAAAACTTACACAAAACATTCTTCGTATAGTCGAGCCGAGTTATATGAAGCAACTTTTGAAAATAAACATAACAGGTTTTACAAGTAGGTGTTTAGGACATTTTTGTATAGCTAAAAACTGGGTCGTATGCTTCATTTTTCAACGACAAATCTAAAATTTATCTCTTCGCACTACGATCTAACAAATATCATCCTTTACCCTTACAATTTCCTGGCCTCTGCATCTCACTCCCTTTGGTTATAGCCGAGCATGCCATCATCCTGTGACTAACTCCCAATGGATTGAGTATCAAGCCTCTTAGGCTTCATCTTCATCAGACAAAAACAAAAACTACTTACATACGAAAGCCTTTCAGAACGACTTCAGGAAAACAATTTTCATACGAATAAATAAAGCATTATACAAAATACTCATCATATGACTGAAACCTGAAGCGGAAAATTGTTTCCTACAACATTGGCCACCTTAACGCAGAAAACTCTGGTATACTCCTCCTATCAATCTCAACAAAAGCTCTATGGCCCTCGGCGAATTACGCCTCTCTTGAAAGCCCAAACCAGAATTAAGCATCTCCTTTAAGAACAATTCAAAACTAGCATGACCTTAATGCTAAACCCTAAATTGGTGTGGTCTAGTCCTCGACCTACAAGCCCCTAGCTTTATGGTTAAACATTACCTTCTCACCAACCCAAAACATTTGAGCAACCAAAATTAGACCTAATCACTCAACGACAAAACAAAAATCCACGATTTGTCTAAAAACACCAAGTGATGATTAAACAATAAGAATATTGTATAACCCACATACGATAAAATCTTTATAACAAAACTCAGTTCTAACAACCAAACAGTTAACGGAAAATATGAATTTCTCGTCAATTGACCAAGTTCCACATGCTTCACAAAACATTTCAGGTCCGCAACGTTTACCCTAGAAACGAGGTAAATGAAGAAACACTCGTAACAAAGCTCCTAAAAATTTACTCAAAATATATATCGGAAGGCCAAAACTTCACAAAGTACAGTGAATGAAAACATTTCTTCCCAGGGACAAATTTACACGACCTCTTGGTCCTACTTCCTCAATCACAAATCAAAAAGTTTAACATACAAACAAAAACAACAATTTTGTATGTGAAATATCCGCAAACAAACCAAAACATTTCTCAGCCGCAAGGTCAAAACAAAAAAATTTCGCCACCGCAAAAACATTTGAAAGACCGCAAACGTTTCAAAGAGACTTAAGGCATATGAAAGAAAACTTCCATACAAAAAAAACATTTTTGAATATTTCACTATACAAACAAATTTTGACTGCAAAACCTCTGCAAACAAACCTAAAGATTTCCCAGCCACAAGGTCGAACGAGACCTTCGTGCCAAATGCAGAAACTTCTCTAAACATGTTCTCATAACATAATTTTTTCCTCGAAAGGAAACCCAGTCTATAGTACCTGCGAGACGTCACAAACACTTGAAGAACTAGCTTTCAACGTAAAAAACCTTCCTTGATGAAAGTTTCATCTCAGAAACTCCAACAGTCGTAACCACTAACATCTATCGTAAACACACCTTCACGAAGGTGTGAACTCAAACGGTAAGCTCACTGACACTTACCATTCCTTTGTTGCTGAACACAACAAACAAACTCTAACGTCCTAAACATACTTAGCCATCTCCCTCCAGAGAGATAGCCTCTCGAACACCCAACACAAGGATAATAGCGCTCTATAAAAGAAATCCAAAAAAAGCCATTATCTTCCAAAGGCTCGTACCGCGGTTCGAGATGCTCAGTTCCCGATCGATGCAAGTAACATAAGCCGAGAAAATTTTGCAGACTTCAAAACTAAAACAGAATCAGGTCAAAATTGCAACTAGTGATTTAAGCCAAAACAGTCATCACAAACTCTAAACCATAGTAAGCCTAGGTCTTGCCCTAAACCCAAACACTGGTCTCTAACATCTCATGGCATAGCATCACGATTCTGATAAGAGATTCCAAAACATGTCCCTTCGTTGTACTTGGATGTTTATGAGGCTTTGCAAACGGAAAGCCTTCGAACACTCTCATCTTATGCAATGGCAAGTATCACGATTTGTTGAGCATCAGAAATGAGATAAAAACTCATACCCTTTCTCTCTATCTTACGTAAAAAAATTATTATAAACTGCAATTTTATAAATCCAAAATAAACAGCCTATATATAATCTTGAGGCGAAAAAGGTCAAATATAAATTCAATTGGCAGCATCATGCTCGAAAATCTTCAGAAACTCAAACAGTCAGACGCACTAACATCTATCGAAAACACACCCTTCACGAAGGTGAAAACTCAAACGGTAAGCTCACTGACACTTATCATTCCTTTGTTGCTGAACACAACAAACAAACTCTGACGTCTTAAACAGACTTAGCCATCTCCCTCCAGAGAGATAGCTTCTCGAACATCCGACACAAGGATAATAGCGCTCTATAAAAGAAATCCAATAAAATTGGTCAGTATCTTCCAAAGGCTTGTACCGTGGTACGAGATGCTCGGTTCCCGATCGATTCAAGTAACTTAATCAGAGAATTTTTTACAGACTTCAAAACTGAAACGGAATCAGATCAAAATTGCAACTAGTGATTTAAGCCAAAACAGTCATCACAACCTTAAACAATAGTAAGCCTAGGTCTTCCCATAATTCCAAAACACTGGTCTCTAACATCCCATCGCATAGTATCAAGATTCTGATACGAGATTCCAAAACATGTCCCTTCGTTTGCACGTGGACGTTTATGAGGCTTTGCGAACGGAAAAGCCTTTACACACTCTCATCTTAAGCAACGACAAGTATCACGATTTGCTGAGCGTCAGAAATGAGATAGCAACTCATACTCTTTCTGTCTATCTCTGCGTACAGATGCACTATGCGTAAAAAAAAATAAACTGCAATTTTATAAAACAAATTCAGAAAGATTCTGCGGAAAATCTTTCATAAAACAAGTTTTACAAAACAATCTTCTGTAAAACAAAATTTGGAAAGATTCTGCGGAAAAGCTTTCATTGGAAAATCTACGAAATAATCTTCCACCAAACAACTTTCGAAAAAATCTTTGCGGAAAAACTTACGTAAAACAAACAAAACAGTTCTGAAAGGATACAAAACTATCAACATGAGACAAGTAGGACAAGGGAAAGAGGAGATAAATCCTCATCGCCCATGGGGCTCTCTCTCTCTCCTCTCTCTTTATTTCAGATTTCCCATGAAGCTTTCCTGATCTCCCTTCAAGCTCCTCTTCATGTGTCATCGCCTGTCAAGCTCTCCGTTGATCCTCATCACCCTCCAAGTTCTCCTCATCTCCCAGAAGCTCTCCATTTATCCTCACTGCCCTCCAAGCTCTCGTCATCGCCATCCAGGCTCTTCTCATTTCCCTCCAAGCTCCTCATCACCCTCCAAGCTCTCTGTATATCCTCATCCCCATCCAAGCTCTCCTCATCATCCTCAAGGCTCTCCTCGCCCTCCAGGTTCTCCTCATTGACCATGAATCTCCCATCATTTTATTATTTCAATCTTGTTGGAAATATTATTTTTTTGTTGCAATCAGAGTTTTCGTTGAGATTTTACGAACAAAATAAACAATACTTTTTCTCATATAAGTTTAGTCAAACGTTGAGTCAAGAACGGTTGACTTAAATCCATCATGTTTCTGATAAAATGAAATGAAATTTATCTTTTCACAGACTCAGAACACTAAAAACCGTAAATTGGAGAAGTCAACGATTCTTTGATAAAAGTCGTAAAAACGGTCCAAACAGGACCTAAAACATGATGAAAGCCATTTTTTACTTGAAATAAAAACTAGCCAGACAATGATGTCGGTTTACTTGGCTTGGAGAAGAATAAGGAAAAGGAGGATAAATGGAAGATTTTTGAGGATAAACTCAAATCTCGAGCTGATAAGGAAAAATATTCAGAGAGGATAAACACAAAAACATACGGATAAAGAAAGACGACCGATTCTGAAGGCATATATAAGGCCTAGAAGAAAAGGAGAAGAATTTAAGCTCTTAGAACTCTTTGCACTTAGAAACCTCATGCTTTACATACAACATGCTTTGTTTTCTATTTGCTTGCAATCGATTACTTAACGAACTCGCAAAAGTACTTTGATCTTTTGTTCAAACTTTATAAATTGAAATATGTTTGCAGCCTTTCATGAGGTTCAATCTGAAATCAATAAAAAAACTTAGCGCATCTCTTTTCGTCTTGTTTTATTTTCGTGTTTATGTGGTTACACAGAGAATATGTACCTCAAGGAAAACTACGCTTTCTTCCATTAACTAAAATTGACATTGTGAATTTCGGTTTCCGCACAAGCCAACCTATCATTAAGGAGGGCTTTGAAGCCAGGAAATTTGAATAATACGGGAAACTCCCCTGTTTTTGGTCAGGAGTGGATCGTTCACCTTGGGCCTCTTAGATGAAACAATAAGCTTCTTATAAAGGTTCTCAGAACCGTCCTGTTGATCAGTAGAAGGACGTTTCTGGGAGCCAGACGATGTACTCTCTGCATTTTGTGCATCGGGGGACAAGGGATTACTCCCCAGCCTCAAAGGATCAACCGGAGACTGACGCTTAAAAGAAGACCTCAACTTTATCTTCTCGACATGATGTTGGGAGGCCTTTGGAACGGCCATTTTACAGCACACTATGGAACAAAAATTTTGGGGATCAGAGGAGGAGAATGAAGCAGTGCCCAAAAAAGACCTCAACTTTATCTTCTCGACATGATGATGGCAGGCCTTTGGAACGGATCAACCGAAGACTGTAGCTTCAAAGAAGACCTCAACTTTATCTTCTCGACATGATGTTGGGAGGCCTTTGGAACAGCCATTTTACAGCACACTCTTGAACAAAATTTTTTGGGATCAGAGGAGGAGAATGAAGTAGTGCCCAAAAAAGGTGAACATCTATACCAGACATATTGGCCTCAACAGTTTCAGATATTTCATTGGAGACCTCGGGGACTTCCACACTATCAAGAAGATTTCGCACATCGGACCTCTCTACCACTGAAGGCAAAGCAGCGACTTTACTCACAACCTCGCTGGCACCCTTATTTCTCACATCCCTCTTTATGGCAACCTCAGCCGACCTCTTGGACAATATCTTGACTGAAACCTTGAGATCGTCTCACAGTAGATCGAGGAGGCATGCATAGAGGAGGAAGACCGACAGATGGATCTCTCAAAAAATCAAAATAAATAAATTAAGAAGGTAAAAACGAAATGCCGAACCCCAAACAAATCCGAAATAAAAAGAAACACCAACAAAGAAAGAAGAACATGACACAGGAAATCGGGAAGAAAAATATGTATAAATTAATACACAACAATAAAAACCATCAGCACAAAATAAAAATATAAAGAGAAAAGAAGACAAAGAATTCATGCGTCGGAGTTCCAAAACCGGATGATTATTAATACCAAAACAATTCACATTCCAATGAGAATATATTGGTTATTGCAATCAGATATTGGATCAAATCACTATAAATACGAAAAACCAGAATCATGAGCTGGGTTTTTAAATTCATAAACCACTAGTCACAAATTCATCACCCAGGTTGGAATCAACATCTGACTTGACTAACGACCCAAGACATATCGAATTCCGGGAGGACTAATTTTGGAGGTGAGTTTCACCCCATTTGAAACCATGTTCAAGGATCTGACCCAATAATTTAAAGTCTTGTTAAGAACAAGGATTCACCCCAAGTTCGGAATATAGTCAATATCGGTTTGACTGAATCAACACAAAACGTAAAGGAGACCAGAGTATTAAAGACGATATTAATGGCGTTAGATACACGCTAGAAATCACATCACCGTTATGTTCCTCCCAAAGACCGCTATAAAGGACAGCGAAAGAGGAGAAGGGGATCCACACTTCTGACATCTAATATATACTCATCTAATATACCTCTAACCGGTTTTCTTTTTGTCAGTCTTCCGTTACATCTTGAAGCCTAGTTCAGTGCGTAACTTTTGATTGTAAACCAAAAACTGTAAGAGTAATTATTATGTTCATTCATATAATACACAGTTATTTAGCCTTTAGTTACTTCTGATAACTATCGTATACATTTTTAATTTTTGACAATTTAATTTTTATTTAAATAATCATCCTTTTAAATTTTCCAACTGGACAGATGGGAAAGCCATACTTTATAATATTTTCGACATAAGTGTCTTTTGTTTGTTGCTAATGTCCTGTCCAAATGTTACACTAGCCAGTGTCTGAACATTTAGTGTTTGGTTCCTAAGAAGGAATAAGTAACTTTTCTTTCGGAGCAAAGATAGTAAATGACTAAGAGATAACTTTTCTGTCGAAGAAAACATAGTAAATGACTAAATTGAAAAAGAAAATAATGCTTAACAACTTTTGTAGCAGAAAAAGCTTTATTATACTCATCTTGTAGCAAGCCACTATTGAAAACAATCGTCATACTTCGCATTTCGCACATATGGGTATTGGTAAATGAGTAAATTTGTTACCAATTAAATAATTCATATGTGAAACTTTTTTTAAAAAGTCATATGAGAACTTTATTTCAAAAGTAATAAAATATTCCAATGAAGAATTGAAAGTTTCAATTGCTCATTGTTACTAGAAAACTATGGCGGGGAAATAAAATATATTAACGTGAGCAAAGAGAATGCGTGTCATATTGACCTTAAGATATTCAATTCTCATCGCCCGGACAAAGAGGATATGTACGATATTTTTTTAATTAATGAAACCGTTCACCTAATATGATGACTAATGAAATTTAACGATCGCTTGCAGCTGTCTTTTTGGACTCTAATGTAGATTGATTTATGGTATTATAAAAGCAAAATTGTGTATTACAGTTGCAATGTAAAAATTACATGTTTGTTCACCAGTTCATGTTTCTGGATGGGGTTCGCTCGCAAATAGCAATAGGGCATCTAGTTATTGCTGGCCCAGAGCAGAAGGTCGGTTGACAAATTACAGTTAACCAACTTAGAAATAGAGAATGCAAATTAAGAGGAAATAGAGAGGAAGCCTGAGGTTGGATCGATGTAACATGCTAATATCATCCAGTTGATTGCAAATAGGTCAATATGTATTCATACTTGATGTGGAACTAGTAAATTCCTAGTTTTCTCAGTTCAGCTTCAAGTCGAGACATTCACAAGAATCCACCAAACCCATCAATAATTGATTGACCTACAGACCGAAAAGTTACCAAGTGGTCTTAAAGTCAAAATAAGGCTAAGAGTTACAAGATTCGCATACACAAGGAGATCCTCTGGTTATACCTTTTTCCTTGTGGGTACAAACTGTAACGACCGTAACCCGGATTCTTTTTTTTTAAAACCGGTTTGATTTTTCAATCGATTAAAATTCTATTCTTTAAACCAAACCATGTGCCTTTGTTAATGTGCACGTGTGCTTATACCTAATTATATATAAGCGTGCATATTCTCTTCCTCGTTTGGGAGCCGTCACCATTGTTTGAGAAAGAGAGCTCATCCATTTNTATTTAGATGTTTTGGACATGTGGCAAGTTCTTCAAACTTCTAATCAAACCAGGATGAATCACTATGTAAAAAGCTTGATTTGGAACCATTATTCAGTGGAGAGTCTCCATGAAGTTGAATAAATCCCAAAGGAGTTATTTTTTAGAAGTTATTCCACTTTCTAATCAGGATATCCATATTTAGCTTTTTTGGAAATATGACAAGTTCTTCAAGCTTCTAATCAAACCAGGATGGATCACTATGTAAAAATATTGATTTGGAACCATTAATAAGTGGAGAGTCTTTTATGAAGTTGAATAAATCTTATAGGAGTTATGTTTAAGAAGTTATTCCACTTTCTAATCATGATATCCATGTTTAGCATGTTTGGACATATGTCAAGTTCTTCAAGCTTCTACTCAAACCAGGATTAATCACTATGTAAGAAGTTTGATTTGGAACCATTATTCAGTGTAGAGTCTCCATGAAGTTGAATAAATCCCAAAGGAGTTATGTTTTAGAAGTTATTCCACTTTCTAATCACGATATCCATGTTTAGCATGTTTGGACATATAGCAAGTTCTTCAAGCTTCTAACCAAACCAGGATGAATCACTATGTAAGAAGCTTGATTTTGAACCATTATTCAGTGGAGAGTATCCATGAAGTTGAATAAATCCTAAAGGAGTTATGTTTAAGAAGTTATTCCACTTTTTAATCACGATATCCATGTTTAGCATGTTTGGACATATGGCAAGTTCTTCAAGCTTCTACTCAAACCAGGATGAATCACTATGTAAGAAGTTTGATTTGGAACCATTATTCAGTGTAGAGTCTCCATGAAGTTTAATAAATCCCAAAGGAGTTATGTTTTAGAAGTTATTTCACTTTCTAATCAGGATATCCATGTTTAGCATGTTTGGACATATAGCAAGTTCTTCAAGCTTCTAATCAAACCAGGATGAATCACTATGTAATAAGCTGGATTTTGAACCATTATTCAGTGGAGGGTATCCATGAAGTTGAATAAATCCCAAAGGAGTTATGTTTTAGAAGTTATTCCACTTTCTAATCAGGATATCCATATTTAGCTTTTTTGGACATATGGCAAGTTCTTAAAACTTCTAATCAAACCAGGATGAATCACTATGTAAAAAGCTTGATTTGGAACCACTAATAAGTGGAGAGACTTTCATGAATTTGAATAAATCACATAGGAGTTATGTTGAATAAGTTATTCCACTTTCTAATCAGGATATCCATGTATAGCATGTTTGTACATATGGCAAGTTCTTCATGCTTCTAAACAAACCAAGATGAATCTGTAACGACCGTAACCCTGATTTTTTTTTTTTTAAACCGGTTTGATTTTTCAATCGATTAAAATTCTATTCTTTAAACCAAACCATGTGCCTTTGTTAATGTGCACGTGTGCTTATACCTAATTATATATAAGCGTGCATATTCTCTTCCTCGTTTGGGAGCCGTCACCATTGTTTGAGAAAGAGAGCTCATCCATTTCTTTTCCTTGTTCTTCCATGATCTCTCTTTTCTCATTCACTCTTCACGTTCTTCTTCTCCTCCCTTTTGTTCATGTGTTGGTGGTTCGATGACAGAGAAGACGTGGCGCATCCACCGTCGACGATCACGACCAGTAACTACTCTTCACCGCCTGTCCATGGGTCACCGCCGCGGAGCCATGGTTCATCACCGGAGGAGCAGCCCCTGGTATCACAGACTCGTTATGTGCCGTCACGTCTGTTGCGTTGTTACATATCGGATCAGTAAGATGGAGGGCATGAGCCGAGAGGGAGAGAAGGCGTTCGAGCCGGAGCCGCCATGTTCCACACCACCACCGGTGTACCGCCGTGATCCCTGGTCACCATAGTTGATCCATTTGTCGGATAGCTATGGATGCTACGTAGTAACGTTTCATATTGGTTGGGATGTGGAGCACGTGATCTTATCATAAGGTTTAATGCCTTATTCCTCTTTTTCTTATGGTACAAGAAACCATTCTTACCATAAACCCTAGCTTTTTATTTTATCTATTTATTTATATATTTCTTGTTTCAATTATAATTTCCGGATCTTTGCTATTGCAAAGGTGAGGGTTATTCCGTTAAATCCCGAACTAGTTTAGTACTGCTATTATGAAAAGTTTAGTTTCGAAACATGATCCGTCTCTGTGAATTGAGTCTGCTTGCGAGCCTTGTTAGTTATTTTATTGATTGTTAAACCGAAAATAGGATAATAGAGGATTCAACTATTGTGTGAATTATTTGATGCTGAGCACTGTTATATATATGTATATACATAGTTATATAGTAGGGACTATATGCGAGGGCGGGGGCTCAGAGATGTCTGAGCTAGCGACGCAGCGGGTTTTGAGGGCGGGGGTACAAAGACGTCTGTACTATTGACGCAGCGGGTTTTGAGGGCGGGGGTACAGAGACGTTTGTACTATCGACGCAGCGGGTTTTGAGGGCGGGGGTACAAAGACGTTTGTACTATCGACACAGCGGGTGGTTGAGGGCGGGGGTACAGAGACATACTGTACTATCGACGCAGCGGGTATCTATATATATCCTTATGAGGAAATGTGCGGTGCGTAGATAGCTGTGTACTATGAGCACATGGGTGTTAGTTGGATTAGATGTATGCGATTGTTCCTTGTGTGTAGACACCGTGCTTGTTTCATGCTAGAGCTAGGCTTACATAGTCGTAGTGCTATGTACTAAGTCAGCGGTTTGCGGTTTAGCATCCCATACCTCACTGAGTGACTCCCCTGTTACTCACCCCTCATTCTTTCCCCTTTTCAGGTGAGACCGACGAGCAGGAGTGATTGCTATCGGATTGGTGCTTTTGGGAGTTTTATTTCATTTCCTTTGAGACTTTCGGTTTTATGTTTTTATCGGATTTATTTCATTTACGAGGTTTTTGGCTATTTATGAGATTTATGGTGTTTGGAGACGAGTTATGAGAATTAATAAATGGAGATTTCAGAGTCATTATTTATTATATTATTTTGGAAAATACGGGTGTTACAGAATCACTATGTCAGAAGCTTGATTTGGAACCATTATTCAGTGGATAGTATCCATGAAGGTTAACCATTCCCAAAGGAGTTATGTTTAAGAAGTTATTCCACTTTTTAATCTGGATATCAATGTTTAGCCTGTTTGGACATATGGCAAGTTCTTCAAGCTTCTAATAAAACCAGGATGAATCACTATGTAAGAAGCTTGATTTGAAACCATTATTAAGTGGAGAGTAACCATGAAGTTTAATAAATCCCAAAGGAGTTATGTTTAAGAAGTTATTCCACTTTCTAATCAGGATATCCATGTTTAGCCTGTTTGGACATATGGCAAGTTCTTCAAGCTTTTAATCAAACCAGGATGAATCACTATGTAAGAGGCTTGATTCGGAACCATTATTCAGTGGAGAGTCTCCATGAAGTTGAATAAATCTTATAGGAGTTATGTTTAAGAAGTTATTCCACTTTCTAATCAGGATATCCATGTTTAGTCTGTTTGGACATCTGGCAAGTTCTTCAAGATCCTAATCAAACAAGGATGAATCATTATGTAAGAAGCTTGATTTGGAACCATTATTCAGTGGAGAGTATCCATGAAGTTGAATAAATCCCAAAGGAGTTATGTTTAAGAAGTTATTCCACTTTCTAATCACGATATCCATGTTTAGCATGTTTGGACATATAGCAACTTCTTCAAGCTTCTAATCAAACCAGGATGAATCACTATATAAGAAGCTTTATTTTGAACCATTATTCAGTAGAGAGTATCCATGAAGTTGAATAAATCCTAAAGGAGTTATGTTTAAGAAGTTATTCCACTTTCTAATCAGGATATCCATGTTTAGCATGTTTGGACATATGGCAAGTTCTTCATGCTTCTAATCAAACTAGGATGAATCACTATGTAAGAAGTTTGATTTGGAACCATTATTCAGTGGAGAGTCTCCATGAAGTTGAATAAATCCCAAAGAAGTTATGTTTTAGAAGTTATTCCACTTTCTAATCAAGATATCCATATTTAGCTTTTTTGGACATGTGGCAAGTTCTTCAAACTTCTAATCAAACCAGGATGAATCACTATGTAAAAAGCTTGATTTGGAACCACTAATAAGTGGAGAGACTTTCATGAAGTTGAATAAATCACATAGGAGTTATGTTAAATAAGTTATTCCACTTTCTAATCAGGATATCCATGTATAGTATGTTTGGACATATGGCAAGTTCTTCATGCTTCTAAACAAACCAAGATGAATCACTATTTCAGAAGCTTGATTTGGAACCATTATTCAGTGGATAGTATCCATGAAGTTGAACCAATCCCAAAGGAGTTATGTTTAAGAAGTTATTCCACTTTTTAATCTGGATATCAATGTTTGCCTGTTTGGACATATGGCAAGTTCTTGAAGTTCTAATCAAACCAGGATGTATCACTATGTAAGAAGCTTGATTTGGAACCATTAATAAGTGTAGAGTCGTTCATGAGGTTAAATAAATCTCATAGGAGTTATGTTGAATAAGTTATTCCACTTTCTAATCAGGATATCCATGTTTAGCCTGTTTGGACATATGGCAAGTTCTTCAAGCTTCTAATTAAACCAGGATGAATCACTATGTAAGAGGCTTGATTTGAAACCATTATTAAGTGGAGAGTATCCATGAAGTTTAATAAATCCCAAAGGAGTTATGTTTAAGAAGTTATTCTACTTTCTAATCAGGATATCCATATTTAACCTGTTTGGACATATGGCAAGTTCTTCAAGCTTTTAATCAAACCAGGATGAATCACTGTGTAAGAAGCTTGATTTGGAACCATTATTCAGTGGAGAGTCTCCATGAAGTTGAATAAATCCCAAAGGAGTTATGTTTTAGAAGTTATTCTACTTTCTAATCAGGATATCCATATTTAGCTTTTTTGGACATATGGCAAGTTCTTCAAGTTTCTAATCAAACCAGGATGAATCACTATGTAAGAAGCTTTATTTGTAACCATTATTCAGTGGAGAGTATCCATTAAGTTGAATAAATCCCAAAGGAGTTATGTTTAAGAAGTTATTCCACTTTCTAATCAGGATATCCATGTTTAGCCTGTTTGGACATATGGCAAGTTCTTGAAGCTTTTAATCAAACCAGGATGAATCACTATATAAGAATCTTGATTTGGAAACATTATTCAGTGGAGAGTCTCCATGAAGTTGAATAAATCCCAAAGGAGTTATCTTTTAGAAGTTATTCTACATTCTAATCAGGATATCCATATTTAGCTTTTTTGGACATATGGCAAGTTCTTCAAGCTTCTAATCAAACCAGAATGAATCACTATGTAAAAAGCTTGATTTGGACCCATTAATCAGTGGAGAATATTTCATGAAGTTGAATAAATCACATAGGAGTTATGTTGAATGAGTTATTCCACTTTCTAATAAGGATATCCATGTTTAGCCTGTTTGGATATATGGCAAGTTCTTCAAGCTTCTAATCAAACTAGGATGAATCACTAAGTAAAAAGANTATCGGATTGGTGCTTTTGGGATTTTTATTTCATTTCCTTTGAGACTTTCGGTTTTATGTTTTTATCGGATTTATTTCATTTACGAGATTTTTGGCTATTTATGAGATTTATGGTGTTTGGAGACGATTTATGAAAATTAATAAATGGAGATTTCAGAGTTATTATTTATTATATTATATTAGAAAATACGGGTGTTACACAAACTTTCTTTCCATTGGGTACCATTGACTCTAATGAGAAGGCAATTTTGGAGGCGAAAATATAATTTAAAAAGCGAAAACATAATTTAAAAAACGAAAAAATATTATCTTATATCATAAAAACTAACAAAAACTTATCGTATTAAATAGTTTAAATATAAAAATACAAAATTACTGATAAGACATGAGTATTGTTCTTAATGAAGCCATATAGCTATTGGAAAAGAAGCTTTTTACGAGGGAAAAAAACGAGCAAATCTTTTCAAATGACGATTACGGATTTGCGAGGCATGCAAAGAGGGATTTGCGAGGCATGCAAAGCTGTTGCAATGACTAATTTGCAAATCTATTTTCCTTCGCAAATTCCTAGCAAATTACAACCAAATTTTCAAGGCTTGCAAATATCTACCAAATCTTGCAAAGAATCGCAACTGAGTTTATAACTTTCGCAATTACATACAAATATGCTAGGAATTGCAAATAACAGTTAAAATATTCTTTATAAATGTAATGACCCAAATTTCGACCCAGACAATTTAGCTCATTTAAGACCATTTAAATTTCGGAAAAACCCTAGTTTTCCTCTATTTAAAGGGAATTTTGTGATGGTTTATGGTAGACACTTTTGGAGTGGCGAAGCTTTGCCGGAATGTCACCGGAAAAACCACTGGAAAAGCCACCAATAGCCACCATGAAAGAGGAGTCATTACACCATCCGAAAAGAGATTAAGGCTCACAAGACACGTTTTAGGAGAACAGAAGAACGACTGATCAAATCCGATAATTTCGAAGCCAAATTTTGAGGTTATGTTCTACACTCTTAGATCTACGTTTATCAGAAAACGGATCGTCATTTGGAATTTGTATCTAAGAGTTATGATGGTTTCTTTGAGACTGATTTTTGTAGATCGAAATCGTAAATAGTCAACTTTATCAGTGTTTATCCGTTGATCCAGAATGAAGCAGAAAATGAGCGAGTTTTCATTAGAAAGATCTCGGCGTCAGCTTTCCAGATCATCTTCCAGATTGTCAAACCGAGGTACGGTTAGAAAGTTATTGACGTTTCTTCTTAGCAAGGAATAAAGCTGTTGGGTTACAGAGACAGTTTCGACCAGTCTCGGTGTAGTGGAGAAAACAATCGACCTAAACAAAAGCTTTCAATCTGAAAATTTGTCAGTAAATATTTGATTATGTTATCTATCATCTACAACAAGCGGATTGTCATTTCGAGTTATTTGCTAACAGTTATGTGAAGCTGTTTTGGTCAATCAAATGATGTTCGATCGAAGTAAACTTGGTGGTTACAGACAGAGGACATCTAGGACTACATTCTGACCGGAGGGATTAAAAAGTTAACGGTCATTTCTTGAGTTATTGCTGTTTTCTCTAGAGTTTAGTTCTGCCTGAATATTCGGTTCATCTTTTTGAGAGAGTTTTGGAGTTGCTGTTTTAGAGCCATTATGGTCCATTCAGAGTTTTATCAGGTTTTCTTCAGAAATCCGTGGCAAAGGTGAGGGTTACTCCGTTTAAATCCCGTACTAGTTTAGTACTGCTATTATGAAAGTCTAGGTTCGAAACATGATCAATCTCTATGAATCGAGTCTTGTTTGAATTTATTGTTATTGATTGTTAAACCGGAAATAGGATATTAGAAGATTCAACTATTGTGTGAATTACTTGATGCTGAGGACTGTTATATATATATATATACATAGATATATAGTAGGGACTATGTGTGAGTGCGGGGGCTCAGAGATGTCTGAGCTAGCGACGCAGCGGGTTTTGAGTGCGGAGGTACAAAGACGTTTGTACTATCGACGTAGCGGGTGGTTCAGTGCGGGGGTACAAAGACGTTTGTACTAGTGACGCAGCGGGTTTTGAGTGTGGGGGTACAGAGACGTTTGTACTATCGACGCAGCGGGTGGTTGAGTGCGGGGGTACAGAGACATACTGTACTATCGACGCAGCGGGTATCTATATATCTTTATGAGGAAATGCGCGGTGCAGGGAGTATCTGTGTACTATGAGCGCATGGGTGTTAGTTGGACTAGACATCTTTGGATTGTTCTTTGTGGTGTAGACACCGTGCTTGTTTTATGCTAGATCTAGGCTTACATAGTCGTTGTGCTATGTACTAAGTCAGTGGTTTGCGGTTTAGCATCCCATACCTCACTGAGTGACTCCCATGTTACTCACCCCTCCTTATTTTCCCCTTTCAGGTAAGACCGACGAGCGGGAGTGATTGCTATCGGACTGGTGCTTTTGGAAATTTTTTTTTTTTCAGACTTTTTGTTTTATGCTTTTATCGATATTATCGGATTTATTTCTTTTGTTGGGTTTATGGTATTTATCAGATTTATGGAGTGATTTTTGAGGAGTAATAAATGGAGATTTCAGAGTTATTATTTATTATATTATTTTGGGGAAGTACAAGTGTTACGATTTGGTATTAGAGCGGGGTTCCGTCCCGGTTCTGACCCGGGATGGCGATTTTTGGAGACTCGGTTTTAATTCAATTTTAAACCGGCTTTAAATAGTTGTGGGATTTGGGAATTTAAAAGTGAAAATGAATAGCACCTTTCAGTTCGGTATCACTCCTCTAACCCAATTGTCTTTTTATGTCGATGAGTTTACTCATCATAATCCGTTCTCCAACTAACATGGTTTTAGCCAAATGTTCAAGAGATGGATGGTTTCACAACTTGTTAGATGGCTTGGGGGTTTATGAGTTTTGTCAGTCGAGTTTGGAGACTGTCCGTAAGTGGATATATGACGTTCTGCCACCACCCATACTATGAGCCATCGCTCCGTGAGTCTGTTACTTGAGTTATTTTGTGTGAGAGGTGAGCCATTGGTTGGCATGTGTTATTATGGTGTATGAGTATATTAACTGTCTTGGAGGCAGGCTTAGCTTGTAAACTCATGGGGGATCGCTCTTGGATTGGGATTGTCGCAGTTTGCATTGTGTTGATATTGGAGTTACACTTGGCATGTCTGCCAGTTCTAGGTTGTGTTGATCGTTTCAGAGATGTGTATGTTCGGAAAACTTGCATAGGACGTTGGGAGCTATTTATATGTGTTGAGTTGTACCAGTTGTGCTTGGAGGAGTCAAGTTATTCGGAGATTCGTCGGAGGTGGAGCTGAGTTTTTTTTTTTACGATGTCATCCTTGTGATGCATTGGTTTTCACGACATCAAGTAGTATTGATTTGCCAGACGGCAAGTGTTCATATTCCTGGAGTAGAGTAGAGTTTTATTGCATTCATGCTGATGAGATATTGGATCAAGGAGTAGATGTATTTTTGGCGACAAATTTGGTAGATAAGGATGATGGATAAATTAGATGCAGAACCTCCAGTTATTGTATATTATGAGGATGTATTTGTGGCCTTTGGAAGGGTCACCACCAGCCAAAAGAGATGTTCTTGCGATTGAGATGGAACTAGAGGTATCACTGATTTCATGAGCTCCATACCGAATAACGCTAGTAGAGATGGCCGCGCAAGAAGAGCAGTTGAATATTTATTAAACAAGGATTTTATTAGGTCGAGTACTTCACTGTGGGAATCACTAGTATTGTTGTAACAAAAAAAAAAAGAGAGAAGTGAGTTTCAAACTTGGTATCGACTGCAAAGATTTTGAACAAGATAACCGTCAAGAAAAAGCATCTGCTTCCGCGTATTGATGAATAGTTGGATTAGCTGCTGGGAGGTTCATAGTTTCGAGGATTTTCTTGGCAGCAGAATACCATCAGATTGTTATAGTTGGGGAGTATGTACAAAATGTAGATTTTTGTATCCGTTATGGATATTATGAGTTTGTGGTGATACCAATTGGGGTTACATAATGCACCGATAGCATTCTTGAAGCTTATGAATGGATTATTTTGTGAACACTTGGATAAGTGCACTATTTTATCCATGGACGACACTCTGATTTATTCTTGGAGTAGAAGGAGCACGAGGAGCATTTTTTGATTGTGTGTTGATGCAGGAGGATCATGTTATTGCTTATGGATTGCATCAGTTGAGACTCCCGAGACCCATTACCCCACTCATGGTTCGGAGTGACTGTAGTGGTATTTGTGATAAGGATTTGGAGATCGTAACTGTTCGGGAAGAAAGTTCAGATTCTTAGGGATCACCCGAGTATAAAATATATCTTCACTTATTAAAACTTGTACTTGGGTAGTGCATATGGATTGAGTTGGTAGTAGACTACAGTTTGGATATCACATACCATCTGGTAAGGCCAACCAGGTGGAAAAACGCCTTGAGTAGGTGCAAGAAAGATGTTCGGGAACCAAGGAGGTTCAATAGTTTACTAGGATAGTTGTTAGTCTCGGATTGTGTGCCACTACTGTATAGGAAGAGTCAGCTGGACCCGAGGCAAAGGTGAGGGTTACTCCGTTTAACTCCCGTACTAGTTTAGTACGCTATTATGAAATTCTAGGTTCAAAACATGATCAGTCTCTATCAATCGAGTCTTGTTTGAATTTATTGTTATTGATTGTTAAACCGGAAATAGGATAATAGAGGATTCAACTATTGTGTGAATTACTTGATGCTGAGGACTGTTATATATATATATATATAGTAGGGACTATGTGTGAGTGCGGGGGCTCAGAGATGTCTGAGCTAGCGACGCAGCGGGTTTTGAGTGCGGGGGTACAAAGACGTCTGTACTATGGACGCAGCGGGTGGTTGAGTGCGGGGGTACAGAGACGTTTGTACTAGCGATGCAGCGGGTTTTGAGTGCGGGGGTACAGAGACGTTTGTACTATCGACGCAGAGGGTGGTTGAGTGCGGGGGTACAGAGACATACTGTACTATCGACGCAGCAAGTATCTATATATCTTTATGAAGAAACGCGTGGTGCAGAGAGTATTTGTGTACTATGAGCGCATGAGTGTTAGTTGGACTAGACGTCTTTGGATTGTTCTTTGTGGTGTAGACACCGTGCTTGTTTCATGCTAGAGCTAGGCTTACATAGTCGTTGTGCTATGTACTAAGCCAGTGGTTTGCGGTTTTGCATCCCATACCTCACTGAGTGACTCCCCTGTTACTCACCCCTCCTTCTTTTCCCTTTTCATGTGAGACCGACGAGCGAGAGTGATTGCTATCGGACTGGTGCTTTTGGAAATTTATTTATTTTCTTTTAGACTTTCAGTTTTATGCTTTTATCGATATTATCGGATTTATTTCTTTTGTTGGATTTATGGTATTTATCAGATTTATGGAGTGATTTTTGAGGAGTAATAAATGGAGATTTCAGAGTTATTATTTATTATATTATTTTGGGGAAGTACGGGTGTTACAGTAAATCCTTTACAAAATTTACAAGGGCTCAGTCATCTTGATCATCTTCTTAGTTATCAGATTTGGACGATGAGCATGTCTCTTGAACAACTTTAGTTAACAAAGGAATGGTTTCAAAAATAACCAACTGAAGGGACAGTGCAAATCCTTTCATAAGCATATTAAATGCCAATCTACCACACATAACAAAGAGTTCACCTAAATCTTATATGGCTTTGGCGAGTTCCTTCAGTATCTTCATTTGCAAGTTGGTTGGAAGGAGAACATAAGATACTATTCATAAGTATGCGTATTTAATCCGGATCTCGTTTTCCATAACAGTTATCCTCCTCAACATCTTGATAACATAAAAATGGGTGCAATCTCAATTTTCCAAAACAAAGGTCAATAGTTTTTTTCGTTATGGTTTTCTTCAATGTTTTTAAAATCGGACCGGATACCGACTCGGCGTATTCACTGATTGACTGGTCAGACCGGTTCAACCGGTCGAATCGGTTTTTTTATTTATTATATATTTTAATATATTTATATATGTATATATAATTAATCATATATTAAAACGTCTAATGAATAATATCTAAAATAGTATCATGAAATAGAAAGTATATAACTGAATCTTGAATGTAATGAACTAAATGAAAATACGACAAATTAAAAGAAAATATCTGTTGGAAAATGATAAAATATCTCAAACTTATTCAGTGGTATCATCTTGAGAGAATGGAACTTCGTCTTCATTACCTTTTAAAACAAAGAAATATGAAAAATATATGAGTTAAATAATAGACATCATAGCCAAAGAAACATATAGTTTAAAAGAAGATGTATCAACCGTTCAAGTTTAAGGTTTCAGAAGTTACATCTTCTCCATCTTTTGGATTTTCTTCAGTATGTGCATTCTCAAGTTCATCATAATCTAGTTCAGCTTCTCCACTTTTTTCCACTACCCAGAAATCAGTTTTATCAATTGACTCATAATCAATCGGATCATATGACCTCTTTCGTTTTGAGAACCTGAATGTATGAACATTTAGTAGTTATATTTTATAAATTTCACACCTCTGTATTTTAACTTAAACTCACCTGTCTTGCAGGCGCAAATTGTAAAGAACGTAGACAAGATCATTAAGTCTTTGATGTTCCAATCTATTCCTCTTTTTTGTGTGAATTTTTTCAAACACACACCAATTACACTCACAGCTCGATGATGATGCAGTTTGGCTAAGAATCTGAATTGCTAGTTTCTGCAAAACAGGAACATCATATCCAAAAAACTTTCACCACTCATCTGCAATTAAAAATTCTGCTTGATAAATAATATTCCAAAGTATTAACATATTAAATAAATAACAAAAAGAAAAGTATATGCAAAGACATACCAGGACGAGTGGTTTTGGAACAACTTAAAGCTGATGAATGTGAGAAGCTTTTCTCACGTTCTCTATACATTGTCATCCCCTCAAAGATCTTTGTTCTGTCAGACCCTTTTTGCTTTTCCATCAAATTTAACAGTGCTCTCAATATCTCAGGCTTTATTGAAAAGTTCTTTCGATCATACATAAAAGCTGGATTGAAGAAGTATGCTGCGGCATGAAGATCATTGCGCAACATTCTATCCCACCTGTTCTTTATGATCGTCGTATAAGGCTTATACAATTCCTTCTTTTTTCCAAATATCTTCTTGATGCCTAAATGTGCTCGATACATTCCTTCATACACATATAGTAATGATAGCTTCTCATCAGTATCACAAACACACAATAAACGTATCATTGGAGCCATTATCCTTACGATCAACAAACAATGCTCCCACATGTTTTCATCCAAAACAACAGCCTTGACATAACTTGCTTTCTCGGTTTTCAGAAACTGTCTGAACTCTTGATTTACACTCAAAGCTTGTAAGTCTTCTTTATGTGCATATGCACTTTGAATGGCTATAAATGTGGTAGGAAAGAGGGTTTTTCCTGGACGAATGATTTCCTTCCAGCCTTGCCTCTTCCTCAAAAAATTTAAAGTTGACTTATGGTTGTAGACAAAGATAGTTACCTTTGAGACAGCAAAAACTAATTCTTGAACATTAGGCATATTTCCCACATCCTCCAATATTAAATTCATGCAATGAGCTGCACATGTAGACCAAGAAATATCTGTTTATCTCTCGGCAAGTAGTCTACCTGAAGCCTTGTAGTTAGGCGCATTATCAGTCACTAAATGAACCACATTCTCAGAGCCAACCATTTCCACCATCTCAGCAAATAAATTACACAAATTCTTTGCATTTGTGTATATATCAGATGCATCAACCGACTTGATAAACATAACTCCTTTGGGGCAGTACACTAAGAAATTGATTAGTGGTCTTTTTCTAGTGTCTTTCCATACATTTCCTATCAAGGTACAGCCGGTGGTAGCCCAAGTACTTCTAAATGATTCAATGATCAAAGACCCATGTTTTTTTTCGTCTCTTAATAATCCAACCCGCAAAGCATGATACGAAGGACCAGTATATCCATGTCCTAAACTAGCAGCTTTGCTTAATATAACTTGAAAGAATGGAGAGTTCACAGCGTTTATGGGAACGCACATCATAAATCCATAAAGCAACAGCCATATCAGCATCATGCAAATTTTCCTTGCTTTGTATAGATGCCTTTATACTTGGTTGAGTAGGATCACTAAAACCTGTTTTGAAAAACCATGTAGATCCCCACCTCTGTTTCGCTTTTTAGTTTGAGTACCAGATGGCTGAGAATGAATGCCTTGTCCATCAGCATTCATATCGGCAACGATGTTTATATCATCAAGTGGTTTTCCTCTCTTTTCCTTATTTTTGTCTTCATTTTCTTTCAGTGATTGCTTCATCTGAAACTGAACATCTGCAGAAACTTTGGTACATGAATCTATATTTACTCTTACCTCAGCTAAATGTTGTTTCATTCTGTTAATGCCTCCACCTCCGCTCTCTTTCTGACAAAAGTCATAAATCAAAGTTTTCTTTCCATTATGCTCAGTGGGTTCTGTTATATATCTCCAAGCTATGTCATCTTTACGACGAACTGAACGTTGAGAAGAAGGTACACCTAAATCTTGTTGATTCACTGAACCATTCCCCTCCATTAACTAGTAAAAATAGCAAAAGAATAATATATTAATATATTATATCAAAAGTTGTGGTTAAACAGTTAAAGAGAATCACGATACTTACGTCTTCTTACAAGTGCAGTCCCAAATATTGTGGCAATAGAAAATTCAGATGTTGAGGATTGCTTACGAGAGACAAAGAGAAGACGTCTTAGTTTCTTTTTTTTGAGAAATTATTAATAAACGACAGCTGTTAAGTATTAACTTATTTGTATCCAGGATTATCCTGATATAAAACCCTAATTAAAATTTAAAATGTATCAAAAAATACCCCGGGTTTTAACGTCGACCCGGGTCACCAGTTTCACTGGTTTTGAACCGAGTTTTCCGAGTTTTATGAAATCCGGTTTTGAACCAAACCGAACTCGGCTTACTAAACGAGTCCCGGTCAAACCGGTTCGACCGGCCGGTTTGACCGGCCGGTTCGGTCCGGTTTTCAAAACTTTGGTTTTCTTCATCTTCCTTTTCAATTTTATGGGAGCATTCCACAAAGAAGTCCAGTTACTATAACAAATTCCCTGAGTGAAAAATTGAATAGGCTTACCGGAGAATCAAAACCCGACATCATGCTTTTTATTGACTTTTAGTTTTTGTGGCAATAAGTACCGTGCAAATCTGGCTAGTTTCTTGACAATCTATACAATTTACCAAATAAAAAATTCATGAATACTCTGGACTTCATCATTATCTAGTGCGTTAAGGATAGAGTTGATGATCCTTGAGGATTGGTAGGTCAGAATGCAGACTCTGGTAGGCTCTTCGCCATGAGCGAACATCATGTCGGAAATCAGAACATTTAAATCAGATTCCAATGACTTGGTGAGTTGATTAAACGAGCCAAAACCATATTAAAAATCGTCCAATGTTTTCTGAATCTTAAATGAAGAAAAATATGGAAATGACAAAAGATGTATGTGTAGCAGAATATTAGACAAAGTTAGAAACCAAAAGATGTATGTGTAGCAGAATATTAGACAAAGTTAGAAACCAAAAGATGTATGTGTAGCAGAAACCAAAAGAGTTGATTAATATATCTTGTGTGTGACAGATTACCCTCGAAAAACATACAAGTTGTAGGGTATTTATCAAGGTTTTGAAAATCGGACCGAACCTGTTTGACCGCGACTCGTTTAGTAAGCCGAGTCCGGTTTGGTTCAAAAACCGGATTTCATAAAACTTGGAAACTCGGTTCAAAACCGGTGAAACCGGTGACCCGGGTCGACGTTAAAACCCGGGTTTTTTTTATACATTTTGATTTTTTTATTAGGGTTTTATATCAGGATAATCCTGGATACTAATAAGTTAATACTTAACAGCCGTCGTTTATTAATAATTTCTCAAAAAAAAAACTAAAACGTCTTCTCTTTGTCTCTCGTAAGCAATCCTCAACATCTGAATTTTCTATTGCCACAATATTTGGGACTGCACTTGTAAGAAGACGTAAGTATTGTGATTCTCTTTAACTGTTTAACCACAACTTTTGATATAATATATTAATATATTAACTTTTGCTATTTTTACTAGTTAATGGAGGGGAATGGTTCAGTGAATAAACCAAATTTAGGTGTACCTTCTTCTCAACGTTCAGTTCGTCGTAAAGATGACATAGGTTGGAGATATATAACAGAACGCACTAAGCATAATGGAAAGAAAACTTTGATTTGTGACTTCTGTCCGAAAGAGAGCGGAGGTGGAGGCATTAACAGAATGAAACAACATTTATCTGAGGTAACAGGAAATATAGATTTATGTACCAAAGTTTCTGCAGATGTTCAGTTTCAGATGAACCAATCACTGAAAGAAAATGAAGACAAAAATAAGGAAAAGAGAGGAATACCACTTGATGATATAAACATCGTTGCTGATATGAATGCTGATGGAAAAGGCATTCATTCTCAACCATCTGGTACTCAAACTAAAAACCGAAACAGAGGTGGGGATCTACATGTGTTTTTCAAAACAGGTTTTAGTGATCCTACTCAACCAAGTATAAAGGCATCTATACAAAGCAAGGAAAAGGTGCATGATGCTGATATGGCTGTTGCTTTATGGTTCTATGATGCGTGCATTCCCATGAACGCTGTGAACTCTCCATTCTTTCAAGTTATATTAAGCAAAGCTGTTAGTTTAGGACATGGATATACTGGTCCTTCGTATCATGCTTTGCGGGTTGGATTATTAAGAGATGAAAAAAAACATGTGTCTTTGATCATTGAATCATTTAGAAGTACTTGGGCTACCACTGGCTGTACCTTGATAGGAAATGTATGGAAAGACACTAGAAAAAGACCACTAATCAATTTCTTAGTGTACTGCCCCAAAGGAGTTACGTTTATCAAGTCGGTTGATGCATCTGATATATACACAAATGCAGAGAATTTGTGTAATTTATTTTCTGAGATGGTGGAAATGGTTGGCTATGAGAATGTGGTTCATTTAGTGACTGATAATGCGCCTAACTACAAGGCTTCAGGTAGACTACTTGCCGAGAGATAAACAGATATTTCTTGGTCTACATGTGCAGCTCATTGCATGAATTTAATATTGGAGGATGTGGGAAATATGCCTAATGTTCAAGAATTAGTTTTTGCTGTCTCAAAGGTAACTATCTTTGTCTACAACCATAAGTCAACTTTAAATTTTTTGAGGAAGAGGCAAGGCTGGAGGGAAATCATTCGTTCAGGAGAAACCCTCTTTGCTACCACTTTTATAGCCATTCAGAGTGCATATGCATATAAAGAAGACTTAGAAGCTTTGATTGTAAATCAAGAGTTCAGACAGTTTCTGAAAACCGAGAAAGCAAGATATGTCAAGGCTGTTGTTTTGGATAAAAACATGTGGGAGCATTGTTTGTTGATCGCAAGGATAATGACTCCAATGATACGTTTGTTGTGTGTTTGTGATACTGATGAGAAGCTATCATTACCATATGTGTATGAAGGAATGTATCGAGCACGTTTAGGCATCAAGAAGACATTTGGAAAAAAGAAGGAATTGTATAAGCCTTATACGAGGATCATAAAGAACAGGTGGGATAGAATGTTGTGCAATGATATTCATGCTGCAGCATACTTCTTCAATCCAGCTTTTATGTATGATCAAAAAAACTTTTCAATAAAGCCTGAGATATTGAGAGCACTGTTAAATTTGATGGAAAAGCAAAAAGGGTCTGACAGAACAAAGATCTTTGAGGGGATGACAATGTATAGAGAACGTGAGAAAAGCTTCTCACATTCATCAGCTTTAAGTTGTTCCAAAACCACTCGTCCTGGTATGTCTTTGCATATACTTTTCTTTTTGTTATTTATTTAATATGTTAATACTTTGGAATATTATTTATCAAGCAGAATTTTTAATTGCAGATGAGTGGTAGAAGTTTTTTGGATATGATGTTCCTGTTTTGCAGAAACTAGCAATTCGGATTCTTAGCCAAACCACATCATCATCGAGCTGTGAGTGTAATTGGTTTGTGTTTGAAAAAAAATCACACAAAAAGGAGGAATAGATTGGAACATCAGAGACTTAATGATCTTGTCTGCGTTCATTACAATTTGCACCTGCAAGATAGGTGAGTTTAAGTTAAAATACAGAGGTATGAAATTTATAAAATATAACTACTAAATGTTCATACATTCATGTTCTCAAAACGAAAGAGGTCATTTGATCCGATTGATTATGAATCCATTGATAAAACTGATTTCTGGGTAGTGGAAGAAAGGGGAGAAGCTGAACTTGATTATGATGAACTTGAGAATGCACATACTGAAGAAAATCCAAAAGATGGAGAAGATGTAACTTCTGAAACCTTAAACTTGAACGGTTGATACATCTTCTTTTAAACTATATGTTTCTTTGGTTATGATGTCTATTATTTAACTCATATATTTTTCATATTTCTTTGTTTTAAAAGGTAACGAAGACGAAGTTCCATTCTCTCAAGATGATACCACTGAATAAGTTTGAGATATTTTATCATTTTCCAACAGATATTTTCTTTTAATTTGTCGTATTTTCTTTTAGTTCATTACATTCAAGATTCAGTTATATACTTTCTATTTCATGATATTATTTTTAGATATTATTCATTAGACGTTTTTATATATGATTAATTATATATACATATATAATTATATATTAAAATATATAATAAATAAAAAAACCGGTTCGACCGGTTGAACCGGTTTGACCAGTCAATCATTAATACGCCGAGTCGGTATCCGGTCCGGTTTTAAAAACATTGGTTTTTATAGAAAGGCTCGTGCATGTTGGATAAGTTATCTAACTTTCACTCTTTCAGTATTATATTGACATATAACTATAGAGGTATGCTTAGGTTTTTTAAATTCCCACAATGTCTACTATCTCCTTTTCCATTTACCTAATAAATGTTTGTTTTTTAAATATAATGTACAGCTTCTCTTTCTAAATAGTTTCTAAAGATAATAATGTGTGAGAAGAAAATACACAAAAGATATCATCAAGATTTTTGATGTCTTGAGTAGGGCGTGATGTTTGCATTTTTTTTCTATCCAGTGTTTTTAAAACCAGATCGACTCGGTGGTTAGACCAGGTTCGGCCATGAACCAGTCACATAGCCGGTTGGGCCTAATAACCGGTTCGAGCATGAACCAGGAAAATAATTACATTGGATCTCAAAATTACTGAACTTAATATTTACCAATTAAGCATGCATATTTAATCTGGATCTCCTTCTCTCTAACAGTCATCCTGCTCAACATCTCTTGATAACAGAAAAACGGGTACAATCTCCATTGTCCAAAACAACGAAGGCTAACATGGTTTCTTCATTATGGTTTTCTTCATCTTCTGTTTTGAACTTTGGGAAAAGTCCACAAAGAAGTCTAGTTACTCTCACAAATTGCTGAGTGAGAAACGAATCGGCTTACTTGAGAATCAAAACTCGGCATCATGATTTTTATTGACTTTTAGTTGTCAAGACAATAAGTACCGGGAAAACCTGTTTCTCGGAAATCTCTACAATTTACCCCAAAAAAATCCTGAGTACTCTGAACTTTATTATCATTTAGTGCATTAAGGTAGATTTGATTATCCTTGATGATTGGTAGCTCATGACGCGAACTCTGCTACGCTCTTTGCCGGGAGCAAACATCATGTCTGGAATCAGAACATTTGAATCAGATTCCAAAGACTCGAGTGAGTCAACTGACAAGACAATACCATATTTAAAATCTTGCAATGTTTTTCTGAATCTTAAATGAAGAGTAATATGGAAATGATGATATATGTATGTATAGCAGAATATTAGACGAATTTTAAAAGATAATGGAAGAAATCAAATAACGTTTGTAAATATATCTTTTTTTTTTGTTCTGCAGTTTTGTGACAGCTTACTATCCAAAAACACGCAAGCTGTAGAGTAATTATAGAGTGGCTCGTGCATGTTGGATAGGTTATCTAACTGTCAGTATTATATAGACATATATCAATAGGGGTATGATGGGGTTTATCAAATTCCCACAATGTCTACTATCTCGTTTTCAATTTACCTAATAAGTGTCTATTTTATAAATATAATGTATAATTTACCCTTTTAAACACTTTCTAGAGATAGGTGTCAGAACAAAATACACAAAAGATATCTTGGAGATTGTTGATATTTTGAGTAGTGTGTGGTGTTTGCATAATTTGTTTTATCATTGTTGATGTTTTTATCTAGCAAGTGGGGTTTTAAATATTAAATATGGTAGCTATTTTTAATGTTATCCGTTGCCGATAATGACATTTTAGAGTTTTGCTTGGTAAGTAATATGATGGACGTTCTATTCGTGATATTTTGGGGTCATAAGTAGTAGATATGTTAACCTCATAACGATGAAAATAAACTGAAACTATGAATACAACAATGGTTATCTGAAGCGAACAACATATGATCACCATAACAGTTGAGACAGAAACATAGAGCAAAGGGTCGGACAAAAAAAATATATCTAAAAATTTTCATTAAAAATAGTTGTGATAGAGATGAACCCCTTCCCCACCCCCTCCATGAAATTTCAACAAATTGGCGGTACGTTTTCTCCCTCTCTAGCAACTTCTTATGAAACAGAGTATGCTGATTATAATCGGCTTCATGGACTTGGAGGACGGGGGCGGAAAGAAGCAGATTGGTAAATTACTGCTAATTGGTGTTTGGCTTCCCTAAGAGATTCCATGAGGGCGTTAAATTCTTGATTTTGATGTCTGATCTGGTCTCTTTCCTCTGAAAAAATAATCTTTTGCCATCCAAAAGGATTATCTTTATCTGTCCAGAGAAGGAATCCATGAATATCGTACTTGTAGAATCTTCAAACTGCGCTTTCATCCATCCATGACAATATCAGAACGGTTGGATTAGAGCAGTGAAAAAGAGGGCTATCATACTTCTTAAAAGAGGATTCATAGGCAGTGGAAGAAGTCGGGTTATTTTCCATAGTAAGGAAAAAAAAAAGATAAGAGAGGGGGTTGTAAGAGAGAGATAATAGAATTTTGGTCTTGATATAAAAATAGATTGGAGATGTATTGGGAGTGAGAGAAGATATGGTTAGTGTTAACGAGCATATATTTGTTAGTGGAGTGAAAATGTAATTACCTAATAGGTTTGCAAGCCTTTAAAGTACTTAACATGAAGTACAAAAAAGCAAAGACTAACTTCAATATAATCTAGATATTGTATTTTAAGATAATATTATATGGTATTTTTGTGAAAGTATAATATCTACATAATATTCAAACAATTTTTGTATTAACTATCTCTGAGTATATGTTCTATGTGAGTTAGTGGATATTAACAAAACAAAAATAAAATAAAAATATCATATGTGGCAAAAAGAATATCTAAGCCTAATATCTAACAATGGTGCTTAGGAGGAGGTAGGTGGCATACATTTAACGCTCGAATATCAGCTAGATCTGGACAGTATATTTACACATGTATGTATCGCCGGTTTCACCATATCATTCTCTCTGTAAATTCTTACTGCCATCATCCATTTTCGGTAAGAGGACATAAGTATCATTTCTGGTTTAAGCAATACATAAACGCCAATGGAAGACTGAAAATTCCCAAAATAGTGGCAACTCGAAACGTTGGTAAATGTCTGGATGTTGTAAAAGTAGAAAAGATATCATTTAATTTTTCTGGTATGTTTAAATGCTTGCAATTGAAAATGGACATGTATTGTCTTTTTTGCAGTCAATGTGTAGTCATTACTCAATCAAGATTGATAGATTATATTTTCATTTTCTATTGTACAGCCTGGAGGAACCCCTTTCACTCTCTCAAATGTGTTATATGTAGCGATTTAATAAGTTGTTATCATCATGTGCAGTTATTACATTATTTAAAAAAATAACGACGTAATTCAATATCATGTTTATGTCATTCGTCTTGTACATGGTCTGGGTATACACCTCCTACGAGGTTTGTGATCTAAATCTTAAAATCATGAATGGAGATTTGATATTGATCTGATGATTTAGGTGTGGTTGTTATTGTCAAATTAAATGAAACACTTGAAGGTTTATTGTCCATTATTCGGGAAAGGTATCATCTGGGTACTCTGACACCCATAGCTTAAACATATCATCTCTGAATGGATGCTAGTTCCAGATGGTCCAAAAACACTGCCACTGAAAATACTAGCCACAAAAGATGCTGAGATGATGATTAGTGTTTGAGATTGGTATACATAACTGATACTGAACAAAACATCAGATGCAGAAATTGTTGTCAAGTACCAGTTCATGTGTAGAACCATTTTTACAGTTGGATCAACTACCTTTATTGATGAGGGTGTAACCGAGGAGCAGCATCATGGGACTATACAGGGTGAGTATTATAGCTTAGAAAAATGTACATGTTTAATCATTGGTATAGTATATGTTAACTTTGTGTGTGTGTGTTTGTATTATATATGTTCATTTGTGGTTGGTGATTGTCCAATCAACTGCGGTAAGGGAATGTTGGAGAAACTATTCAACGAAGAACAAATGCTTATAATCTATTGAATGGCATTTGAAATAGATAAATCCATAGCAGAGTTGGAGGTCAATCAAAATTCAGATATGGGTGGATCACCAACCAACTTTTCTGAATATAGCAAATGTGAATCTGACATGCAATGAAAGTAAGCAATGAATAATTGCATTGCAGAATTAGTTTCGGTGTCAGAATAGCTGTGTCAGATTAAAATTGTGAGAAAGTATTGATTAAGTGGGATGCTATGTAATATTGGAACGGACAAAAGGCATAACATTTATATGATATGAATAAGAAATAATTAACCGCATATATTAAATATTAATCAATATGATGATATTTTGATTAAAATCCATTTACATACATATAGTTGCATAAGATTGGGAACAAAGTTATCAATTATTTCTTATTCACCTATTTTCTTCAGATGTGCCACATGTCCGGATAGATAATTGGTGAATGGAAAATAATAGATTGACACCACCTTCTTCTTCTTACAGATTCTAAGGCTTGAACATGGAGTTTGAGATAGTATGTGAAATACTAAGATGACACTGGGTTAGGACGACATGAGTGATGATGAAGATTACTGGAAATGTATGTTAGGGGAAGGTGTCACCTTCAAAGTAACACATTTGCTGGTCACCCAATGGATGGATTGTTAGGTCTTCCAAACGATACACATATGACAAAACATGACCTACTATCCCAAATGACTGTGATTATCAATGATGAAGATGTCTAGTCTTGACAGGATCGACTGATGATACTGATGTTGATATGGTTAACAACTAATCCAGTCCCGTATTCAACCTAGAAGCCATTTCACCGGGAATGCGGATGGCAAGTGGGGCATTTGAGTAAGGTAATAAATTATATATTTACTTGGTAATTTTAATGAGTACTCGGAAACTAATTTATTATGGTGGCAATAATTGTGTTTGGTTGGTATTGAATCAGGAGGGAGTTTGCATCATAATGTTGTTATAAACAAAACACCTATTCAGATACTCAGAATCCAGAGAGGTCAGTTTAGAGGAAGAAGTGTCAATGGCCCATCCCTTGATCTTACGTTAGGTGTTGGTAACAACCGTAGCAATCGTGTTGTAGTTTCTTTCGTCGAGATTGAGGAATCTTCTGAAGTCAGAGTGAATGTTGGTGGGTTAAGACCCATTCCTTAGTAACCCAAAAAAAGTTGGTGGATGTTTTGTGCAATGAAAGTAGTCCAGGGATCATTTTTGTTTTTTGGTGGCCTGATAGATACCCATATTATACTAGATATGAACTCCTATTGTTTACATCTAATGTGGAATATTTTATTTAATTTTGAGTGGCTCGAAATTACGGATCTAATTTTATGACAAATGCTCTGGAAATATAATCGAAATTTAGAAAAAAATCCACAAGACCCAGAAGATGTGTATGTGGGGATGATGGTTAATAGTGCATGTTGGGATGATGGTTAATAGTAAGGAAGTTTTCAACCAAACACATGGCCATACATGCAATAAAAATAAATTCTGATTTGAAAACTACTTATATGAACCCGATGGGATGGTGCTAAGACGATTCAGTACAATATGATAAAGGCAAGTATAGGCTGCCCATTTGAAGAACATGGAGTTATATGAAATACTAATGTTCAAAACTACGCTAGGCGTGAGTAGGGAGGTCGGTCCATGCCTAGAGAGTTAATAAAAAAATAGAGAATTAGTCGGGATTAATGGAAGATTAATTTTAAGTCTGTTTTAAATAATTTTATGAGAAATATATTTATTATCGATGATGTAGAGGATTAGAGCATGTTCTTTTTCGTAGTCTGGTGATATCTAACGGTCTTTCCACCCTTCAATTTCTAGGTTCGAATCCAGGTTAAATCCTTTTTAAGATTTTTAGCTCGAAATTACAAAGATAAGATGACAAATAACCTCGATTCATTTGAATCATCTCAGATTCTTGATTTTCCCCTGAACTGTGACTGAGATTCATCAAATTTTAGAGTTTTTCTGGGAAATGTTTTGGCTTCCATTATTTTTTTAAGAAATGAATCAATCAAACCAAAATGTTGCGTAAATAGACGCCGATTTTCTCAGTTATGCGGTCAATCCGGACACAAATCGCTTCTCCGCCTAATAAAGCCGATCACCCTCTTCTCGCCACGGTGACTCACTGAGTTACATTTTTTGGCCGAGTTTGTGGTAACTCGCCCGCGTTTCCGAACACTGTGAAATACATAGGTAGAACTGCATCATAAATGTTATGTCGACAATTGTGCATGTAAAGAATTAAACTACTGCCCAAGTTAAAAGAGAAATATAAGTAATAATATAACAACACTTAACGGGAAGGAGTGCTAGTAATATTACATTAAACTGGTTATTGCACTTTTATATTACATAATATTACTTAACAACTGGATTTTCATCTCATAACTAGAGAAGATATTCTAGTGATTATAATATCTATGATGAAAAGTTTAATGGTTGTTTTCATGGTATTTAGTTAACTATTACTCCGGGTTGATAAGGCACATTAATAAATTATATAATGCATTATGCTTCAGATTTATTTATTTATTTTCTGCAAGTTACAAAAATCCAGCCATACATATTGTTATTGGAGAGACAATGAAAGCTCATTTTTCTGGCATCGGTTATTACCACGACCCAATGAAATAGTGCCATTTGTGAAAATGGATCATGACCTCAATATTTATTATTGGAAAGCATGGAGGTGAACAAAGGTTTCTCTAGACTACACAAAGGAATTTTCTGGAGCATCATACTATCTTCTACAAGAATATCTAGAAAAATTGGTCCACTCGAATCCTGGTACAGTTATCGAAATGCATACCATGTACAAATATGGTGTCGGACATCGATTCAAGTACATGTTCTTTGCAATGGGAGATTCTATGAATGGGTTCAGTTACTTGAGGATGGTCATTACCGTGGATGGTACACATTTGAGAGGAAAATATGGTGGCTTCTTCTTAACATATATGTGCAGGATTGAGAATTATCAAGTGTTTTATTTTACCATTGGAGTGTTGGATGGCAAAATTGACAAAGCATGATAGTGGTTTTTCAGAAAATATTACAATTTTTCCCAAATAGTGAAGATGTGGTTTTCGTATCAGACAGACACTCTTCTGTTTACTACGAAATAGCAAATATACACCATTTTCTTGAAAACAAGACCAGTAAAATCCACACTTATTATGAGTATCTGAAGGAACAAAAGCTGACCTCCAACATAATCTATCCAATTTGCTTGTCTTGGAGTTTGGTATACACTGAATCTGATTTCTCATTTGGATCTTAAAAGCATGTCTGGGTGGGTATGGTTCTCCTCTCATGAATTTTTGATATATAAAAAGATTTAAGTGATTTCCNGGGGGGGGGGGGGGGGGGGGGGGGGGGTAGGAAAATATATTAAAAAAAGAGTGAAAGAAAAAGAGTGATGAAAATTGACCAAATATAAAAAATAGAGAGGAAAGAAACAAAGTAAGACTGTGTGTGTGATCAGATACCTAAATGAGTCTAGTCCTTGTATCCTTTGATCGATACTCCCAAGATAAACCTACATATTTATCTCATAAATGAGGTCAGTAGAGATATATGTAAGATGGTATATGCTGAGATGTGTGGGCTGGATAGTAAGGCTAGTACTGATTTGATGTGGCTTGCAACATAACATTGCAGAGGTGATGGTGGTGGTTACAAAGAGAAGTTGAATCCATACATTTTTAAACCTCTTCCACAGGTTCATTATATGTTTTCTTCAGAGCAAGCAAATGGTAAGTCAAGGAAACCTGGTATATGATATGCTCAAATTAACCCTAGACCAACTTTCTCTCTCAAATAAGAAGTTCAATTATAGTACTTAGGGATTGAATCCATAGAGACTTTAAGATTACACAATAGACTTTTTCGAAATAAAGCTAGAAAGTAATAATAGAAAGAAGTAAATAGAGAATTGAATGAGTGTTTATAAGTTATCAAGATGAGGGGAAGCTAGACTTAGGTGAACTCTTAAGTACAATAGAAATTTAAATTAAATAGGTTATTAGGGATTTATTAAAGGATTGTTCTCCAATTCAAACTCAAGTTATAATCGCTCAACTCTCTTGTGTTAAGATTATCTATTGTAAAAACCTAGGATTCCTACTCTCCTGTGTAAATCCTTGGGGAATGTCGATTGATGCTTCTTACGGAGTTTTGATCGACTCTTCTTGCGGATTGCCGATCGATGCTTCTTACGGAGTTTTGATCGACTCTTCTTGCGGATTGTCGATCGATACTACTTCTAGACAAGCTTTGGAGAATAGGTTTGATGTGTTCTCTAACTACCTAAACAAACTCTCATATGTTCCTAGCTAACTAGATCATCTAAGTTTCAATTCAGGCAATATACCAAGCTCTCGCTTGCGCCAATCAATCCTAAGGTCTAAGTTTAAGTTGATCGATCCTAACCTTAGCAGTAAGAACAACTAGATGAAGAACTAGATGA
The DNA here is from genome assembly GCA_012274485.2 of Sinapis alba. NCBI lineage: Eukaryota > Viridiplantae > Streptophyta > Magnoliopsida > Brassicales > Brassicaceae > Sinapis > Sinapis alba. Next base: position 424,718 of record MU105621.1, on the reverse strand, counting down.
TTTTCCTTAACAACATTACAGATTTAGCAGACCATTAGTAACCTTTAAAGAACCATAAATCTAACAAGGGAATTACTCATACATAATCATGAAAACATAATAATAGTATGAATAAACTGCAAAAGATGAATATAAGGATAGAGTAAAGAAACAAAGGGAGTTCAAGATCTTTTCCCGGAAGGTGTTCAGATCTCTCTCTCCAATCCCTAGCTGTTTCCTCTAGAATAATGAAGCGTAGGTTACAAAACTGTTGAAAACCCTGTCTAATATGCGGCCAGGGACTTATGGTGTAATTTTTGGAACTTCTGGGCAAAACTTGTAATTTCCTCAAATCATCATTAAACTCACGGATTGATGTGGTGTCGATCGACACTTTATGTTTGGTATCGGTCGATGCTTCTCGTATGAATTAGACTCCAACTTAAAGTCTTCTACAGAGCTTTCCTCAAAGCTCTAAAATGATCCAAAATCTCTAACTATTTCGAATAAGTACCTAAACCTGAAAAGACTCTAAAACAACTCCAAATGCATAGAAAAGACTATGGGTGAAAACATGTAAAAACTATGACATATCAACTCCCCTAGACTTATCCTTTACTTTCCCTCAAGCAGAACATAGAATGAATCTATGAAAGAAGTTTGAAAATAGCAGGGACTCACATATTCTTACACTAGTTCTTTCACCTCTGCAATGTTGCAGGACACATCAAATTGGTGCAGTTCAATCATGCTTGACTTTCGTTATTTCACCATCCAACTAATCTCTTGGCACTACTTTTTCGCTTTCATATCTCATTCGTACTTTTTTGCATCGACACAACTGACTTCTCAAATTAAGGTTTTTATCCCTTAATCTATATAGCAAATATTATTTACAAGCTTTCTTCTTTAGTGTCTTTTGTAACTTATGAAGATCACGTCCTCTTGGCTTACTTAAAACCCATAGGTCTTCAGATATCTTCATCCACTATTAATCTCAACATGATATACATAGATGTGCATCCACCTATCTCTCATTCACTAAATCCTAGTTTTCTCCTTTTTTTGGTCCTCCTTGAACTGTATCTCTAACGTTTATTAGTCATCAACAATCTTCAAACATTCCTCTTCTTCATCTTTTATTTCCCTTCACTTTTTGTTTGCTAGCCCTTGATGTGTGTTACTTCTTATATGTTTAACGATACTTTTCATCCATTGCTGAACTGGATACGTCTTTCTTTCTCAATAAGCGTCAATGGCTTCTTAAAACAACTTCAGATGAGTTTTATGGGAATTTTACTCATCGTCCCTTAGCTCAGTGTTGTTTTCCTGAAGACTTGTATTCATAGGATCCTTCATTTTATTTTTAGCATACCTTCCTTCTATCTGACGTGATCCTTTTGGATAGGTGCTATTGTTCAAATTCCTCGTATCTGCTATGGCCTATGGAACTCGGATCACAGACATATCTCTGGAACACAGAAATGTGGAATATATAGTAAAGTGAGATATTTGAAGGTAACACCTCTGATCTGAAAAGTAAACTTGATTGACCGTGCAATAATCAGACAAAAACATGCACAATCACCCATGCCAGCTTAAACAAGACCCAAGATGCTACCCTCAAATACACACATTCTCTTATTCCTAACATGACCTTTTCTTCTCTGATCAGCATCATTTTCACAGATTTCTCCTCACTTAACACAATCTTATACTCCATTTGTCCCCCAAATATCATCTTCCTCTCCGTAGCACTCAAGTTATCATCCTTGAGTAATACCTGCAATGCACTCCATTATACTCGGCATTCTTGATTTATAACTCCATGATTTTTTGGGATCATCCATCCCTTGAAGGTCTCATCATGTTTTCCATGATCGAAATCACATTTTTTTTCCTTCAACTTCTTGCTTTGCATGGTGTACACTTCTCTCCTTTCTCAGCCATTCTTTATGTTCCTCTGAAATTTTTTTTCTCTCATTTTTCATCCTTGTGGCTTCACCATCACAATCTTCATAAGTATTTCATGGTGACCCGATCACTGATTCACCCATTTTTCCTTACATCTTCTTACTTTTCATGGTCGATGTCATCTCCTTTCTTCCATTTTCATACTTTACTTCTATCTCGTCCACATCCCAAACTTTATCAACTAACAGTCACCACTGATCTTGTCTCCTTTTAGTACACTCTTGTATTCTATTTTTTCACCAATACCTTGATCACTCTTCAATCAATGAGTGCCGCAACTCTCATTTTGCTGCAACTTCCTTAATCCATCAGACTTCCAACAATCAGTTTAGCATGAAGATTTAGGTTAGGGTATTCTAATAGGCTCACACCCGAATCTTTACTTTCATAAAACCTTTTCAGAGTAAACAAGTTATAATAACACAAAACCACTAACGACACCATGCCAAAAAAAAACTAGATGACAAAGTCACCTATGATTTTTTGCTTCTAATTCACCAGCAATTCAATTCATTTATTAATAACTTATGATGCGTACTGATATTTGGTGTTTTTGACACATTGTACATATGTTTTCTAAATTGTTTTCAAGTCTTTATCGAGTCTATCTAGTCCTTTTCGAGTCATTTCAGGCATGTAGTAGGTTAGGAAGGTCCTGGAGAAGTACATGAAGAAGTGGATGCAGTTTGTGCCTTTTCCTGCGCATCAAAGACAAGGGAGCAAGCAGACAGATGCTCCCGATCGAGCGGAGCAATCGAGTATCTGCTCCTGCGGTAGAGATTTTTAAGGAAACTGCCTAATATTCTGAGTTTTGCCATAATTCTCTCTCTTCTCTCTCCCAGACGCCAGGAACCTGCATATATCATCTTCTTCTATTTTTCTATTATTTTCTAAGCTATTTTTGAGAGAGAAATCAGACTATAGAGATTTTATGGTGGAGATTTGCGAGTTTGTAAAGGGAAAAAAACATCTTTCTCGCCTTAGAGAAGAACCCCTGAACTCTTTTCATTCTTTTTTATTTTTATGCAGTATTATTCATCTAGTGTTTATGTGTTCTTCGTGGCTATGGCTGAGTAGTCACTTGCTTAGTCTAGGGTGTTAGGGTGTTAGATCCGTGAGCTAAACATAGATAAGTCTTAAATCAATTGTCTTCATTCACTGTTGCTCTTAAGGCATGCATTAAGTTAACCACTTAGTTCCTGATTTTAGGTTTAATCTATTCATCAAAAGTGTTGTAGGTTGCTAGACATAACTTGAATGAGCATTCCATCCCTAATCAGTGAAAGTAGATATTAGGGTATTTTGTGAACATACCGGACATGTTCTATACTGCTCGCCATCGATGTCGGACCAAGCAAAAATTTAGGATCTAAGGCTGATTGGCGTAGGGAGCAGCACTACGAAAGTAGGTTGTTCCGAGTTGCTTGCTTCGAGTTCTAGACCAGTCCTTAATAAAACTTGAATAACTATTTGGTTCATATTTGTTTGACACCCGACTGAACCACCCTAGGCTAAAATTCTTAATCATCCGAAAACCAATCAATTGTCTTACTTGCTTGTTACTTTGATTTATTATCAAAACTTCATATTGTCTTAGCTTGATAAAGTGTAATCTGGTCCTCTGGATTGAATCTAAAGTATTACAACAACCAATATTAAATTGACAGTAGCAAGGATTCATGTTTAGTGTATCAAGTTTTGGCGCCGTTGCGATGGGGACCAGCCATTACCTTTATTTCTCGGTTATTTATTTAGTCTAAGACTTCTAACTTGATCTATCATTTTTGCAACAGATAATGCTCCAAGTGCATGACCAGTAGATGTACCCAAAGAAACGAACCAGGAGATTTAGTGACACTTAGCAACCAGGAGCTAGCAAGATTAGAAAGGACCAATCGACAAAGACTAAGGCCAGACAACACCACAATGGGTGATCACTTCCACCAAGAGGATCTCGCTGCCACAATTCTCCAGATGCATGAGCAGATGCAACAGATGCAGCAGACCATCCAAGCACAACAACAGGCTGTTCAACAAGCTGCGCAGCAGCAGCAGGAGCAAGCTGCTCCGATTGGGTAGAGATACCTGCTAAGCAATTTCTCCACTACTCGCTCTGCCATTGCTCCACCACCTTGTGCAAGGTAAGATTTTGAGATCAAGCCTGCTATGATCAATCTGGTGCAGAGAAAGATGTTTAATGGTCTTCCAGACGAAATTCCAATGGAGTATATCCAGGCTTTTGAGGAGATATGCGCTATGACACGATCGAATGGGGTTTCACCTGATTTTATCAAGTGTATGTTGTTTCCGTTCTGTCTCGCTGATAAAGCTTCAAGATGGTTGAAGTCACTGCTAACCGGCTGTCTTACCACATGGGCGTAGGTGCGATCAGCCTTCTTGAGCCATTTATACACCAAGGCGAAAACGGCTGCTTTGAAGAACAATATCTCTTCTTTCAAACAGCATGCTAATGAGCCATTTTGTGATGCTTGGGAAAGGTCCAATGACAATATTAGAGAGTGTCCTCACCATGGTTTTGACAAAGATCACATTCTGGGCATTATTCTATGATGGAGTTGACTGGGAATTTTGCAATGCTCTGAACTCTGCGAGCAATGGAGATTTCATGACAGAGTCTACTGCTGGAGCATTCGAACTGACTGAGAACATGACTGCTAGTTCTGCCAATAAGAAGGTGAACAGTGTCGATACCAAGTGGAAGGAGGAATTACCTGCCAAGATTGATTTACTGCTGAAGAGAAACCAAGGGCAAATCTTTATCATGTAAGAAACTATGGCTGAGCAGATTCAGAACACTCAAGAGGTTGCTCCCGAGGCTGAAAAGAAAGGAAACGACCAGCAAGAGGTTAGCTACATCAATGGACATGGGTATGTGCAGAACATGAACTACATCTAGAACCCCAACATCAGGAACAACCCACAGTTGCTCTCTTACAGGAGCAACAACGTGGAGAACACTGGTGATCAGATGCAGAACAACCAGACTCAAGGATCTCAGAACTTTCAGGGTAAAACCTTCGTTTTTTAATCAGGCTCAGGACCGGTTTGTGGGTCATAATCAGAATCAGAACCAAAAACAGTCGCAGAGCAACCAACAAGCAGCTCCATCTTCCCTGAACAATTCACAGGATGAGTTGAAAAATCTGAGCAATATGATGCAGCAGCTATTGCAGAGTCAGCAGGTTCATGTCAAGGCACTGAATCAGGTTACCACATACATCAACACCAGGATGGACAACATGTTCACTGAGCTGAATAGAAAATACGATACTGTGAGCAACCACATAAGGAGGATTGATGTTCAACTTGCTCAAACAGCTGAGAGTGCCAAGAGGCACAAAGGGATGCTGCCTGGAAAAACTGATAAAAATCCTAGAGGTGAGTATTGTAATGCAACAGAGCTGAGATGTGAGAAGGATGAGGAAAACGAAATGGATCCATTTACTAAGATTGCTCCTGGCGAAGAATAAAGAATAGAGCACCCTGCTAGCTCTGAAGCGACTATTCCTAGCTAATCTGCTGAGACTACACCAGCTCGAGTCTATGTTCCTAAGGATTTCCTATCCAGTTCCACCTAGACATCAGATGGATCCCATAAGTGCAGAGCAGCTGGCTGGGTTTAACAAGATGGTGAGAAGGCTTCCTAAAGAGCTTGCATTCGAAGATGCTCGGCAGATTCGTCCATTGCTTATGTTCTTTAAAAATTGTAGAGAAACTCAAGAGGAGATTAAGGTCCTCTATACCAGAGCATTGTCTACACCAGCACTGACAGTATTGCCTAAGGTTGATGATCCTAGAAATTTTTCTTTTCCATGTTTCATTGCTGGAGTGGAATTCAAGGAAGCTCTTTGTGACTCTGGCTCTAGTGTGAATCTTGTCTCAAAGGCGATTATAGACTAACTGGGCATTTTTGATGTTTAGCCTGCTGTGGTGACTCTGGCTTTTGGAAACTCTTCCCCGGCAATCCCTTATGGCACCATTCGCAATCTCCCTGTCCAAGTTGGAGATTGAATGCTCCATACTGAATTTCAGGTTGTTGAGATGAGCAAGGATTATGAGATGCCTTTGATCTTTGGAAGAGCATTCATGGCAACAGTGGGAATAATCATCAACATGCCTAATAAGAGAGTCTCCTTCTCCAACATCAACAAGAAAGTTTTCTACGAAGCTGTTCCCACCAGAATTCCCACACTGCATGCATCTTGCATATCAGTAATCAACGGAGCAATGCTGAAGGTTGATCTAATTAGCAGAGAAATGCTGAAGGTTGTTCCGAAGAGGGAGCTTGGTGAAAAGAGTCAAATCAAAGAAATCTTGGATGGAGATCCTGACACGTATACCAAGAAGTTTAGTGGGAATCTAAGGGTGAAAGAAAAATTTTAGAAGAAAAGGATCAAGGGTAATCCTACTATGACTTTGTTACCTCACATGTGTGATGAGAAGTCCATTGAGTATGTGGTAAAGTGCAACGGTACCTCAAAACCTTTCTCTAAAGTTAGAGTTATTCTCACACATGAGCTGAAGGAGAAAGGAGAATCTGCTGTGAAGGGATTGTTGAGTAGAGTTTTGAAGTTGAACATGTTTGATTATGGAGCTTGTTTGTGAACAAGCCCTCATGCTCAACCCAACTGATCCCTGTCACTAAGTCGAGCTAGTGACTTAAACCAAGCGCTTAGTGGGAGGCAACCCACTGGTAAGTGTAAATATTTTTAGGATTTTGTTATTGCTTATTTTTGCTTTTAATTTTTTGTGTTTCAGATAAAACCCAGAAATTTGAGATACCTTATTCCAAAATCAGAGCACCCTGGAAGGAGCAAGCAGATGGGTGCTCCGCGACAGGTAAGTATCTCGATACAAAAAAAATCATATTCTTGTTTTCACCTTCTCTCCGATTTATTTTTACACTGAGACATTGTGAAGTAAGTCTGGGGGAGGATCTTCGTCGTTTACTAACTCGTTTCTTTCTTTTTTTTTTCTTTTTGAGTCAGTTTGAGTCAGTTTTTAAGATCGAGTCAATCTCAACTTTGTGGGAATTAGGACTTTATTCTATGTTGATCACTAACCACCTTGTGCTTTAGTTATCTTATTTAGTGATCTTAGCAGTGGCGAAAGATACACATGTGGACCTAGAACACCCTGACATTATCTCATTTGGTACTCCAGAAGCTTTCAGCTTGTCGAGGTTACACTGGAAAGACTTAGCTCCATTTAACTTGAACCTAATCTTGACTGCAATTCTTCTTGTTATGGGCATTAGATCAGGGAAACGAGAACATACTCAAGACTTCTTATCCTTTTTATTCATCTTGCTGATCCTGAGTGGCTAGCTCATCTTTAGCTAGTTCCCACCTTGCACCTTAGCCTTTATTTCACCTTCATGCATTTGTTTTTCAGTGTTATATGTGCAAATATGTGCAAAAAGGTTGGAGAGGAAAGGATTGACGCAGCCTCTTACTCGTTATTGCTGCAAAGAAAAGAGATCAATGAGGAGAGCAGACGAGGTCAGGGAGCAACTGCTCCAATATGGTTGCTTCGTTATCTGAAAAGGGAAAAGAGAGCAAGGGCAAAAGAACCATAATGGTTGAGTAAATAGGACCACCAGTGGCACAAAAATCTTCATGTATTACCTCCTTCTTTGTCACATCACCATACCATTCATGTCTTATCTAAAAAAAAATAAAAAAATAGAACGAGGTGATTGGGAATGGGAAGAAAAAAAATCTGACATGAGCCTCTGGAATGGTCCAGCAGAAGAGTGGGTGTCAAGTCGTGAGGTCAAAGAAACATAGAGAGCAGAGGCAGGAGAGCAAGCAAAAACGAGTAGAGGCTGTGGACATCAATGGATTTATCCTCTCTTGCTATTTTGTGTGATATCATGCATCCTCTACAAAGAAATGGTAACCCCTAAACACTCTTACCTCCACTATCAAATAGCTTATTTAATACCAAGAACCGTCTATCCTGAATGTTGCTTGTGATGAGAAGCTCACGCTACTCTTAAGTGAATGTAAGTAGCTTGGTCTAGAAAGTGTTGCTTTTGCAGGTTTGAGATATAGAGTATGGAGGCCATCTTGAACAGCGGTCAGTGGGGTTTTGGTAAGGGTGTGTTGTCCTAGTTTACTGCATGTATGGTTCAGAGATTTGAGGTTAAAGTATGGTTGGTGAGAATAGGAGAGTTCCCACACTTTCAAACCTTTCTCCATGTTCTTGATACTTGACATTGTTTGAGGACAAACAAGGATCTAAGTCGGGGGAATTGATATTTGGTGTTTTTGATATATTATACATATGCTTTCTAAATTGTTTTCAAGTCTTTATCGAGTATATCTAGTCCTTTTCGAGTCATTTCAGGCATGGAGTAGGTTAGGAGGCTCCTGGAGAAATACATGGAGAAGTGGATGCAGTTTGGGCCTTTTCTTGCGCATCAGAGAGGGGAGCAAGCAGACATGTGCTCCCGATCAAGCAGAGGATCATAAACACCCTAGGCTAGCATTCTTAATCATCCGAAAATCAATCAATTTTGTTACTTGTTTGTTACTTTTATTTATTTTCAAAACTTCATATTATCTTAGCTTGATATTGATCCAACAAGAGTAAAGTGTAATCTGGTCCTCTAGATTGAATTTAAAGTATTACAACAACCACTGTTAACTTGATAGTAGCAAGGATTCATTTTTAGTATATCACATACAAATCAATCATCAAAATTATCACACATCAAAGAATGCATCTCAATCAATCAACTTACTTGGAATTGGGCCCTTGCGCGTGTGAAGGTTTAAGTTATCATATCCTAAGGTTCTTGACATATTTACCATCTTCTTAACGCTTAGAATCTCGATCGCCCACTCCTGTAACAGGTGTTAACAGAATATTCATGGGCTAGCTCGCTATGTGGAAAAACTTTGCATAATGACCAATTTTTTCTTGTGAGAAACAAGTAACAAATACCAAAATATCTCTTCTATGTTTGTAGTCTTGAAACTCTTTTGCTAGATGTCCATGTCGACCACCATTGTAGAACTTAGAAGATCCATTCTAAGGTTCAATAAATTATTCACTACAACTTTTTCCTCGACCACATGCGCTTGTAACCAGCTTCGAAGAATTGGATGTAGATCTCTGAAGAAATTTATGTTTGTATAACCTTTGCTATTGGCCCATAAGTTGTTTACCTTCTAAGTCAAGTGACTTCAAAATCGTACTCTCGAATATTCAACTAACCTTGGGTTACCTTCAAAACCACTGTTGGGCCTTCAATGGAAAACATCACTACAAAAACTCCTTCTTAAAATCTTCTCATCTTGTTTGTCTTCCTTAATAATTCTTCTCCAAATTATTTAACTACGCATCCACTTAGAATGGGCTAGTACCTCCAAAGTACCTCAGGTTTCCAAGATTTTTCCTTCACCATGACTAGTTTGAGGTAGTCACGAGGACACGTGGATTGTTGATTTGATCAATTTTATACTATTACTTCTGCTGATGATTTTTTATCACACTTCTTCATTCGTCTACACAAATTTGGTTATATCTCTCGGGTAGGATCGGCCCTGAGGTAAAGCCCATAAATCATGGGCTTTAGGCGCCAAAGATAATTAATAATCAGGGGTGCCAAATTCTCAAAATGTCGCTTTAATCTAGTGGTATGTTAACTTTTCTTGTTGTCCTACATGTGAAGAGTTCAATTCAGCTTCCTTTATGTACCCCAATTAAATCTTCCTTTCATTATGATTGCAAGTAAATGAGTTGTAAACAAGTTACAATTGTTTTTTTGTCATCAACATTACAGACTCATATAGACTATGTGAACCAATCTGATAACTCTACATCAATATGGACGACGAAAGACAGTTGTGTCCTGGCAATGACTGCAAGGCTGTCCGTCCTTGAATTCATTGTTCTTGGTATATGAATGAGCTCTGAGGTGTGGAAACTTTCTTTCAGGGTCTTGATATCTTCTAAATAGCTTGAAAAAGCTGGTAATTTCTTCTGGTTTCGAAACCATCTTTACCAATTGAGAACTCTATCAAATTAACCTTACGAACTACTCTTGCCAAGAGATGTCAAATTGTAGTATTTAGAGATCAAATCCACATGGAGTGTGGGCACACAATAAACTCAATACAGTCGCAATTAAGCTAGGCAAATAGATTAATAATCAGTAAATAAACTATAGCAAATAATTGATTGATTGGTAAATAAATAATAATAATAAACAGTTAGATCTAGGGTTTCAGGCAAGTGGATTATAGAGGATAGAAGCTACGGGTATTAATCATAAAACTCGATGTCTGATGTCTCAGCTCCCGTTTGTTGATACAGAATTACCGTAGATTAATGACAATGATCCTGCATCGATCGATGGTCTCTTGAGTTCACTAAATTAACTAAATCAATTCTCCTTTGTTTCTAGAAACTTAGCTCAACAGGATTAATTATGGTAGTAGACCATGCTCTCGCTTGCGCCTAATTATCCTATGATCATGGTTCTAGTTAGATACTCTAGAACACAAGAAATAAACACAATTCTATTGATAGATCTAAAATCACCCTAGTAATTCTATTGTTTGGATAATCCATCAATACCATTAATAAACCCTAAGCCTAACAAGAGATCTACTCAGACATGATTTTTATCACATAAATCATAGATGAATATAATAGATATAATATAAAGAACTAAAGGAGTTCCAGGATGACTCTGAAGGATTTCCTCCCTTCTCTCATAACCCTAGAACAATGAATAAAAGAAAGCTTAGTAGGTTGTTGCATAGCCGTCAACAATAGCTTAGAAAACATATAAATAGGGTTTTAAGCCATCCAAAGGCATTCTGGTTATTTGTGATGGCTTATGGACTTAAGTCGGCCATAAAACATGTTGGGCCTGTCTTTTGGGATCACCGTTGATTGTGTCGTCGATCAACACTCATTCATCTTCTCGACAGCTTTCTCACGCGAGGCAGACAGACCACTCTCCAGTAAAACATGCATAACTTTGTCTCTAGGATGCTGATTGAGCTAAAAACGGGGGTATTGGAAAGCTATCTCAAAGATATATCTTATGACAAAAGATCATCTCAATCTCATTGAGGGAAGTTCTCCATCCATAGCTAAACATCTGACGCATCTGCGTAGTTCTGCATCTCTAAAAGCTCCAGAATCACCAAAGTTTTTCAGAATGTACCTGAACCTGAAAATACTCTAAAACATACTCCAAACACATATAATAGACTCTAAATAGGGATGATATTATGGTACAATAGTGGTAAATATCAGGCCCTATCACATTGAAACAATAAAGCATGTTAGTTTCTTTGTTTCTGATATTTCAAGTTTAGCGTTATCTATGTACTTGTCAAACGCAGCCATTAGGTCATCCCTTCTTGCATACCAAGCGAGGGAGTTATCGCTTGGCGTTTTGCCACTATCAATAACGGTATTAGGGGACTATGCTCCCACTAGGGAAGACATATCTCCAGAAGATCATGTAGAGGAATCATCTCTGCAGGCTACTCCATTCACTAGATCTAGTGCCTCACTACAAGGAACCGTATCAGCTTTGTTTGGTCCTCTGTTACTTGGTGGTTTTAGCAGAGCAAGTGTTCCAGTTGTAGGATGTTCCTCTCTCTTTTGATCCAATTGTTGCCTCCACAACCATGTTGAAATTTTCATCCATCAAAAAATCTTTACCCATAAGCCCCTTCCAAAAATCAACAGGTATTTCCAAAGAAAATTGGAGTGGGGGTGGTATGTGAGTTACTTGTTCTTGTAGAAAGTCCATTCCAACGCCTCCGCAAAATGGTGGTGGCTGAGTCAGTGCTAACTTTTCCTGAGACCTCTCTTCAGGATGTCCAATGTCATCATTTCCAGCTAATCCACATAATAAATCGGATAACAAGAACATAAGTTACTGTAGAGAAAACGATTGACCGGATATCACATTGTTTGTGTACATTTTTCACCTTCATGTGATGTTTTGTCTACACTGTTTGTTCCCATTTGCTCGTATGACCATCATGTCATCATCGTCATCTTCAACATTCACAACATGTTCCCAATGACTGAATATGTTCAGCAGCTTGTTCCTCAGGAGTGCCAGCTAGGTCCATTTCAAGAGTTACCATGTGCAAAACCATAATCTCTTCTTCATTAAAGATCTCCTCACGTTTCTGCTACATCTCATCCTCCTTCCAATCACAAGCTCTAGGACATAGGTAATCGTTAGATTAACTTTTTAACATATACTATGATATAATCAAATCTTGCTGACTTACTTTCATACTCAGAACGTGCACCATCGTCTTGGCTTCCATCAATGATGAATCTCTTGCTTCCGACAACAAACTTGTCCCTACGGTTGAAATGATATGTAGTCACGGACTGGGCTCAAGTGGTCACAACTAGGATGAGCTCAGTGAACCACTCAAGAACACTCAACATGATTGTTATGTCTGAAGTGGTTGTCACACGTATTGGTGGTGTTTTCTTACCCATTGGGCCCACGACCTAATCAGGAAACTGGTAAAAGAGGAAGATAGGAGTCTGTTCCTCCAAATCATATTGCATCTTCACTATATTCAACAGAGACTCAACTGTTTCATTGTCTCGTATCATCACACTAAAGCCAAAGTCGAAAGGATCCGGTAAAAAAATCACCATTGTTGTTCTTATTCCACTCACCACGCCATAATCACACAAGCCTCCCCATTTGAAATATTTCAAACCATAATAATTTTGATATGTTTTTATAGTTATTTTTTGGACACAAAATGGACGGTAAATCAACTGAACCAACAAAGTTACTAACAAACAGAAATAAGTATCAGGTTCAAGGGAAAGATGTGTGGACACTATATTTAATGTGCACATACACTTAATGGATCTATTCATTAGTTTCATTTAAAGATGAACCCCATAATTGACTACATTGAAGGTTTATTTTTTACCTAAAAGTCTTCCTTAAATGGAAATGATATGGACTTTTGATAGAAAGGAGAGGTTAGATTGTTAAAAAGTTCAAAGTCTGAATGGTGAGTTCTTTCTCGGTTATTGTATTATATAAAAGAAAATCAATACACAGAAGCTGTATTGTATATCAAAAGATTTTGGCATTAAATGCAGCAAAAATCGCTAGTAGCTGATGGTTATTTGTAGTACTCTGCAAACTACTGTTTTACTTAACACATGTACATATTTGTTTTAAGGGAATAACTAGAGCTTGACTCATGCGTCCGCACAGGTGTTTGTTTAAAAATAGATATATAGATGTTTTAAAATGTAACTATGTAATGGTTGCATGCATTTACACAACAATATTAGAGATTTAAACCTTATTCAGATATTTATAAACTTTGGTTCGTGTTCAGTTTGAATAATTGTGGATTCGACTCGGATACCCATTTAAATTATGTAAAACAAATTTGAAAATTAACAAAGATCTAAAAATACTCACAACTCAAAATAGAATAATATATAACTTATAAATTTGAATAAAGTATGACCAAACATCTAAAATTAAGATAAATTAGTTTGTTTGGATATTTAGGTGGAGAACCCGTAGGTATTTGAGATATTTTTAGTCTTTGAGTTTTTTTGTTGCTATTTTCAGATTTTTCCAATAATTCTGAGTATTTTTGTATATTGTAATACTTTATGGATACAAAATTTAAAAATATTTAATATGTTTAAGTATTATAAGTATGATTTGAGTATTTTCAAATACTCTAAATATTTTGATTTGATTCGTGTTCGGTTTAGTTTCTGAATTTAAAAATTTTTGATCCATGCAGATATTTTACCAATTTTGATTCAGGTTTAATATTACTTTTTGAGTTTATTTTGATTTAGTTGATTCTTCTAATCCGCATCTTTTGCCCAGCCTTAAGTCTTGTAGCCTTAGGTCTTGTATGATTTCAAATATTTTACATATATTTTAACTACACGACTTTGTGCAAAAGCGACTTCAACAATTTTTTGCAAGATAAATGTTATATTAGTAAAGAAAAATTTTTAGTGTATGTATTGATCATTGTAAATTTCACATTGTTTATTAATAAAATATATAAACAAAATAAAACAAATTAAAAAGAAAAGAAAATTTCATGTCGTTTACAAACTCTGCTGCTCTTCTTCTTCTTATTGTTCATTTTTTTCTTCTCATATCTTCTTCGATTTCATCAACTAATTAAATCTAAAAAGAACCAAAAATAAACCCCATCCTAACATTAAGTCAATTCTCCGTAGCTAAACTTTCAAGATCATATTACAACTTTTTCTTATTATTCAAACCCATTAAAATTCATTATAGATTTCAAGGCATTTCTCTAATCTTTTTGTATCTAAATCAAATTGTAGACCAAAATCATCTTGTCGAGAATTGATGAGATGTAGCCGGAAACGCTTATAGAAATTAGAAAAACTCAGTCGAATTAGAATGTAAAGCTTATCTTCTAAAATGAAGAGGAAATCATCCATCAAATGAGCGATTTTCCTAAACTTTGGGTGAATATTTCTCAAATCTCCCACGAAATAAAAAATCAACCATGAAAGGGTGTTGTTAATATTGTTTTATTTGGTTAGGTGTAGTCCCTTTTGGAAATTTGCCAAGCGTTGTTCGTGCGCTCAGGTTGGGCCTAGTGAGTTGTGAAAAAATTAGAGATTAATCAGAAATAAAGTTTGTATTTTTATTATATATATATCCTTAAATGTATACGGATAGCTTGAATTTAATTGTAGCCTAGTGGTTTGTGCGCGCCAAAATGTTTGCAAAAGACTCGTGTTTGAATTAAAAAAAATGGGGTTTTGTTAAATTTTACATTTTCTTTAGTGAACGCAAATTTACTAAAATACCCATGTCTTCTTCCTATCACCTCTATCGTCGTAAAACCCTAATTTTGTTTTCCCCTCATTTTTTTCATGATTTCTATATGTTTTCGGATAATTTTTTAAATGTTATACCCAGATATGATAGATTTACAGAGAAAGCTTTGACATTGAGCTTCCAATTTAGAAAAAATAATAAGCCTTTTGTGAAAGTTCCGAGTTTTTGAACGGAGCAAAACGTCACAGTGGTTCACCGATTTATGTTATGTGGATGATTAAGTGATTTTTTGTGAAAGATTCGTGTAATTGAATAAGCTTGATTAAATTTGTCAATTTAATTAGTGTGGTTCAGTGATGTTGTAAAACGACTTTGTTTTAACTAATAATAAAAAATGTAATTATTTAGGAAAAGTATAAGCTAAATATGAAATGTACTTCTATTTTAATAGTTTAGATTACACTTTATATCACGTTTACCTAAATTCAAGTTCCTCTTAAGAACAATCGGAATATAGGGTCACTTTAGTCTGTGGTCGAAATTGGGTCGGGCTTGTCCAGAAGTTTACTAAAGTTTAAATTTATGTTTATTTAGTATTTTATTTATTTATTTTAAATCAAAACATTATCTAGTCCAAGTCCAATCAACAATTACTTACGGTTTAATTCTAGAGTCTTTTACACTAGGAGAAAGTTTAGGAGTTTATTTAACACGGGGAGGAAGTTTAGACGGGTGGGGTAGTTTTAGGAATGAAAAGACGCTAAATTCCCTTAAAAACTGCTAACTAGGGTTTTTCAGTTATTTAACATTAGAAGCGGTTAGGGGTGTCTAGTTAGTTTTTTTGTAATTCAAATTTTGAAAACCCACGGGCCCGATGCAGTTATAAACCAATTCCAATAATTGTACATTTCTAGGGGTTTGCGGTTGTTTTTTTTTATTTTTCACTTTGCAAAAGCGGTAAAATTTTGAGAGGCGGGGAGAAAGGGATATGGAAAGGCGATTTGCGAGGGGAGAGACGACGAGTTTCAGGTTGCAGTGGGAGTGGCACGATGGCGATGAGGCGGAGCAAACGGGGGAAGGCGGCGCAATTAGGTAAGAACCCTCTTCTCGATGACACATGTACGCTCGAGTCTCCATTGTTTCATCGGGTTTTTTTTTCCAGACGCGACGGAGGAAGAAGTCGAGGATGTGAAGGCGTTGTTATCAGAGCGGTTGTTTGCGACGGATCGGTTTCCAAGCGAGAGGGTTAATATCTACTCGACGGTGGACTATTTGCTACGGATTAAAGAATCGTTGATGAGGACGCCGGAAATGGAAGTGTCGGCTGGTTCTTCGTTTGGAGTCCTCTTCAAGATGCCTGCGCGGAGGTTCTTGGTTGGGAAGGTAATACACAGCATGTTGACGAGGCAAGTGGTCACGAAGAAGAAATTTGAGATGTGGCCAGTTTTTGGTGGCAAACCGCTAAGGTTTTCGCTTGCGGAGTTCGGAGAGGTGACGGGGTTGCCCTGTGGTGAGTTCGAGGAGGGATACACAATTGATTACCAACTTGCTCCGAAAGAGGAGAACTATAGGTATTGGAGAGAGCTTATTGGCGGAAACAGGGATGTTACTATTGAGGAACTTATGCGACGGGTTGAAACTGATGCTGACATGCCCGGATGGATGAAGCTTAGACTGTGTTTGCTGGTGATAGTCGAGGGGGTTTTGGTGGCTTATGTTTAGAAATCGAACTCCGCAAATAGTCGAACCAGCGCTGAAACATGTAGAGAGGATCTAGAACCTGGACGTTTTTTTTGCCTTTCCTTGGGGGAGAGAGTCTTTCGCGTGTACTATCAGCACGATGAAACCAGGACCGAAGGTGATGGGTAAGTGTGAAGACCCCAATGGAGATCTATGTAAAAAGCTGAGACAAAAAAACTGTTAAGCTGGTGGGATTCCCGTTAGCGCTCTAGTTGGTTGCTTTCGAGGCCATTCCTCAGCTGCTTGACAGGTTGGTGGTGATAGGTGTGTGAGTGTGTTGGATTTCCCTGTGAAGTCGCTACCACCGCATGCGGGGCTTACTTTGGCAGACATGCAGAAGGCGGAGCATAGTCCAGAGGTGAGTTCTAGTGTACACAATTATATAAATGTAGAAGTGCATCTTAGAAGGGTGTATGCATGTACAGGTTGATACTGTTAGAGTCCATCTTAGAAGAGTGTGTACGCGGGCTGTACATGTAGTGTGTGTACTGGATTATTTGTATAGTTGTCTCAGTATGTGGAGCTGGGGGTCATGGGATGAGAACTTGACGGTGTATGTTTTGTGAGTAATGGTGTGTACTATGACCAGTGTATGTGTGGACGGGGGATGGTTGGTGTCTTTGCAAACACTCGACATGAACTATGTGGGGTAATAGGTGTATGATTTGTAGATAGTAAGGCGGGGAAAGATGTTAAGTGTACACACATACACCCGAGTGTACAAACAGATAGTGTAGCTAGGTTTTGTTTAGTGTGGCTGTGTATACGGTGGATATTGTAGGAATTTTGTTTAGTGTACACGTTTAAGGTGTACATAATATAGGGTCGGATATTGTTTGATCTGCGTGTACGTGTGTACGACGGTGTTAGTCGATAGAAGCGGTGTACACAGATTAATAACAAAAGGTATGTTTTTTTTTTGCAGTTAACTGTGAAGCCCATATTGGACAGCAACGTGGAACATGAGGAGAGGTGGGGCGTTTGGGACGAAGAGAAGTACGATAAGAAGGTTGAGTATATGCTTCGACTGGTGAGCGAAGGACACATGTTTAGTAAGGCTGATTGGGGGGGAGACGCAGCAGACCCGTTGTATGTTTACAGTGGAATCTAGAAAAAAAAAAAAAAAAAAAAAAAAGAGTTGACGGTGGGGGGGGGAGCGAATGTGAACCGGTGATGAAACAGTGCCAGATGAGTGAGTACTTCAAGCGTGGGGCTGTAATAGACGGGAGAAAACAGGCTAACTTGGAGAAGCATGTGGAAGAGCTTGTGCAAGAAGTGGTGATGCTCAAAGCGGCTAATGTCAAACAGGGGAAGCAGCTGAGCAAATTAAGAAAGACAGTGAAAAAAATGATCGGCAATGCAGGTAGCAAGAGCCACAGGAGAAAAGGGAAGAAACCACGGGAGGATATCGCGAAAAGTGTGGGTGACCCACGATGCAGCATTTCAGTTGGTAAGAAAGATGATGATGATGATGCAGAGGAGGCCGCTTTGCTAGTTCGACTGAGAGAAGGGGAAGGTGTGCCGCCTTAATAGGTTGAAGGAGGTACAACATGTACTGGGGAGAAGCTGTTTTATCAGGGGGCGTCAGCGGGGGATGGTTCTGGGTCCAACGATGATGGAGGTGAACATGTAGAAGACCTTGATGGTGATGAGTTGGATTTGGATGGTAGGGGTGGCGGGGAGGAGGGCAACGCCGGAGAGGGTATTAACGGTCAAGTAAGTAAATGTATGCATATTTTGTAGCGTTGTTGTTTTAGCTAGGTATATGTACGCATATTTTGTAACCAGCGGTAAATTTTGTTTGTTGCATGAATCTGTTAGGTTGGATGCATTGGTTGGCGTTGTTTTGGCAGATTTGGGAGAGGATCTGAGATCTCCGGCATTAGAGGTATATTAACGGTTCAGATAAGTATAAGGACAAAGCAACGACTAACTATGTTGCGAACATTGTAGGAAAAAGAGGTGGTTGTGGATGTTGCCAACAAGAAGGAGGAAGGAATGGTAAGTCGTGTTTACTGCATTTCGGTGTGTGAAACCTGGGTATTAGTTCAAACATAGGTAGTGAGGGTTGATGTAGTATTGGTGGACATTGTATTGAGTGTACATGAGTGTGGTGTACACGAAGTGTGTTGGGCGACTAAGTGGTTGATGGTTATGGTGTAGGGGGAACATAGTGGCCTATACGGTGGACAAGTAAAAGATGTGGACAAGGAGGCTGGATCTGTGGAGGAGGGAGAGAACAAGCAGGTGTGTTGGCGTGTAAAGTTAAAGTCGGTAGGTTGTTTTTTTGTGAACCAGTATGTTGGTGGTGTAACTAAATGTTTGGTGTTTATGGTGCAGTTTGAACTAGGTGCGAGTTCTGGTGGAGAAAAAGAAGAAGCCGTGGACAGGGTGACTGCATCTGCTAGGGTGGACGACAATCTAAACGAGCAGGTGGGAGCCAGTGTACATGACACAACTGAGAAACAAAACGAGCAGGTGAGGACTTCGTGTACATGACACAGATGAATCTATTAGTAGCGAATGTGTGTACACTGATTTGAGTGTACATAAATTTAACTAGTGCAGATGTGTACATTGTGAGGCTAGTGTGTACACTTTTGTAGTTGTACACCGTCTACCGAAGTACACATACTATAGGTGTACATCGTAAGGTGTACGCAGTTGCGATTTGTCGGCGTCATCAATCAGTGTACACGTTTTTAGGTTGAGTAATTTTTTGAGTGTGTTGGTGCAGATTGGTAGCGATGTGGACGAGGAGGAGAAGGTCGCAGAAGGAGGTGGCGTTGGCGGTAGGGCTGAAGTAAGTGAAAGCGAGGAGGTCAGCTTGCGTGCTGGTGAGGAGGAGGTGGTTGGGTCTGGTGAGGAACTAACAGACGAGGAGGAACTGCAACTCCCGGATGAAATGAGTGTGTTGGATGTAAGTGATTCGCCTGTTACGCAATCAGAGAGACACAGGCCGGTTGCACAGGAGGAGTTGGCTGTGGTGTTGATGTCCATGGACCAATACACTGTTTCGGACATAGTTCTCTTTTATGAGGATTGCGATTTCCCATTCTTTGAGAAAGTCTTGTAGGACAATGTCGTTGTGTAAGTTATTGTGGTTGGTTGTAAAGGTGTTTGTGAATTGAAGAATGACAAGGTGTATTTAGGTGTTGCAGGGTACACCTGAACGCGGGTGGCTACAATCTGGACAACCAGTTCTTCTTGGACTTCGCGACACCAAGTAAATGGGTTTCTAGTACGGTAAGGGCTACAAGTTTTATTGCAAATGCGTAAGTGTTTGACGGGAATTTTACTGAGTATTGCATGTTCAATAGTGTACATCATATATATATATGCTGATGGAGCACATCGAGCAGAGGCACGCCCCAACGCTTCATCACAACAGAGCGATGTTTATGTTGCCATGGTTCACAGCGCATGTGCAGGGGAAGGCCCGATCGTTTAAAGCTGCGAAGTGCAAAGCCCGGGTGGCAGGGGATGTGAAAATAACAAAGTACTTTACAAGGGATGGGCAAAGATGAGGAGCGGATGTGGACACCCTGTATGCCCCTGATTTGGGTGGGTGAGTACTGGGTGGGCCTGTGCATAAGCCTAACAGAGTGGAGTGTCTTGGTCCTGGATCTGAATCCTAGGTTGAAGACAATGGACCAAGTAGCCGAGCTTATGGAGCCATTGGCTACGGTGCTACCGTACATTGCGAAGAAAGTGTGCCTGGCCGCAGCAGTTGGGGAGGCTGAAGTTGTTCCGTTCCTAGTAGACCGAATGGTGGGAGTGTATGTTAATGAGCGGAGTGGTGACTGCGGACCTGTAGCGGTGAAGTTCATGCAAATGCTAGCGACCGGCAATCAAAACTTGGAAATTGGCATCTTGACCACTGGCAGTGAGGAGGATGCCTTTGTATTTACCAGAAAGATGTGTGCCATCAACAATGAGTAGGGGTCTGACACGACGGAAGCCCTGTATTGAAGCTCCAAAAGACAGAAAGGCATAGAGGAACTGGGACATACCAAGATCGTCGAGCTCGGTTTCAATAGCAGTTACGGTGCCCTGGTTGGTGTGCTTCATGCGCTCAAAGTATGCAGCAAGGTTGAGATATGAATCCTCTGCGTTGCCGACGGTCATGTCGACTGCTTGTTCTTTGGCCTTGTGGCATTTCATGTATGATGCTGAATCACGCAAATCCTCCAACACGAGCTGTTGCAGCTGTGCGGCTTTAGGGCCATTGCTTGGTTCCCCGTATCGGGAACGGTAAATATGAGCTATGACCTTTGAAGTGGCCTTAGACTTGTATTGGCCATGCTGATCTAGAGGACATGTGTGGTTAAGCTGGGCCTTTTTAATGGTGTAGTAACCATAAGCTGTGAGTTATGTGGCTAGAATGCGCCAATCACAATGGGTATCATGGCAGCTAAGAACAAAAGAGGTCCTTTTCGTACGAGTCTGACAGAAGTGAAACGATTCTTGATTGCATAGATGGCTAAGCCTATCTGACAGTCTTGTTTGGTTGCGTAAAGTTTGCCAACTGTCGTTTCCCCATCTGTATCATCAACATTAAGGTTGGGGACGTATTCTGCCTCGTAAGAAATATCGTCAAAGAGCGGAGGGATATCAAATTCTTTCTCACTGATGTCAGACAGTGGCCTTGTCTCCCGAGCTGGTGGACTAGCAGGGGCAGGTTGGTGATCAAACCCAGTGGGAGGTCCATGTGGATGAGTGGAGCCCCCACCCGTGGACGCCGAACCTGGATGTCCACTAGATGTCGGTGTACACGGGGATTTGCTAGGTGTACATGTATACGGTGATCCTTGGTGTACGCTTGGTTTCGGTGTGTATGGTCATTGCCAGGTGTGTGTGTGGACGTTGTTCCGGTGTGTACGCGTGAGTGATAATTGCGACTATCTTGTCTCCGTGTACGTGTATTCGCTGATCCAGAGTGTACAGAGAGGTTGTCTCTTTGATGTACACCGAGGAAATTGAGGTCTTTCTTCCAGTCTGTATCGTCTTCGTCTGATACACGGACAGTATGTTCAAATGCATCTCATGTGGTGCACTGGTAGGTTTCGGGGGATGTTTTTGGGACTTGTATCCCCGCCATAATCTTGACTGCATCGGACCCACCAAGCGTTTCCTCCAACAAGGGGTCCCAGAAGTCGTGGTCATAGCCACAGTTGGGAACAGGTTTTGGTGGTTGGGAGTTTTCAGATTCAGTTTCCTCTTCATCTTCAAGCACCAATGAATCAGGGATGTTGTCGGGGTCCTCCTTGAACATTTCTTCGAGCATCTCATCTCCGCAGAGTAGAGTTTCGTCTTGAATGGAGATGCAATTGGTTTTTGAATGTTGGGAAGAAGGTTATTGGTCGGCAGAATAAAGACAGCTTTTTTGGATGGGGGGGGGGGGGGTTTGAGAGGCATATCTTGTATGGGTTCGTTTTCATCAAATAGAAAAAAGCTGGGCATTTTCGAAGAAGCAGTTGAGGTGGGACGAAACGAGTCCAAGTTCGTTGGCTTCAGGGGCTCGTTGGGGGTTAAGAAAATAGAAAGATTATCGTTGACCTTCGACGCTTGTTCTTGTTCTCCTTTAGGATCAAAGGTAACAAAGAGATTCATGCTTGTGTGCGCCGCTAGGTGATGGAAGAAATAAGAAACCGCTCCATCGTTTGTCAGTCTAACCGGTGGCGTCGTGATTCTTGTTGCGAGTTCTTTGGTATTATGAGGCCAGTAACAAAGAACTGAAGGGGGGGGGGGGGGGGTGTGGATTCGTGAAAGTGAAGAACTCCTTCGCGATGTTAGATTGTAACTCAGCCAACGACATTCCAGCCCCTACAGGGACAATCTGTGACATCTTCTTCTTGTCGATTACGAATTCCCATAGTGAGCCCACGGTGGTCCACTCACCCGGAATGACCATGCAGTGGTCCATAGCATGTGTCTGCAGTAAAGTAAACATGAAAAATCAATAGAAGTTGATTAGATTAGAGAGTAAGTGTGTTTTTGAAACACAAACCTAGCTGAGTAAGGGGACAAATCTGTTGGTTTAGCATCAGTAATCAGAGGAAACTCTGTCTTTGTTTTTTTCAGGGGAAGAAGACGAAACCGAACAAAGGGGAACTCAGAAAATCTCGTCCGTTGATAGAAAAAGCACACCTAGATCCAACGGTTGATGGGTAAGGTAGATATGTGTCTTGTCTCAATGGCAGAGTTAATCTGGAGCGTTCAACTGGAAAGTGGATTTGTGAACAATATTAAATCCCGCCAAAATATTACTCTTAGTTAGACAACTGATTGGTTGCATACAAACGAGCTAGTTTGTTTTGAGAGAAAAAATTAGCAAAAACTACATGTATATAATAAACTACCCCAATGTGTAAAAAGAAACTTGAAACTGTCCTAGGATGTAAATGTTTCTTAATTCTAAACGGAAATAAATCACATTCTGGACATGTCACATTTTTCAACCAATCAAATTATAGTACTTTCACTTGAAAAGCGTTCGCAATTGTCAACTTTTCAACTACCGGTCATAACATTTTGACCGGTTGAAAGATATCCGTATGATGTTTTTTCATACTATGGAGTATGTACTCAATTTTGTATACTACACAAGCGCACGCTCGACCACAAACCCGTCCGATGAACAACTATATCATAAACTGAAACCTAAATAGCATTAATATAACCAATGGATAAGAATCGAGAACAAGGGGTTTAAGTATCATTGTGGTGAAACTGGAAAATATTGCATGGCTTTAAGGATTATAAGGAGAAGGAACTCGCGCCCTCTTGGGAACAATATCAATCGAGGAGGAGATCCATATATACACAGTACACTGAATCCAGATGTGTACGCCTATAATAATGTGTAGAAAAGATGTAATTCAGAGAACTGAAGATGGGACAACCTCGTCGTCTCTGGTGTAGCCATGAACCAAGAAATCAGAACAGTTTCTTCGCCAGCCATGGTTATAAGGGTTGTAGAATCTCCCATCAGGTCCCCGCAAATAATTGAATCTTTTCGTGTTCCATAATTCGTTCGTTGTAATATTCCGCGCTATCTGCACCAGACAACAGCTGTTATACAATCTTTTCCAGAGAGGAGAGAGTGAACTCTTTACTTGAGGTGAGAGTTCACCATATACGCCTGTGAGATTGTCAACGTCATTGTCGCAATGAAAATAAGCAAGTCCAAAAACAGAAACACGGCAGCACCGGGATGTTCAATGACTACGTGTTGAATCATTGAGTCACTGGGGTGTATATGTGGGATGCTTCTCCATATTCCTATTACAGAAACAGAAGATGCTTTATAATAGAACATTAATCACATGGCGGAGTTACGAGAAAGAGTTGTTTCAGTCCATACTTTGAACAGCAGTAGAGCCACCAACGAATGATGTTAAACCTCCCATGATCACAAAAACTAAGAAGTCCCGTTTATTCTTCTGCGATATGATTAATGGTATACGTATCAAGGATGTTTGATGTCATTCATTACCTTATGGCTGGCAATTAATTTGCATAATGACTACTCAGAGAGACGGGTAATGCATAAAACACTAACCTTACCAACACAGTTTGAAATCCAAGGGCAATGATGGTCAAATTGCTCAACGCAACGCTTACAGGTAGGACAGTGCTTAGATCGCACCGGTCTAATTACCTGAAGATAATGCGATAATGGTAGTAAGAAAATAGAGCAAATGCCGATTTTCCCGACAATAAAGATGGCTTCTGAGGAAAACCTTGCAAGTGGGACAGAGTTGGGACCAGTTCCCTTTCCATGAGGGGCTGCTGAAATTGATATCAATCAAAGGATCCTGCAAACATCAAAAGTAAATGTAAATCAAACCTCTCAGAACAACACTAAGGACTGTAAAATTGATATATAATTGGTATTTACTTAAATCAAGCATAGTTCAGCATGTTTCAGGGGAAAAAGTCTCAAATAAGAAACAAGAGAAGGAAGTTAAACTTACGTTGGCACTGTGATCGCTGTCAATTTCATTGCTTCTTTTAACGTATCCGGGATCTTTGCTGTACAGAGGAAACACCTTATTACAAATTCCAAGAGCATTACAAACAACACACTCAAGACGCTACTAAGTATATGTAGGAGTATATAATAGTTAAAGCATCAGAAGTCGACTAAGTATATGAAGAAATATGCTCTTTCATGAAGTAATATAACTACACCAAACTAAAATATACGCCATATGACATTGGCAATTGCTTAACAGAGTATAGTTACGATATTAAGGATACCTGCTACAACGACGGAAAGCTATTAGTGAGCAAACGCCACATGAAAGACCGAACCATGCCCACAGTCCAGCCATAGCAGTTATCTTAGGAAGGTTCGAAGCTACATACAATTGCAAAATGTCAGGTAGAATAGTGTAAACATAGTAGGAAAAGAAACACATACTCTACCCATTATGTTGCATGAGACATTTACCTGCGACAATGGATGTGAAGAATAGGACCATTTCAGACACTATTAAGCAGAACAGCAGAGGAGCATAGCTTGTCTCTCCCAATTTTCCACAGAAGATCTTGTTTACGAAACTATTACTACGAGTTTGCATTGCCTTCGACTGAAATTTTTCAAAAAAAAAATCGGATCCTAAAACAGCACATCATATCAAATGGACCAGTGGCCGCAAACAACATTTAACATATCTACCACCAAAGGTATCTCACTGTGAACACTAAAATCTACGGTGGCCCTACAACAGAGTGGAACATGTTTTCTACCAAAATGATGCTTCACTATATCTGAAAGTCAGAGCCAAATAAGAAAAGAATTGTAAAAATTTTGGTCAGAGGTACATATGAAAAGCAAATATCACAACGCTGCCTTGTTTTCTGCGTTTAAGGCTTAACTATTAACTGTACACAAACAAACCATATGTATACCAAACTACATTCAACACTCTTTTTCTTGGATGTTTGTAAGTACAAATTTACAGAGCTTCAAAAGCATATTTCGAGGGAACATTTTGTAAATAGCCTGCTTAACCTAATAATCTCTACCTAATGACAAAGAACATAAAATAGGAAGGAGAAATTGATTCAAGGAGAGAACCAGCAAGTAAATTATCGAATAGTAGCAAGCAACACTAAACATTACGTACAAGGAAAAGAGTGAGCTGCCTGTGACCTTTATCAGATGCAAGCTTAAGTGGCGTGGATCCAGTGTTATCCTCCAATATCAATTCCTCCTTGGTTCCAGCATGAACTAGCAGAGTACAAGCCTCAACATTTTCCTTAATAACTGCCCAGTGCAGAGGAGTGCAACCTGACCAGCAAAGTAATCAGTGTAAGGCTTCTGAGTTTTAAAACAGAAGTAAAATATACATCACCGTATCAATATTCTACAGATTTTTCAAGTCAGAAACAGTCTGGAATGCGATAACAATCCCTTTATATACAATTTATGAGTACTCAGTGACCGAAGTTCAGAAAGTCTTGTCAATTTTTGCATTTATCTTTACATATCAAAGGTAGAACGATGTTCCCTCATCTAATACTCTCTCTGTTTCATATTAGTTGTCGTTCTAGGTTTATGCACACATATTAAGGAAACATTTAATTTTACATATTTTCAAAACAAAAACACTATTACCAATACACCTAACCATATATCAACCAATAGAAAAATAGAATAAATAATATTACCAATAAATTTTGCATTGAAAACCGAAAACGACACTTATTTTGAAACAAAAATTCTACTCCAGAACGACATCTAATTTGAAACGGAGGGAGTATAAGTGTAAGCAGAAGAAACATAGGAAGATATTAACCATAAATCACATCTACCTTTGATTCAACAACAGAAAATAATTGGTAGTAAATCATTCATTTGAAAATCTAGACCAGACAAATAGATACAGTTTAAAGAAAGTGATTGCCTGTGTTGTCTTGTCTATTTTGGCATGCATCGCGGAAGAGAAGCAACCGTACAGTTTCCGTGAATCCATTGTAAGCAGCCCTGAGCCATACCAGCAAGGAAAAAAAATACAAGTTGACTTGCTATTCTTCTTAAATTGTCAATGACAAGTAACGGAGAGTACTACGTGCAACTAAACAATGATCAAACATACTCAAGATATAAAAGAGAAAATGATATGTCAAGTATTTGACATGTTATCTTCCATGAATATAAATAACAAACAATGATTATTTTATTCCTGGATGTCCAATATCAACAGTTCCTAACATCTAAGTTGGGAAAATCATGAAAACAAGGTGCCAATAAGAAGTTCATGCATCTCCAAATCAGTTGACCAGTGTTACATGCTAGACACACACTGTATATAGTCATACCAATGTAGCGGGCTCCTCCCTCCATTATCTAGTGCGTTATAGTCAGCTGCATATTCCACAATAAGGTGATTCAAGAAAGCTGTCTGTCCATATTGAGAAGCAACATGCACTGCCTGCACAGAAAGACACATGTTCATCTGAGCTAACGCAAGCAACTAAATAAACACTGATCCATTTGCACGCATACTAGTTTCCACTAAAGAGGAAAAGAAGAAATGATTTACCCTATACCCATGCATATCAGCAGCTTCAATTCGAGCTCCATGTTGCAGTAGAAGGTCTGCAACATCAACGGAGCCCTTAACTGCTGCCCAATGCAATGGTGTCTGCTGTACATTATCCGCTGCATTAACATCACCACCGTGCTGCAGATATCACAAAAGATGATCAGATCTGAGGAGAAATGGTCTCTAGACACAAACAAAACGTACCTCGATGATGTATTGAGCAACGTGGAGGGAATTGTTAAGCGCAGCCCATTGGAGAGGGTAGTAGCCATTAGCATCGGGAAGAGAGACAGAAGAACCGTTGTGTTCGACGAAACGCTTAAGATGGTTGAGATCGCCGTAAGCAGAAGCGGAGAAGACGTCTGTGATGGCTGGCGATTCGGTAGGGTTTTGGTGAGTGTTAGAATCTAAAGGCACCACTTCGATCTCCGAGGAGTCCATCTCCGATCAGGGATCTTGTCAAAGTCTAGTCTTTTCGCTTCGTCAACATCTTTTCACCAGTGTGTGTTAATTTCAGATTCAGAGAGATGTTAAACCGAATACTAACTGAACCGGGTCTGGTCTTTGATTAGTTGGTTTGGTTGCCTGTTTACACTATATGGAAACAAGCATTTTCTTGATCGCGACTCGTCAGCCGCCATATTATAAAACTTCCAATAGTTGCTTCTATTTTTTACTCTAAAAATCTAAGTTGCACGGGTACGCCAACTTGGTGCCGTCTCGCGTACCGGGTTCGGCGGGGGGACGGGTATCTTCTAGGGTTAACTAATTTAGACTTTAGAGTTTAGAGTTAAGGGGTGAGTTTGGGGTTAGGGTTTCAAATTTCAAAAAAAAATAAAAAAAATCAAAATTTCAAAAAAAAAAAATCTATTTTGGTCATTTTATTTTTTGAGGGCTATTTTGCGACAAAAACTTAAAAAGTGCTATTTAAGAGAATTGCCCTTATTTATATAACTAAATGATTATTTTAAAATTAATATTATATTACAATACTTAGTTATAAATAAATGATGTACTAAATAAGTATTTAAATGCACATTTTTATATCATATAATTTTATTTTTATGCCGAACTCTAGGATTCTGTCAATTTCGTCGCCGGGGGAAGCAAAGGGAGACTGGAATACACCGTAGGAAAGTAAGAACAGTTGATTCGATCAATTTTATCGGTTAATTTCGG
The DNA here is from genome assembly GCA_012274485.2 of Sinapis alba. Lineage (NCBI taxonomy): Eukaryota > Viridiplantae > Streptophyta > Magnoliopsida > Brassicales > Brassicaceae > Sinapis > Sinapis alba. Next base: position 396,443 of record MU105621.1, on the reverse strand, counting down.
AACTAGGGTTACAAGACCGATTTGGGAGAAATTATAAAACTAAAGAAACAAGGAAGGGAACGAGGGATTAAGGGAAGACCAGAAAAGAAGCGGTGAACGCGGTGAACTTCGTCATCTTCGTCGATTCTAGGATTCAGAGGAGGAGACTAGATTTCGGAGACTTTGTCGCCTTTCAATTTTTAGTTTTAAGGATAATGAAAACGACAAAAAAAAAAACTTAGAAGGGATAAAAACGTGTAGGTCAGATTTGGATCCAAGTCATAATGGGTCGGATTAAATAGTTTAGATTGGATCATATAAATACTTAGTTTCACTAAAGGCAATTTTGATTTTCAATACGTTTTTAATAAAATATAATAAAAATTGTAATGTTTTAAAATTGGTGGGATAAGACAGAATAGACAAAGAGATACTGGGATAATCGAGAATATCACCCTGTGTTTCTTAAGGTCACGTTGGCAAATTTCTCATTTAACATTTTACCGGGAAAAAAAAGAAACGAACTGCTTATTTTTGCGCATGTGGCTACGTAAACGGAAGTGATATTAACTGAAATGGATACAATACATTTATTATTTCGAGAAATCCAAAATAAAAATAACGACGTTGGGTTTTATTTAATGCTTTTGCGATGTAGGCATGGCAAGAGATACTGAAGTCGGAATATCCTTCCACTGTTGTGTCACAGTCTTGATCTGAGTGAAAAAGTCTACTCCGGCTTTGCCTGCAACAATTCCACTTGACTATTTAAGCAAATAGAAACAAAATGTAATCTTCTCTTTATTTAAGTTGTGACAATCTTTATTACCATAGAAATTCAGGTCTCCTGCAAATGAAGCTTTGTTCCCAGTAAAGGAGAAGAAAGGTAACGGAACCGGGATTGGAACGTTTATACCGATCTACGCATAACATAAACAAGAACAATAAAAGAAGAGATCGACCATCTCAAATGCATACTAAAAAGTGCATGCTTCCAAGTTAGTTCTTCATACCTGTCCTGCTTCTATTTCCATCTGGAACTTTCTTGCCGCTGCGCCCGATGCAGTGAAAATTGCAGCACCGTTACCATACCTGTTGGAGGCGTAAATAGCAGATTATTGAAGAATATGAGGAATATATCAGTATTGTTATATAAATGTGACAAAAAGGTGTTTACTTGTTTCTATTCAGTATGTCTATGGCTTCATCAAAGCTGCTTGCCTGTAATAACAATTTGTAACAAAGGGCACTATAGCATGTAAATAACACGTATATGAAAACCAAACGAATATACTTTTGATTGCAATCGAAATATTTTATTTTCAATCTGACCTCCATGCATACAAGAACGGGGCCAAATATTTCTTCCTGCAATGTGCCAAAACGAGAGTCAGTTTCCAAGTAGAATACAGATGATTTACTCAAGTATCAGAATAATACCTTGTAACACTCCATGTCTGGGGTAACACCAGATAAAATGGTAGGGCCGATAAAATTCCCTTTCTCGTATCCAGGAACCTGTTTATTATGAGCGATGAAGAAAACTTCTCAGACCCGTCAACTGTTTCTTTCAAGATTACACAGATTATTAATTCAGCATAAACTTATAAGGTTATTGGTTACTATTCAGTAAGAATGTGGAAGTAAGTGCTATATTTCTCTTTCAATAGCAGCAACTATAAAGAAAGGAAATTACCACAATATTTCTTCCGTCAAGCAGCAGTTTAGCACCATCGTCCACACCAGACTGAATCAAGCGACATATCCGTTCTTTGGCCTAGCCAAAAAAAAAATAGAAAAAAATAGCAATAAGGTATATAACAGAGGAAAATGCAAGACGAAATGTGATATGAGGTCGAAAATACCTGTTTACTAATCACAGGACCCAGATCTGCATCTGGTTCGGTTCCACATGTGACTTTAAGGGCTTTAGCTCGCTCGACAAGTTTATCCTCCCTAGTTCGTATTAGACAAGTTGAAGCTAATCTCTCAGTACTATCCAATGTAAATTAACAGGCCCCACGCAGCTTGTCCAATTACTTTTAACAAAAGGACAAGAACATTGTAAATCTATATTAACTAAAAGAAGTGATGTCCTATAAATTCCTATATACGGTTTATGCACATAAGGCTGTGGAGCTCCGAAACCAGAGGAGAGAAAGAGATTAGAGGCAAAAGAAAAACGAATATTCCACAAAGACTTGGTGAATTTGAATATGCAGAAAAAGAAAGTAAGCGTAGGTACCATGATTTTGAACTGCCAACAAAGACCACTGTACTCAGAGCCATGCATCTCTGTCCAGCGGCACCAAATCCAGCAGCAAGTAGCGCATTCAAAGTAGCGTCGACGTTGGCATCAGGCAGGACAACTCCATGATTTTTCGCCCCCATATTTGACTGAAGAGATATTTCATAAGCATACTGAGATCGAGCCGTTTCGAAATAAACAAAGAATGACATGGAAAACTATGAAAGATGTTGTTACCTGAATACGTTTTCCTTTCGCTGCTGCTCTTGCATATATATGCATTCCAGCCTTTAACAAAACAATTCAAGTTCGGAGTACACAAGTTAAATAATATTTTATTTCGCGCAGAGGAAAAAGCATATCTTCTATCAAAGGAAACTGACTACGTGAAAATTTCGTAGACTATTATTCATCACAACAACAAAAAAAACAAATTCGCAGGCTTAAAAAAGGAGTAACAAAAAGATATATGCTTACAGTGTTTGAGCCAACAAAGGACACAGCCCTGATATCATCATCATCACAGATAGCATTCACAGTATCCTGCCATGTAAGAGAGATGCATTATTACAGACGAAATAGAAATTAAGTTAATAATGTGGAATTGGAATCTTTCAGATTATAGTTTTGATAACTGTAATTTCAATAAACAATATTCACCATCCTATCTTCCGATGGGAATCTTTCGTTAACACTTACAATCCTAACAAAAAGATTAGCAAAGAACATAAATTTAAGCATAACCTACATTGGTACCGTGAACGATATTGAGAACCCCGTTAGGTAATCCAGCTTCCATTGCCAGCTCCGCAAGCATCACAGAAGCACCTGGAGAAAGAAAGTAAAATCAACAATCGGTACGGCAGATAACATCGTGGACAATAGACAAGCAATTATGGAGGTCGACAACTAGAAAATGTGATATATCTAAAGAGCATTCAGCACATTCATATTGATCTTGCTAGTAAGATGTAATATACAGAGGTATCTTGAACTTCACAAAACGAAATTAAACATCACAGGAGCGCCCTTAAGTTATGGGAATATTTCCAAGAAAAAAAGAGCAGTTTACCAGGATCCTTCTCTGATGGCTTTAAGACAAAGGTATTGCCACATGTCACCGCAATGGGAAACATCTGCATTAAAAAAAACACAGAATAGATAATCAGAAGAGGATCACAAAAAAACTAAGGAGATAGAAAAGGGATTTGTTACCCATAAAGGAATCATTGCTGGAAAGTTGAAAGGACAAATGCCAGCGCAGACACCTAATGGCTCTCTAAGACTATAGGTATCGACTCCATTCGACACATTGGGGACATATTCACCCATCTGTAGAGTTGCCATTCCACAAGCATGCTCCACAACCTCTGCATAACCAATCGGGTAAGGATCTCCTATGCTTATTCAACTAGATAATCAAACTTGTGATAAAACTGACCTAGCCCACGGAAGATATCACCATGTGCATCCTTTAAGGTCTTCCCTTGCTCGGTTGTAATGCTCAAAGCAAGTTTATCCTAAAGGAAAGATGAAAAAAAAATCAGAGAAGAACATATGTTTCAAGAAGGAAGGAAGGGCTTTTTGATCTAGCATCACAAGGCCCTCGCTATACCATGTTTTTGCGTATAAGCTCTTGAAACTTGAGCATAACACGCTGACGAGTGGTGATGGGAGTGTTTCTCCATGAAGGAAAAGCTTGCTTCGCAGAGGATACTGCGGCCTTAAACTCTTCGCTAGTTGTCAACGGAACTTGAGAAACAACTTCTTGGGTAGCCTATATATAGCACAATCAAAACCTTCATGTAACAAAACAAACGAGAATAGTACAGATTGAACTAGCAAGAGAGAGAGCTTACAGGGTTTATGACATCGATATGTGATGATGCTTGAGAGTCAACGAAAGATCCTCCAATAAGATTTGGAACTCTCTGAAACATATAAATATGAGAGAAATCGAAACAGTAAATCAAATAAAGATGAAGAACTCACCGGAGGATGAGTAGATGACATAGTTGATAACAAACAACGGAGAAGTCGGGGCCTGAGATTGTTTTTCCCTGCAAACACCAAACCCACTAGCATCGATCGTATCGGAGTCTAAAGAGTTTGAAAATCAGAGGATTTAGATTATACCTTGCTGGAGAGAAGTTCGGAGAAGCATCGTCTGATTTGATTTGAGTTTTTTTTTTCTTTTCTTCCTTTTATGCGTTTTCTGGGGGTTTGAGTTTGCTGAGTGAGTGCTGACTCAAAATGTCGATCCGGAGGCAAGTGATGATCAGATATATACTATCTTAGCTCATCTCTTTGATTTCTACGTGGTTCGATATGGACCGTTTGATCTATTAATCATTAATGATTCTTTCGTTTGACTATCACCAACCTTTTTTGCAGAACGTTAGAAACGATTTATTTTAGAGAAAATTAACAAAAATATCGTATTTTAGAGGCCTAATTAAAGAGTGTTTTACATATTTAATTAATTTGAAAAAAAATCGTACATTTTGAAGTATTTTTGAGCTTGAAGTACATTCCATTTGAAAATGGCTTTACATTATCTTTTTTAGTAGACTTTACATTATCTAAAATAATTTTACTATACAAATGAACACATTCTGCATTCAACGCACAATTTACGAAACTGAAGCAATTTTTGATCACTGTATCCTTCAACTGAGTATAGTAACGTGTAGTTGGCTAAAGAAGAAATTAGTTGTTTACTTTTTTTCTTATTAATTTAGTTAACTTTATTATTTATTATTTTTATTTTTTATTTGTTTTTTCTTCTTTTCTCCACCACGACTTCAACCTTCGTATCTCCACCCTCATATCTTTCATTTTCACCGTATTTACCACCATCTTCTCTTCTCGAGTAAATACCTCCATCATCACTACATCCATCTTTGTATCCATAACAATTACAACCTCCACTCATATATCCACCGCCACCACGACTTCCACTACCGTATCTCCCATCCTTAAATCTTCTACCTCCATTGTATCCACTAGCACTATATTCACTTATGTATTCATAACCACCACAACTTCATTTTTGGTATCAACCAACACATCCACCACGACATCCACCACCATATCCCTCACCATTATGTCTTCCACCTCCATTATATCCACCACCACCTCTTCTTCTCGAATAACCACCTCCACCACCAATGTATCAATCTACGTATCCATAACCACCACAAACTTCCACTCTAGTAACCACTGCTACCTCCACCATGGCTTCCACCTCTGTATCCTCCATCCTCACGTATTCCACCTCCACTGTCTCCTGATTCTTTCTGCATGTTGGAATATGTTTGAATCTTGAGGGCTTTTCAATTCTTATCCATAGATGTGTTCGGAAGAGCAAACTATCAAAAAGAAGATTGGGTTTCGTTTTGGATATTTATATGATCAATTGGATTTTATACGTTGATTCATTTTTTTAGGGGACGAGAGATAATGAAAATTAGGATTAGAGATTTAGCAACACAATTGAAAAAGTTCTTTTGATTTAGCAAGAATAACAATAATTGCTATGGCGAATCTCAATCTCATCCACTCTCTAAAGCTCTACTGCAATTACCCCAAGCTCACCCACGGTGGATCCCGAGCTCACCCACAGTGAATCCTGAATTTGTCAACTCTAAAACTCCACTGAATCTTTTCTGAGCTCGCCTACGGCGGATCCCAAGCTCACCCACAGCAAATCCCAAGCTCACGCACTCTATGAAACTCCACTGCAGCTACCTTGAGCACATCCATTTTATGAAACTCCATGCAGCTATCTTGAGCTCACCCACTGTGGATCCCAAGCTCACCCACGGTGGATCCCAAGCTCACCCACGGAAAATCCTGAGCTCATCCACTCTCTCCACCGCTCATCCGCTCTCTAAAACTCCAACTCAACTACCCCAAGCACACCCACGCGGATCCCAAACTCACCCACAGTAAATCCTGAGCTCATCCACTATGAAACTCTACTGTATCTTTCCCAAGCTCACCTACAGTGGATCCTAAGCTCACCCACGGAAAATCCCAAGCTCATCCACTCTATGAAAATCCACCGCAGATACCTTAAGTTCACCCACATGTGGATCCCAAGCTCACCCACGGTGAATCCCGAGCTCATCCACTCTCTCCATCGCAGCTTTCTCGAGCTCACCCATGGCGAATCCCAAGCTCATTCATGATCAATTTCATTACAAGCTTTAGTCTCATCACATCCATCAATCCTCTCTTGATTTTTTTGAAACTCTCAGTATTAGGATTTGAGCATTTAAGAAAGTATAATTGAGTTAGCAGAGAAGATAAACTTGTCGGGTTTTGTAATGAGTTAGGAGAGAAAAAGAATTAAAAAGTAAAGTTTTGATCTTGTTCATGGGTGTTAGAGTCTTTAGACACACAAAATGCGTGTGGCAAGTCTAATATCTCCCCAAGTGTAATTGGAAACACATAAAGTGTCTACGAGAGTAAATTTCTCAACATAAAATATTTTTGCCTCCAATATATTTGGTTGAACTATTAATTACGTTTATGTTTGAAATAAATAGTTGGTAGATCATTCTTTGATGGAGAGACGTTGGTGTCTAAAGTATCTATAGATGAGAAGTGATCAATGTGCATATGGGCATGGTCGTGTTGGTTGTTAATGTTTAAAGTTGGGTTATGGATATGTTATGAGTGGTTAGAAGAATTGTGGATTATTTTTTTTAAAGAAGAAATGTGAAGAGCATTATTTTTTGCAAAAGTCGGTCTGAAAGAAGTGTGGATAGGTGGAATGTGATCAGTGAGCATGATAATGGGTGACTGGTTGAGAAGAGGGTCATGGATGGATGAATTGTGGGATAGTTGGTTGTAAGAGAACTGTGAAGATCATCTTTTGAAGGAGAGACATTGGTGTCTGAAGTGTAGATATGTGAGAAGTGGTCAGTGTGCATGTAGTCGGGGTCATGGTGTTTGTCATGGTTTAAAATGGTGTTATGGATAGGTGATGAGTGGTTAGAAGAATTGTGGAATGGGTTATTTGAATAAGAAATGTGAAGAGCATTATTTGTTGCAGAAGTAGGCCCGTGAGAAGTGTGGATGGGTGGAATGTGATCAATCAGTATGTGGTCGGGTCGTTGTGAATGTTAGGCATGCTAATGGTGATTGATTGAGAAAAAGGTTGTGGATGGATGAATTATGGGATGGGTTGGCTGCATGAGAACTGTGGAGATCATCATTTATTTAAATATGTGAGAAATGGTCAGTGTGCATGTGGTCGGAGTCGTGGTAGTTGTCATAGTTTAGAGTAGTGTTATGGATATGTGAGGAGTGGTTAGAAAAATTATGGATTGGATTGTTTGAAGGAAAATTGTGAAAGCATCATTTGTTGCAGAGGTAGACTCCATAACAATGTGGGTAGATGGGATGTAGTCAGTGAGTATGTGGTTAGATTCATCGTGGATGCCATGCATGTGAATGGATGAGATGTGATCAGGCTGATTCGCAAATTGATTTGCATCGTACCGGTTGGTAATTAGAAAGTGATAGCTAGGATCAACTACTTGTTGCTTCGTGTCAACCTACACAAGTCTTGAAGTTTTAGATTGATAACAAACAAAATAACTCTAACAGTAATGGTTATTGCGAGTTTTCCTTGTTTGAGGGTTGACGTTAGTTTACACTGATTGTGGTGTTGAAATTTGAAAACTTCCCTTATCAATTGACGGAGGTGAGACTGAAACGAAGTCGTCTCTCTTCATCGAGCCAGGTCACACGATAGGTCGTTTAAGAAGCCTTAAAACAGAGACAGTAAAATATGTGGGTCTAGAGTGGCTAAAATTAGAGAGATTGTCAAAGTCAGTGTACGCTTGCTGGTGTGAACTTCAATCGCCGATGAATGTAATTGTGAGATGCTGGTAATTGCGGTTTGAAACAAAGATGAAATGGAGTTAATGAGGATGGATTTGAAGTGTAAATGAGAAAGATTGTGATTATGAACTAGTTTTAGTTGAAAGGACATTTTAAAAAATTTAGCATCATAAAATTATTCACTTCCTAAAAGTATGTTAAAGTGTTAAAGACCTCTTAGAAGTATGTGAACATGTAATTTTCTCCTAATTAAATCAATATACACAAATAAATAATTAGGTGATTGTGATCGTTATGTAAAATTAGGTAATTGGATTATCCAAGTTTAATGAGATTAAAAACATTCATCCATCACCAATATACAACCTGAAATAAATACATAGGTAAGATCGATTAGAAAAATAAAAATAAAAAATTATGGATATTGATGTGAAAATGATATAAATGAAGTTGTTTGCGAATAGAGATATATTTGTGTATCTATGTAATTATTGTCGCTTTTTACTATAAATGTATTAAACGTACATCAGATGCAACTGAGTATCAACTCTTTTCTGTTTTAGATTTTTTTACAGAAAATGAGACAAAAGTCCTTACTTTATGGAAAATCCAAGATTTTTATATTAAGGCGAGTCGGTTATCATTCGAATCTTTGTCATTTGTTTTTTGTTCTTTTATTGTCTAAAGTAATAGCTAAAAATATATCAACTTGCTAAGCATTTACAGATTGATCCTTTAATATGACAAAAATATACATATTAAAATAAAAATCTACATCTATTTAGATATTTGCATTGCGATTTTTATAATATATTTGCATATAAAACAACATATATGTGTATTTGTTAGACGAGTCGAGTTTTGTGGATTTTATGGGATGAGTGGTCATCCAAGACTGGGGGTTGACACTTCAATGGTGATCTGAAATATTTAGGGTTGGAGATTAAGGTCCAAGAAAATGGAACATATGAATCTTTATTGGGTGTCATACATGAACAATATCATCTAGGAGTCGAGCACCAACTTGTTTGACCTATCGGCATCGTGATTAGATGGTTATTCTAGATGGGAAAAACAAGAAACCACTTACCATCCTAACAACAAGGAATGTGGAGTTGATGATAACACTCAATGATTTGACCATGGAACATGTATGGTACGTTATTTCTGGAGTGGTACATGTTGCAAGATACCAGTTCATCTGTAGAAAGCAATCTGGGAGAGACGATCTAGCTATGAATGCAGACGTAACTGCAGATGCTTGCTTGGGAGAAAATTAGTGTTTGTTTTACAATTATTATTGCAGTCTGTTTTTGGGGTTTTTGATTACCGATTTGACATCGGTAATGTAATAAAACATTATATGTATGAAGACATCTATATCATGTGAAATATCAACGTAAGTAGAATTTTGTACAATAGAATAAAAATTTGTGACTTACTATTTGTCCGAAGAGGAATTTTTTTGGCTAATTGTTATGTTTTCCAGCTATAACTCAAATAAAACATGATTTTATAAAATTAGTTTTGAAAATGACATAATATCAGATAAACTGGAATGTGTATTATCCATATAGAGATCTTACGGGTAATCAGGAAGAGTACATGGATTGGCTATAATTAACCAGATTTGGAAAAAAATGGTTGGATAAATGGTCTAAAATTAAGGAACAAGTATTCAACTACTGATGATAAATCCGGGAACTAGTAATATCCTTGCCAATGAAAAATATAAAAGGCTTGCCGGATACTTATTGTATTATTCATATACAAAAATAAGTACTAAGATATATACTTGTAACCAGATATAATTAATATATCCAAAGACGAGTTATAAATGTCAGATATTTTGAATATATTATTTGTATAGTCCACACTGACGTTTCCTCAAATGACCATCATATTCGTCGTCTACGATTTATGGGTAAGAAGTAAAATCATGGCAAACTTTTGAAATAAGAAGTAAAGCTCTTGTTTGCTTTCATTGAGATCAGATTTTCCAAAAGGAGAGACGTAGATTTTAATGATATTTCCAATTGTGTCTAATGAAAGTAATTGCATGAGTGAGTTTACAATTCTGATGAGTCAGATGTGTCGACAAGACGAGTAAATACAATTTGTAGGTCTTGTTTATCTGCTACGGCGATGATCGAATATGTGTCTAACTTTTAATTAGTAACAAAAAGTTAAGAAATGTAAAATTTATTTTAATCTTATTTTTTATTTGTACCTTCCAACTTATTGTATCTTCACTTGACATAATAACAAATTAAAAGGTGAATTTATTTTTAAAATGGTTTAAAAATCACATGCTTGTCTGCTGGTACAAATGTATGTTATATCTCTGCAATATAGGTTTACAAGATAGGGTTAAGGGAATAGAGTGGATATTAAAAAACAATAATGGAATAATCATTTTCCTAAATACACAAAATTCCCTGTTTATAGGGTGCAAATTCCCTCTTTTTAGAGGCTGATATTCAATCAAACGTTGGTTCTCTCTTTTGGGCTTTTTTCTCTTTAGATAGTTTTAATATCACGCTTAAGACTATTAAGAGATTTTGGCTTTAAACACGTGATTATCAAGAATCTTACTGGTTTTATGATTTTTATCACATTTTCACCCAAAATCTTATCCGTTCTCACATGTTTTCACCAAACCACTATTGATCTTCATCTGTTTCTTACTTTTCTGGGTAAAAAGTAAACGGTCGTTCCTACTAATTTATCGTCAATGTAATCTAATATCGGTAAAGCTTAGATGCAAGGAGTTGCTCTCTCTATCAAGAAAGATTCTAGTTCATTTTCAAATATGAACAAGATCTGGAGGATGATCCCTTCTTCAGTGTGATTGCTGAATATCAAGTTGGAAATATTTTGCGCACGAGAAGAGCAAAAATAACATCACAAGTATTGGATGACATGAGACAATATTTGGTGGTGGCAGAAGGGCTTGAGTTGATTGCTCGAAAAAAGAATAAAGAAATCTCTCTATGATTTGGAGAATGATCAAATCAGCCTAGTAGATCAGTCAAAGGCAAGGCTCGAGGATAAGCTTATGCCGGATGCAATTCAAGCTGGTATTGAGATGTCTTATCTACTTAGAGATGTTTCTATGGCATCATACCCTCTGAATCTTCATGGTTAGGATTCAAGTGAATTTATTTTTCAGGGAGGTTCTACGGGTTATGGGCCTAGTGATTCCTTCACTAGCTCTTCTGGGACCAAACTGGGAAACTCCAAGCCAAGGAAGAGGCCATGCACTTACAAGAGAAAAGGGTGAATGAATGTAGTGGCTAAAGCGGTTAAAAGTGTTGCATTGAATGAAGCTGTTGTAGTGTCTATAGATGGAAAGAGGAAAGCTTGCTATGATGTGTATACATCTCAACACTCTGCTAGGTTAAAGAAACCGGAGGTGGTCCTAAATGAGGGACCGGCCAATATCTGAATGGCACTGCTTAGTTAGAATTGCCAAAGTCTAGGGTGTGCACAGGATTTGGTGTTTACAAGATTGAGGGAACTCTGAAGGAGCATTTCCATGATGTTCTGTTCTTGATGGAAACAAAAAAAACAAAAGAGATGTGTTGGAAGACTTACACGTTTGGCTGGGTTACAACATAATGGTGGCAGTCACTCCAAGAGGTTATAGTGGAGGTTTCGTTATGTTTTGGAAGAACTCGGTGAATGTAGATATTGAGTTTTTCGATAAGAACCTTATTGACTTTGCGGTTCACTCGGGGTGGTTGTACAGTTATTTCGTGTATCTTAGGGGATTTCAATGAGATCAGGAATAACAGTGAGAAACTTGGCGAGCCGAGAAGAAGTGAAGCCTCCTTTGTACTTTTCAATGATATGATCAAGGCATGTGAGTTAGTGGAATTACAAAGCTTTGGGGATAGCTTCACGTGGGGAGGTTAAAGAGGAACTTTGTCGATACAGAGTAAGCTGGATAGGGGTTTGGCAACGAGAATTGGTTCAAACTATTTCATGCTTCAAACCAATCCTTCCAGGATAAAAGAGGTACATATCACAAGCATGTGTTAGTCAGATGGTTTTGTCACCGGAGAAATACAAGGGCAGTTTTAGATTTCACTCAAGGTTCTTCCATAAGCCAATGGTGAAAGATGCAATAAAGAAAGTTTGGTTAACAAATCATGCATTCTTTGGGATATCAGTATATGAAAAGTTGAAGAAATGTCGGAAAGCTCTCAGTTCCTGGAAAAAGGAACCCAACCTTAATTCCAAGTATAAGATTCATCAGATTCAGCAAGAGTTAGAGAAAGAACAATATTCAAGAACTCCGACTCTACCCAGGTTGGATTATTTAAAAAGAGAGTTAATAAAAGCATAGAAAGAGGAGGAAAAATATTGGAGTCAAAGGAGTAAAGATAAATGGAATATTAAGGGTGACAGAAACACCAAGTATTTCCATGCTTCAGTTAAATCAAGAAGGGCCCAGAACAAGATTATCAAACTGAATGACAAAAGCGGTCTAGTCCAGTTTTCTGAAGCTGCAAAAGGAGAAGTGGCATCCCAATATTTCAAAGAGCTCTTTACTTCTTCAGACTCGGATGACTTTGGAAATTTTTCGATGGGTTCAGAAAGCGTGTTTCTCACTCCATGAATGAGAAACTTAATCGAGAAGTGTCAAAAGAGGAAGTTAGAGAAGCGGTCTTTGCCATTTAATCCTGGAGTGCTCCTGGGCATGACGTGATGACTGGCCTATTTTTCCAGAAGTATTGTGACATGATTGGAGAACAAGTGACCAGTGAAGTGCAGAATTTTTTTCAAACAGGCGTGTTCCCCGTTAACTGGAACTACACACAGCTTTGCCTTTTTCCAAAGGTAATTGATCCGGTGGAGATGTCAGATTTGAGACCCATAATCCTTTGCTCTGTGTTATACAAGATCATATCCAAGATTTTGGTAAGGAGAATCAAGCCCCTGCTGCCAGACATTGTTTCTCCGACTCAGTCAGCCTTTGTAGAGGAGAGACTCATCACTGACAACATACTAATAGTCCATGAAATCATTTACAGCTTGCAAACTAGTGACAGAATTTCAAGTGATTTTATGGCTATAAAGACTTACATGTCAAGGCGTATGATAGGGTTGAGTGGTCTTATCTTAAAGAGTTGTTGCTGGCCTTAGGTTTTGAAGCGGGATGGGTTAAGAAATTCATGCTTTGTGTGACTTATTTTACCTTCTCGGTGCTAATTAATGATCAACCGTTTGGTAAGATTAAACATGGGTATGGGCTGCCACAAAGAGACCCCATATCACCTTTCAGGTTTGTTCTATGCACCGAGGGTTTGATTCATAAATTATTTGAGGCGGAAAGGCTGAACAAGATCCAAGGAATTCAATTTTCTCTTCAAAGGCCGATGATTCATCTCCTATGCGTTGATGATAGCTTATTGGTTTGTAAAGCAACAGAGGAATAAGACACGGTCTTAATGAATATTTTTGAATCATATGGAATTACGACTGGTCAAAAGGTTAATTTACTCAAATCCGCAATTACCTTTGGCACCAAAGTGGAGGAAGAGGCTAAAGAGATTGTTAAAGGGATTACAAGAATATCAAAAGAAGGTGGAACATGTACCTACTTTGGACTACCATAGTGTTTTAGTGGATCTAAAACAGAGATGTTAACCTAGATCTATACATTTATAGAAATTACATAAAAAATTTTTTGAAGATCTTTATTAAAAACGTAAAGAATCATGAAGAGTTCAACAACCGATAACTCTTTTTGTTTGAGAATAAAAAGTTGAACGAAAATTTCACTAATAAAATTTTTGACAGTAAAATTTTAAAACATAATCCAAATAGGATTATATAAATAGTTACGAAAATCAATCACAAATAATTATAAAATTTCTTCATGATCATTTTATAACTAAAGACTCAATTCATGATATGTTAATTAGTTATTTTATAATATAAATGAAAATTATAGAAAATTTAACTTTGATAAAATGAAAAGCTTTTTTTATTTTTGGTTTGAATTATTTTTTATTTATAATTTTATTTATTAGTGTTATAGTTTAAAAAATATTTTTCAAGATTTATAACCTAATATTTCAGAAGTGTTGATTTATATTTACGCCAATAAACAACAACTTTAAAAATCATTTTATGTCTACTGTTAGTAGGGTCAGCCAAATTTTATGATTAAAATGATTTGTAAGCAAAAGTTAAATGTTTTTTTGGTTTACGAAAATGTTACTATTTTATTTCAATTAATTTTAAAGTTCATGATTTAAAAGACATTTTTTCCCATAAATTAACTTTCAAAATTTTTTTTTTTTTGGAATATCTCTTAGTCTTATTCGTGTCATATGTGAGAATGAACAAAGCAGATGATTTTTTTTTTTGTAACACATACTTTTTCCATTAATAGTTAAGCCATAAATGTTCTTACAACATGAGACTCAACGGTAAGAGTTTGTTTCGCTAACAAGTCAGCCATTTTGTTTTTACTACGAGAGATCCATTTCAAAGAGATGGATTCAACCAGGGTTGCACAAGACAAAATATCTGCAACAATCCCATAGATTTCCGAAAAGGAATTTCCATCATTGATCGCCTTAATTAGTTGGGCTGAATCTGATTCACAGTGTAGATGCTGGACACCCTGCTCCACACAATTAAGGATAGCTTCCCGGAGTGCTAAGCCTTCCGCTATCAATGTCGAGCTCACGTACCGTTTGAAGTCGGTAACATCTGTGCAGATGCTGTTTTGCTCCACCAAAAAACCAATACCTGCAACTCTAGGATCCTTCAGCCAAGCTGTGTCTGATCTTACTACAACCGAGCTGGGATTCAGTGTGAAAGGAAGGCTAGGAAGACTTTTCCTGCCAGATTCTTTTTCTTGATTCGTCATCCGTTCTCTTGCATACATGATTGCTTGCAGGATGGTTTCTTCCGGGGTTGGGAGCTTATTATTAAAGAGAAGGTTATTCCTAGCTGTCCATATGGACCAGACAATCCACGGGGCCAGGGTACCTGCAGTAATCCCGATAGGCGGCAACACAGGTGTTGAATCTGAAATCGATAACCTAGATCGGTGATCGATTTCGATGGTGGGTTTATCAAAGAGACGATTTAGAGAACAAATCAAAGAGTTTATTGATTGAAATCGGGATGTTTGATGAAGAACAAGATAAGAACAAAGCAAGAAAGAATATTATGAAAACCCTAATTTCTAGGCTTGTTCCCGATGTATCTCTATGTCCCTTTCTTTCTCCTAATCCCTTCCTTTATATAAGTTCTCCAAGTATAGTTGAAGTCAGTTCAATGGGCTACATGGGCCGACTTTGATATTGATTCTGGGCCGAGTTCGCGCCTAAATGGGCCTATGTGGGTAGATGTAATCTATCCCCAACAATAAGTGCCCCCCAGTTCATTGAATATAACCATACTGCGTATATTCGGTGAATTTCTTTGACTAGGTGGATTTGAGGCATGACCTCGGCTATATTTCATCTCGGTAGTCGTATGGGAGTTGATTCTTCTCGACTATCTCCTGTAAGTCCGAGAATATTCTCTTTGTCTTGACGCGTTGTCGTTTTATTCCGTGAAGACTACGCGCTCTTCTTAAAGTAACCGTGTCTCGAGATTCGTCGTTAGTGGAACACGTGACACAAATATAGGTTGTAGACGTAATCATGACGACTGCTCGTCTCCTGTGCCGAGATTTTTCTATAAAAGTTCACATCAATCTTCATTTTCGTATCTTCTTGCTGCTTCACTTCAGAATCAAAGGTATTTCCCTCTGCCTTCTCTCTTCTTTCTCTCTCTACACATTGATTCTCCGATCAGAATGTCCTCCCCCCTTTGCCGGTGTTCTTCGAAAGGAAAGGCAGTCGCCACCGGTTCTGATTCAGAAAGCTCCGGTTCACCGCTGATACACAGACCGAGAACGATAACGCTAACAGGGATGGGTGATCCGAGACCTACAACTGCAGATTTGGCCTTGCTCGACGACAATGAACGTGATGTTGTTAGATATAGTCTAGAGCTGGAAGATCGAGAAGCGAGTGGTCACGCTCCTGCCGACGATACAGAGCAGGACGTTGAACTAGAATCAGACCGGCCGGTCACTCCCAGTGTCGGCATCGATTCATCCAACAGGGATAAAAACTCAGCCGAGAAGATCAGCTTTGCTTTAGCCGACTTCCTTTCGATGCGATGGATAGGTACCGATTTCGAGTTTGATGAGGAAATAGATCCAGAACAAGAGCGCACACTTAGCGTCAAAAAGAATCGAAACTGGGTGAACCATCTTCCAACTAAGTCTTCCTTCAAAAGTGTATGAAGACTCATCTTCCAAACAAACCCGCCTGCTGGGTTCTCGTTCCTCATCCCGGCAGAGCACCAAAGGCCTTGGACTCCTCCAGCAGGGTACGCCACTGTATACGAGTCGTGGTTCACGAACTGTTCGCTCTGGTGGCCTTTGCCCGAGTTCCTGAAAACGTACTGCAACCGACGAAAAATTGCTCTCGGCCAGTATACCGCGAACGGGATCAGAATCATGGTGACGCTGACGAGTTAGGCATAACGATGTCGGTTCGACTCTTCGAAGAACTCACAACGCCAAGTATCACCGGCAAGACGGGATTCTTCTACGGGAAGATGGTTCCTAAGTACAACGTGATTACTGGGAAACCGTCGAAAATCAATTTCTGGAACCATCGCTACTTCTACATCAAGATCAATGAAGCATCCTTTGAAGATCCCTCGATAGTTTTAAACGGATATTTCAATGTTAACATTGGTATGACTTCAAATTTTTAAATTATTGCATTTCTACTGATCTTCCTTCATCTGTTTTCTCTTTGTTGCAGATCGTCTTTCCAAGTGGTCTCAAGGTGGTACCGAGTCTTTTCTCGAAGAAGTTGAAGCCATCAGTACACTGAGTCATCAGCACTGGCCAGATATCAGTGAAGCTCATATCCAAGCCACTTTAAAAAGAATCAGCAAAGGTAGCCGTTTACTTAACTATATACCGACGTTGTCAATAATCTGTTTGGATTCTGACATTTTCTACTCCACCAAGCAGCCGAGGAGCAAACGGAAATCTCATCGCAGCAGCAAGGTTGTAGGATGGGAAAATTAAATCTTTCCACTCTTCCTTCTTATGCCGACACCATCGGCACCCCGGAACACGGTCGAGGATCCTCCGACGTAAGCAGACCCGCCAAACAAAAGAGGGACTCGAATGTTCGGGATGTACCCCCGCGTGTGAGTCATAGCCGATCTCCTCCACCCGAAAGATCTGAAGAGCATCTCGGTGATGACCAACGGGAACAAGACCCTTTTGTGGAAGAAAATCCTCCGATCGTCCCTACTAGTGAGTTTGAAACAATGGGACTTACTGAGATGCCGATGGAAGAGCATCCAGTAGAAGAAGATCCTCCGGTCGAAGGGTTGCAAGGAGATCAAAGTCAAGGGCCTGTTCCAGCGTCCCAAGGCGGCGAAATAGTCGAGTACCCTCATGCTATCGACTTCAAGTACCGTTCTATCGATGTCCCCTTCATCGAGGATCACGAGGCTCCAGCCCGTCTGTTCCGCCAGATTAAACTCAAGAAACGAGGGATGCCGGAACTGGACCAACTTCATCAAGATAGCCGTTACCGGGAGATAACTCGAGCTGGTGCCATAGTAAGTGTTTTTCTTTACCGACCTTCTTCCAGTTCGTATATCAGTCAGTAAATATTTAATTTTGTCGATTCTCCCTTGTTCTTTGCCAGTTTTTTGGGAATGCTAACCTCATGGTGAGGGATTATGAGATGAAACTAAGAGTTCAGGAGACTTCACTAGAGGCGAAAACTAGGTCTCTGAAGAAGAAGAGGAAGGAAATCGCCGAGTTGGCGTATAAGTGCAGTTCCTATGAAAAACAGATCGAGGGACTGACGGCTGAAAAGAATGAGGCCTTGGAGAAAGCCGAGCTCGAAAGATCTTGTAGTGAGCTTTTATCCGCGGAACTGGAGGCGTTGATGGCCGAAAAGGAGCTCCTCAATTCTCGGTGCCTTGGTCTGAAACAGGAGAAATCTGAGCTTTCTCTGAATTTTGAGATGACGACCAGGAGACTGAGAGAATCTCGGGAGCATGAGGTTAAGAAGGAGAGGCTGCGAGTTGAGTCCGTTCTGAGGCAAAAGGTTATGCCTACGTATGAGAAGATGGGCCAATTCCTGGGAGAACAGACCGAGATTCAATCAAGCTTGCCCTTTATTCGCAAGCGAAGGGAACCCGAGAGGGTCTAGAGAAGATCCATACACAAGGTCTGTCTATGGACGAGGTTCTTCAGAAGGCGAGAACCGATGAAGCCCACTTCCTAGAGGAGCTACAAAATGCGGAGATTGTAGACGCCTCCGAGATTGATTTTGTTCCTATCGACCTCGACGAGCACGGTTCCAACATGGCGGTCTTTTCCCCTGAAGATATCCAAGAGATTCATACTTAGCCTTCTTTCTTTTGTTGTAATCTCCTCTCTTTTTTTTTGTGTATGTAACAACTTCGGCCGAGTATGGCCTATTGATTTATGGTTACCGTTGTCAATTAATTTGCTTTCACACCGATTTGCTTCATTGTTTTTAAATGATCGCAAACCGAATTTGATTGATAACTTATCATTAAAGTTAATCGATGTATGTTTTTAGTAATTTTTTGCAGAATAAACGAATATGACTTTATTTCGTAAAATATGCCGACATCGTTTGATCGTACAAATAGGAAGAAACGTAATGGTTAACTTTTCTAAGTTACCGAGAAAATTTTTCCTCTTTATAGCGTACTGTGATGTCGCGTGCATCATTCGACTTTAAATAAATCCATTCGACATGTTCGTCTACTGTGGTTTACTACTGACTTTGATCTCATAACATAGTACGAGCTTCAATTGGTTTAGTTGTTACGAGATCCTAATTCTAGGAATATCGATAAATATATTTGTTTTAGATGATCAGAGCGGGCCGAGTCGTGATACACATAAAAGAGATGTATACATATTTTTTTTTGTTTTTGTGACTGAACCCGATTAAAGGTTGCCTACGTACCCGAGATGGGATCAAGTCACTCGTAGTTTTTTTTTGTTTTTGTGACTGAACCCGATTAAAGGCTGCCTACGTACCCGAGATGGGATCAAGTCACCCGTAGTTCTGTGTTCTTTTCCTTAGGCGCCGAAGTAGCGCTTCAGGTTGATCGAGTTCCAAGACCTCGGGATTTGTTCCCCAGAAGATGACTCAAGTCGGTAAACTTCCGGTTTGACCACGTATGTGGTTTTGTACGGGCCTTCCCAGTTCGTACCGAGTTTACTTGCTCTCCACTCCTTGCTGTTCTCGAAAACTTTGCGAAGGACGAGATCGTCGAGTTGCAATGGTCGGGACCTCACTTTGCTGTTGTAATAGGACTCAACAAGATGTTGATAGTTCTGAAATCGGTAATAGGACTCGGCAATTGTTGAATCTAAAATCGGTAACCTAGATCGGTGATCGATTTCGATGATGGGTTTATCAAAGAGACGATTTAGAGAACAAATCAAAGAGTTTATTGATTGAAATCGGATGTTTGATGAAGAACAAGATAAGAACAAAGCAAGAAAGAGTATTATGAAAACCCTAATTTCTAGGCTTGTTCCCGATGTATCTCTTTGTCCCTTTCTTTCTCCTAATCCCTTTTTTTATATAGGTTCTCCAAGTATAGTTGAAGTCGGTTCGATGGGCTACATGGGCAGACTTCGATATTGATTATGGGCCGAGTTCGCGCCTAAATGGGCTTATGTGGGTAGATGTAATCTATCCCCAACAACAGGGAGACTGATAATTCCTGACCAACCATTAACAAAATCTTCCACTCCTCTCGAATCAAAGCTAGTACTAAAGGGGCTCAGTTTCGACACGTCTTGTGCGAATTTGCAGTGCAAAAGGAGATGAGTAACAGATTCTGAAATGTTACATTTTTTTGCATTTCGGGTCTATATCGATGTGCCTGTGGGCGAGGGATTCTCCAACTGGGATGGCTTGGTGTGCCAATTTCCAGAGAAATACTTTGATTTTTGGTGAAGTAGGTAGATTCCAGATACTCTTGTTCCAATCTAGCCGGCGACGGTCTTGGGGATCATGGACTTCGTACTCTTCCTCCTCTTCTAGAGCTGCAATATATCCAGACTTTGTTGTACAAAGCAGAGGATCATTTTATCAATCTTGTAACTCGGTCCGTCAATAAACGTTATTTTAACTTTGATCTTTGTTTCTACCAGAATTTACGTTTCACGTATCAGTTCGGTGGTGTAGGTCTTTAGTGTAGAATCTTCTACTTGCAGTAGGTAATATAATTTGTTTTACATCGACTCTGAACGTTTACTAATAAAGGAGGATGATACCACAGTACACAAAATAAGAATCGAGGAAAACAGTAGTAACAGATTAAAGAGGAAGAAGCAATAGAGTTATTAGGAAAAACAGAGAATAGTTTTAAAGAAGAGAACAAGTTGAGGTGAAGTCTCTCACTTCTGTTTTTTACCACCAGCAAGGATACGCTGAATCTGAAGGCCACGGCTAAAGGCTTGGTTGAAAAGAAGTCTAGTCTGAAATTCGGAGACGAAGGGGAACCAGGCGAGAATCGTGACTGGCATGAAGATGACAACCCCCATTATGTACTCATACCCTCGAGCTAATGCCTTAACCGAACCCCACATTCCTACAGCCTTCATCAGTGTTCTTCCCACCTGCGAGATCTGAAGCAGAGCCCATCCCGTTGGTAGAAACGCTAAGAAACTCTGCAATATATCTCCCACTGTCAGTTTCAGGAAGTGGAATAGCATTCCAACTATCACCACTGATCCTATGAAGAGAAACAACTTGAGCAATCTGAACATCAGCTGGAAATCCGCGCTAAACTTCTTTCTCCCCATCGACACTATCTTCAGTACGATCATCACTGCAACTATAACCAGCCATGAGAGTCCGTAAACTATGATGCTTTGCTGTTTTCCTAGTCTACTCTCTTTGGTTAAGTTCAAATGGTAGACAATTCCGTATTGGTAGATGAAGTAGCGGAGAGAGAGAAAGATCTCCCAGAACTTTCCGAAAAAGCCAGAGTGAAGCAAATGCTCTTGTTCTTCTTCCCACCAGGATTCCCAGCTTTTGACTGCTGGCACTCCAATGCCTCCTCTGCTGCTTATCCACTTGTTCCAATCATCCCAGTCATCAACTATCTTCTGCCACTCGAAACCCGAGGGGTTGAAAAGGAACGGAGAGAACAACCAGGACGCAACCAGGAACCAAGTTGAGCCCAGAACAAGCACGTACGCTACTGAGTCCTCTGTTGCTTTACCATACAGCCTGTAACATATCAGAAGAACCATCAACTCCATTCCTTTCACGAAGTGGCTTCTCGAGTACATCCTGTAATTCTCTGCAAACTTCTCGTGCCTCACCACAAATCCACGACCTGTTGCTCTGTACTTGGCTCCTCCGTGTAGTATGGTTCGTCCGTAGTAATGAACCTTGGTACCAAGCGAGAAGGTAAAGAAGACAGGCGCTAACTGAAGCTGCATTATAATTAGGTCGCACAATGCAGTTCTGAATCCTCTCTCTAGCCCAATCTCCATTATCATTGGAAGTGTCATAAGCATACCCAGTTGCACAACGGACTGTGAGGCCATCGCTGCCTTGAGTGAACTATCTCCTTTAGCCGCTGCATACTTCACTATTGCCTCTTCCACTCCACTCAGTGACAGATAGAGTCTTCCATACAAGAATGCATAAACTGTGAGGACAACAATCTGAAATACAGAGAATGAACTCAGTTTATGTTAAAGCAAATTATGAGCCAAAAGATTAAAAGAATCAGTTTTCACTTTAGAATGATCAGAAGTTACCATGGAGCTGATGTAGAAGCCTATGGTTGTGAAGTAGCAGGACATCATACGGAAGAAATCAAAGCGATGCCCAAGTCTGTAGAGATCTCTACTCAATGTTTGCTCCCCGTTACCACAAGCAACCTTGGCTTCAAAGAGGGATATCTGGTTCAGTCCAACATCCCTTCCTTTCCCTACTTGGATGTACTCGTGATGAGTTACATTACCACGCCTCAGGGTTGAGTTGAAACCTAGATACACATATGAACAACAATATTCAGTAAATAGTGAAAGAATATATATAACTGTATTTTCCTTGCACAAGTAAAGTTCAGAACCCAACCAGCAAAGATGTCCTCGCTAAGATTTATGCCGCGTGATGCTTTGCTGATGCCACCACGAGTGATGTGGAAGATTCTATCAAAGACATCAGGGTGACCATAGTGAAACCGGACCCTGAAATCAGAAATCAGAAATCAGACATAAGCTTCATATTTTTGTATTTATGCTATATATTTTTTTGTATAGAATGAAACAACGGAGACCAAGACATACTTCAGAGGACTTGCGAGGACTCGCTGACCAATGGTCACAAAGCTTGTTTCTTGATTCGACATGAACCAGGCTAAAGAAGAAACACTGAAAGTAGCATGTCAAAGCGAAACACATACATGTCAGCTAGAAAATTGAAAGAAGTTTTATACTCTTTATAACATTAAAAAAAAAACATAATAACCAAATTTCCCAAATACCTGCCAGTAAAAATATGTTCTCTGAAACCAAGAATAGTGGGTGCACGAACTCCATGGTCTTCATTGAACTCTTCGAGCAGGTTCCTCATTTTCAGTGCTTCTTCCAGGTAATGGTCCTATTAATTAGATGCTATGGCAGGTAAGTAACATTTTTTTTCCAACAAAGAACAGTGCATCATGCTTCCGTTAGGCTAAAATAGTTTCACCTGATTCATATCAATAGCCTGGAGAGCTTCTCCTCTTGTAAAGATGAGAGCATGATTCTGATTTTCGGGTTTTCCTTCTCCTATTTTTGCTGGACCAGGCAATTTTACTCGATATATTTCCTTAAGAAGTACAAGTTTACAGAGTTAGAAATCGGGGAGTTTCTTTATTAACAAATAGGACACAATAATCTGTTAAGATTTCCAATCGTAAATTACCTGATCAAGATTCTCAACAGCCTTGATAAGCACCGAGTAGAACACTTTGTGCACTTTTCCCCCTTCACGTTCCTCAACCTCATCAATATATGCCACACGGAGAGAGGGATTGCTGCAGCATAAGATATGATAAATGAGACTCATCAGGGAACAAACCAACCAAGGGATGAAAGAAGAACAATTTAAAATTTCAGGATCTATTCAGAAGAAAGGATGGTGAAGGGACTTACTTAACCATTAGATTAAGGATGTCAGTAGCTCGCCGGTCTCCACTTCGCTTCTGATTTCCATAGTTCTGGCAAGTAGCAACGTAAGTAAATTTGAGATCTGCTACTGCCTCTAACTGAGCGTACAATGATCTCTGACTTTTCTTGTCCTCCTCAGTTGGCTCTGAAATGGCTTTGTACCCTTCTAATATTTCTGTAAATACACACGACATGTTGTTTTGAATAGTTAACACATTGATCGCTACTGCTTCAGTATTTTGGATTTCAACACAAGTTAAGTAACCATGTCTCACCTTTCTCAGTAGCCATGTCAAGAAAAGCCTGAAGCTTCAATGCCCGCCTATAATACATCATGCCTCTAACTGCAAGATACAAATGGGAGTCAGCAATAAATAAAACCATATAGCAATATAAGTAGGCATGTATGATATAAAGTACCTGTTCTAAACAGAGTCTGCCCCCTTAGAGAAACCCAATGGCGAAGCTGCAATATATTTTCGTCACTCTCCAAAACCGCAGTTTCATCTTTACAACCAAGACGCTCCAAGAAGTTGGTCCACTCATCTGAAAAATGATGGGCCATATATATCAACTATGAAAGCAATGAGAAGCAATTGGATCCAACTAAAAGTGCTCATCGATAAGACATACCTGGGAAGATCTTCTGCAAATAGTATACAACTGATATACCATCTTCATTCTCCATTTCCAGGTCGTTCTTAGAGTAGACAGTCTCTTCACTATAGTACGGAGTTAGAACACTGTAAATGCAAAAATAAAACTCTTAAGTTACTAATAAGGTAGACCTCCTCCTCTCTGAGGTGCGAATTCATAATAGTTCCATAATATCAACTACATTGATTGTATGTTTCACAGTCACTCCAGCCCACCAAAAACAAAACAAAACGTGAAAATATGGATTTCTACAGTTTACATAAATTCAAAATTTTGAGAAAATAGATAGCAGCAGTTGGTATCATCCGAGAAGCACAGATTCTATTAAAAATGGTAAAAACTGGAGCACATACCTGAAGGAAAGCATATTTCTCACACGAGGAGCTCGAGGCATATCCATAAAAAGTGAATTTGAGAAGAAGGCAATCCTTCTTCGTGCTTCAAGGTTTATGGGAACATCCATTGCAGATTCTTTTACAGTCAAGAGTAAATGAAGGCGTCTTATCTACAACAATAAAATAATTATTATGTTGAAAAGGGTCTCAAGGATACAGAGTATCCCCAAGGATTAGCCTTATAGTTTTTTTCACCTGTTCATCCCATTGAGCTGTTGCCACTGGAGGAAATAATATAGCAGGTTTTGCATCAGTACCAGCAAAAAGTTGCCTTCCGGATTCCTTGTTAGTATGCCCAAGTTCTACCAATTCACTGCAGAAAGGTGCCCCTCAAGTTACTCTTGTTTGTGTGGATAATATATATATTCACATAGACACTAAACAAACTTTCCAGTAATATAACTACAAATATACAGGACACTAACCGGTTTTCATTTTGCATCATATCTCGAGTAGTGACTTCCAACATATCTTGCAGCAACAGCACAACTGTGTCTCTTTTGGATGGATCCGCATCTTTCTGCACCATCATCAGTTACACATAGTTATTTAGTTTCTCAGTTAACATTAACAGTTCACAAGTACTATCAATTCAATCAAAACTTATCCTTAATCTTCGGGTTTTTTAAAAAAACTTTTCCATATCAGTACATCAGGAATCTTGAAAAAGGTTCACAACATGATTTCCTACTGAAACTGGTACCCAGCTTGACTTATAATCATAAACAGATCATTGATAAAAAAAGATGTGATTCACTTACCAAGATTCCGACAAGCTCGACAAATTTACTGCAAAGAGCAGGCAAAGGAGCCATTCTGAAATTCGAAAGGAAGGAATTCTTTGATATGTTGCTCTCCACCTCTTTGATGATGATACCAATAATCCTGTGGTATTATATCTTATCTTAGAATCTATCAAACGAATTTAAAAATCAAAGAGGGGACTGAAATCCCAGGTTGAACCGCATATATATGCTAAAGGTGAAAGTAACTACTCTATGATCAAAACAGAGGAATGCGGAGGCACCTATATATGCAGTCTTAGAAGGAGAAATTTTTCTACACTAGATCAGCAAATAACGTTGAGACATTGTAGAGAACATTTACGATCAAAACTAGTTAGAGAACGTGATTATCCTCAAATTTTTTAATGAGTATTCTAACTGCTTCATGAATCAAGAGCTTCTTTGATGAATGAAGATATACCTTTTCTCATTCTCCCCAATTACCAAAGTATGCAAGACATGTTTGAAAGATTCGTAGCATTCAATAACAGCACATTTCATGTATTCGTCTGCACATATGCGCTTCCAGAGGTCAGAGTCTTTTGTTCGAAACTGAGCTGCCATATCCAATGCTATGGGTATCTGTTCCAAGAAGAGAACTTTATCAATAATCTAAAGGAAAAGCGGTATCTGGAATAACAAAAGAAGACCACAAACCTTGCTTGCAAGCAAAAATGGTGGCCACTGAATTAGTTTCAAACTAGGATCTGAAGTATAAGGAACAAGCAACAGATCCATCTCCCTGAACAAACAGTTGGTTTAAGGACATGAAAAATATGGGATTCAATAAAAAGGCGTTTTAGTATCTAAGTTATTACCTGTCACTGATGAGATCTTCCTCTCGGAAGCTGCTAATTATTTCATTCCAGAGTTGGGAAAATTTTGCCGCTTCAGTTCTTCTAGCTGCTGTGACCTGCATATAGATAGAATTTGGTACATTTACAGAATACTAGTGGCATTCTTCAAGAAATCACTTTACAGAAAATCTATCTTGTTTAACCTCTGCAAATCTTTTCGACAAGGAAAACCCTCTTCTCCTTGTTTTATCAGAAGGGACCAGATACGTGTTAAATGCACCAGGTAACGATTGGAACCTGGACCGTAGCATTCCAAGCGTTCGTATCTGGACGAAATTAAAATGAGTTTGTGTGAAAAAGATATTGTCACGCAATCCAGCAAGAAAGTAATACCTCTCCCAATCGATCAAAGGCCCCAATGACACCACCACATATAGTGGAGAAGATAGCATACCAAATTTGAGTGTCCATAAAATAAACCTGAAGCAAAATTAAGGAACGTGAGATATCCCATGGAATTGCTAAACAATTCATTTCATTTCGATAAGTGGTTAAGAAAAATATACCAAAATCACAGGTAACCACAGGGACACCACTGCTCCATAGTTGTGCTCAGCTGCATGGATAATGGAAACATTTAGCTTACCAAAAGTATTAACAGCAAGTAGAAAAACAGGTTCACAAGCAAAAAGCTTAAGTCGTAATATTACCATCGGGGAAAAACTCATGCCATGCGTACTTTACATGGCGAATGCTCATAATTGCATTTGTTGGCTTCACCAAAAGTTTCACCTGTAGAAAGTAGCTAAATGCGAATTTGCAGCAGAAAAGCAACAGCCAGAAAATCGTATACCTGGAAATTCCAGGAAACATATTAGCTCAAAACAATCTTTGGTCAAATGTTCACATAAACTTCAGTATATGCGATCAGTTTTACAATAGATCTTTGTTTGGTTCCATATACTTACTTTATGAGTGAAATTTGACTTTCATGCATCCCCCTTCCAACGTAAATTCTTGGCTGGAGAAAAAAGCATGGAATGAATCAATAAATGGGAAATCAGACCACATAAGATATTCCCCCGAGCATCACACATATTCAGAAACTTTATATCTTTGATGTAGCCAGAATAAAAGTCAAACTTTGCTATTGACTTGCGTATACAAATAACTAACTAGGCAATAAGGGAAAACGGATCCTGAGTTGCACAAATAATCTAAACTTACAGAGTTCAGAGCTCTTCTAGCATGCCTAAGCTATTTGCTGACTAAATAGAATCATAATTTTCATCCAGGATGAAAAGAAAGGATTTATAAATCCAGCCTCATACCTGTGACCACCACAAAAGCAATCTAATTATGTGCCAGTCTGAATTCTCAATCCAGCGTCGAAGCATAGGGAAAATGAACATGATAGCCGCCAGCACATTTGGGAGCAAGTAAAGAGCGACAGCCAAGATATAGAGCGGGGGAACCCCTTTAACTCTTGGAAGGAAGGATAGCCATTGCTTCAGCATCCCAGGAGCAAAAGAAACGGACTGGGCATAGCAAAGCGGTAATACCACACACCAAGCGAGACTTACAACGATCTTGAGAATATTTCTCAAAATTTCAGTAAATTTCCACCTGTGAAAACCCGGGAAGTTTAAGATAACGTCCAAGAGACCTAGCATAGAAGCAAGAAACAATGTAATCGTTATTTCCTGGAAAAGTAACCAAATGATGAAAACAGAAGAGCTCCAAACAGGGAAAGTTTTGTCGCAGCATTGAGGGTGACGTACTCTGAAGGAAACGTAGAAAAGCTGCTGTAATGAAGATACTTGAGAGAGAATATAAAACATCCTTGTTTAAGATTTCCCTCAGCTCTACTCGTTCAAATGCAAGAATGATCATTGCCTGTATTCAAAATGGAAATGTCATTTTTGACTGTCTCATGTTATTAGTAATATAGCTCGTGCCAGATTGCTTACTTGGAGTGCTAACAAATAGAATGTCCAGAGTCGGTCAAAACTGTGATATATGTGCCAAAATGTTCGAGTCTCGGTGAAATTTGATTTGCCTGTGTTTCCCGCTTTTCTTAAAGACCCTTTCTTCCCCTGTAAATGAATTTAAAGTGGGGCAAAAAAAACTGATCAGCACAATGGAGACAGAGAAACAGCTAAACGAAACTACAAGGTACTACTTGTGCCATATCACGCGTTGATTTGAAAAAGTCTCCATCATCACGCATTGGCCAGCCCAGAGAGAAGCAATCCGGAGACCTATATAACAGTGATGTGCAAATGACACAAAAAGATTAAGATATCCCATCTAATAAAATATTCAATTTACAGACTTGAGTTATAATATACCAGAAATATTCATTCAGATCATCATAGTTGGACCAATCTGAGTGAGCAGCCTTGCCAGTGGCATTCTTATTTGCTTCCTAATTCATAGAAAAGTCAACTATGATATATACAAGACCAAGATTATTAAGATGTCATCGACCTATCATTCAAACATGTACCTTTTCAACTACTCGATAGATTGGTGTAATGACCTTCCGCAGAAATGCCTCATCATCTCCACCGTAAGAAGGCTTAATGTTTTCTCCAGTAACAATGCTGACATTTCCAGCCAAGAGACCGTGGAGTTCATAAGCCATCTAAGCATAAAGAGGAGGTAAATATTGATGTACTCTTGTGTTTGACCAATACTATTAGCTAGAACAGATTAACCAAATTTAAATGAAGAAATCCTGAATGTATTACTTACATTGTGGAAAATATAGCATAAGCATTCTGGCATGAAGCGAATATTTGCAGCTTCACCCCAAATGAGTAGATACAAACCCATATACAGTATCTTCCGCTGTTGTATATCTTCAGCACCTTGAGGAAGCCTTCACATAATAGAAAAGTAAATTTTGACTAAGAGTATAAACATCATTCAAAAAGTGTCTCATCAAAGCCATTTATGAAATAAAATTTTCCAGGTACCTTAAACTATGTTTACGTCCTAAAAATTTGCACCAGTTCTTGTAGTTCTTAAAGAGCTTTGTCTTGACGGCATCAACGGCTCTATCGTCCATCTGCATTTATACATTGAATTAATAAAATTTCTTTGCTAAAAGTGTTTGACAGATGAGTATGTATCTGATGGAATTTTGAGAAAATGCTGTGTTTTTTTACTCATCACTAGTGTCAGTGGGTCTCAAAGCACATGCCCAACTGCTCTATAGGTGAGAGGAGGAAACTATCGAAGTACCTTATTCAGAGGCTCTGGCCTGGGAGTCAACCTTATATGATTATCAGCAAGTAAACAAACCAGATGCTCCCTCTGGTTCCTGACATTGTCTCTCTGTTAAAATAAAAGGAAATAATAAGAAATATATCTCACAGGTTCAACATGAATTCATTAGATCATCTTGTTACTCTTCTTAGATCAGCAACTTGCCTGGAATCCAAACATAGCTCTTAACCAGTCAAGAAGATCCAGATTTCCAGATTTCTTTTTGTGCTGCTCAAATCCAGATGGCCAGTTCAATCCACGAGTGTTCCCCAAGGCAGCTACAGCGGCTTTGACCTAGTCATCAAGCAGCATTAGAGGTGTAAAAACAGATACTACACTCATTATATTAAAGCATTGGGAGACTCGCTCAAATAATACACACCTCCTCAAGCTGCATAGCAGACTGCGAGGCTCCAGCAGAATCCAGTGGAAGAATGTTGTACGGTGCATAAATTTCGTTCTTTTCTTGGACATCTCTAGCAGCTGCAATAATCTTTTCAGAGACACATATGGAAATAATTCAAACTCCATTCCAGTAAACCAAATAAGTGTTTTATAGCTCTCCTGGTTGCTTTGAAAATGTATATTTTAGACACAAACCTCAGGAGCTACAGCTTCAACTTTTTCGCTCTTGTTTACAGCCATGAGCACTTCAAAGAGCACTCCGGCAGTCTGGTATGCTTTACCAAGCTGAGCTCTGCGAGAGTTGGTCCACAAAATCCCGTCAGAATAAGAGCACTACTAAATATCTTCAAAATTCCTTGTGGTCCGAATATGAAACATGTAGTTTGGAAAACACACAACGACCATCGTACCTGTCTGCTTGATCACCTTGGTCAAGTGCCCTGACATAGTGCTCATAATATTGTTGATAGTAGCTCTCTACTTCCCGTCCATCGGTTTTCTTCACCCTAGAAGCAAGACTCGAAGCATTGTCCTGTATCGTAAATCTTTTTATCAGCTCAACTTATGCTTGAAGAAAAGGCCATTTACCTGTATTCATTTCTAATGGATACACTCAAAGTAAAATATAAGACAAAATCTACTCTGTAATCCCCATTTATGAGTTATTTGCAAACAAAATATTGTCAGCAAAGGGAATTTGTCCAGCAGTGGTTTGTATCAAAAAGATGAAAGTCTGAGACAATGAACTATTAATCTGGAGTGTGAAATCATTTGAAAGCCTCCTTTGTGAAGACTAAGATATGGATCAACATGCAGATGTAGCAATCCTTTCTAATGGTTGTGTGACGTCAATAAACAGATAGAAAAGTAAGAGAGGATCACCCTTTCTAATCGTTGGAAGAGAAGTGTCTTGAACTGCCTAACACCTCGACCACTGGAGCTTGGATCCAATCTATGAGCTTTCTCAAATGCGTAAAATCGACCTTTTATAGGGACACAGCGAAACTGAAGTTAGCAACACAAAATCAGAAAGACATTATTCTAAAAGCAAAAGGGAGAATCATACAGAGGTAGGCAACGCGAGGTCGCTCATGTTCAATCTCAGCAGCAACACGAAGAATGGGGGCAATGGTGCCAAGGGAGGCTGGAACAACCTCATGGTCAAACACTTCGATTGACATAGTAGTGGCGGCACTACGAGATGGCCGCCTCATCAGGCCCTGAGGGCCAGAGTCATGAGATGTCTGACTCTGAGCCATCTCTCCCTGTAAGTAATAAGTAAGAGATATTGAATCACAATGAAACCAGAAACAGAGTAAATATCAGATTAAGATGGTTCGTCTAGAATATGATTAGAACATCCTAATATACGGAAACACATGCACAATCAAAAAGGGGGAGCTCAGACGAGGAAAATTGAAATCCAGATGGAAGCGGATCGATTCCTAAAGAAAGTTCGATCTCTGATAACAAAAAGATGTAACGATCAAATATAGAGCTACGAAATCAAAAACATAGCAGAGCTCAGGCGAGAGAAATCGACGTCGGTTGAAGGTTTGCTTTTCTATCAAAGGAAGCTGAATCGTCATGCAAATTTCTGAAGCGAAAGCAAAACGAACGGAAAAGAAACAATCAACGGAGAAGAGAACTCACGTTGGATGTAGAGCTGTTAGATCTCTTTCCCTGGAGAGATTGAAGAAACGAAAACAAAATACAGAATGAGTTAACGAAGGACGATGATATATACAAGTTTATCGCCGGAGAAGAATCAATTTACCTGAAGCAGAGACGAGGAAACACGAATGCTCGCGAAGAAGCATGAATCAGAGAAATCAACAGGAGCGAGAGAGAGAGAGAGAGAAAGGAATCAAAAAAGAGTTGGGGGAAGGGAGGAAAGTCTTGCTTTACGGTTTTAAGAGGAAGGAGGGAAACGAGAGAATGTTTTTTCAGTTAGAGAAAGACCACGTGGCTATAGAAGAGAGGGTGTTTAAACTTAAAATAGCGACGGTTGTGAGAGGGATCAAATCAGATCAAAGCTCTCTCTCTCTGTCTACTGTTTTGGTGAAAATTGGGGAGCGATTCTTCTGGGTCTCACCATTGGACATCCGTTTCTTTCTCCCTTTGTTAACGCTTCCTATAACCAAATGAAGTATTATTCACTGCTCCACAAACGTTCCTAACTTCCTACACTCTAATAACTTAACAAATTGTTTATTATTGTGATTCTTTATACATTATTTGGAAAACATTTTTTAAAGGGAAAATTCTATTAAATAGCATTTTTTAAGTTTTTATCACAAAAATAGCCCTCAAGAAAATTTGACCAAAATAATTTTTTTATTTTGAAAAATTTAATATTTTTTTTTTATTTTTAAAAATTTAAAATCTAAACCACACCCCTTAACTCTAAACCCTAAGTCTAGATTAGTTAACCCTATGAATATAAATGTATATTTACATTTTTAATGAAACATTTTGGTCATTTTCTTGCTTGTGTGTTATTTTTGTGACAAAATTTTTTTTATGACTATTCTAGAGTATTTTTTTTTATTGTGATTTATATTTTAGTGCTTACATGTTATAACTTCATCCCTCCTCACAAACCCTATTAAAAATGACATAAATTACTAGAGTAATCATATAATCTATATATACTATTATTTAAAAATAAATTTGCTTACTTGTCAGCTTGTCTATAATTTTAGAACTCATCAATAGTTTTTATAGTTTTATATAATTTTGATTATATATCATGTTTTAATAATTTTGATTTAAATTTATACTATTATTTAAAACTTTACTAAATAATTAGAGATAAAAGTTATGATAAAATTCTAAATATTTTGTTCAAATTTGATCTTTAAATTCATATTTGTTATAGGATATGTGACACAATATACATTAATTAATTTGTAAGAGATTTTAATTAATGAAATCTCTATCATATGTAAATACTATATATGATGTATTTATAATTTTCTTATTGTTCTTCATTTTTTCTCAAAGAAAAAAAAAATATATATATATATATATAATGAAAGGACATCAATTCAAATCATGGATTTTCGAATTGAGAAAAATAGTGAGAAAGATCAAGAATTCTCATATAGCATGTATTGTATAAATAATTAAATAAGTAGAAGTAAGTGTTAGAATATGATTTTTAAAATATATCTTTTATTATGTATTATATTATATTAAATATTTTTAGGCAAATTTTAAAATAATATTTTTTATAGAAGATGTGGCTTAATGTTTTAATATGTATTAGCTTAACTTTAAGTAACTAATTTATAGTTTATTATAATAAAATAATATTATATTTGGTTGCAGTATAAATGGTTTTTATCTACACCAAAATATGAATTGTATTTATAGGACAAACAAAATTATTTATATTCCGAAGGTTCTTCAAATTATCTGAACTTATAGATATATTTGATTAGAATACTAATTTTATTAACTAATATATTATATCTAATATAAAAGTAAATAATTATACAAATGTCTTGAGAATATTTAGTGAAATCTCTTATATTATATTTAAAAATGTTTTGAAATTAATTTAATATTATTTATTAATTCTGTACACAACTAAAATATATTGAGTAATTAATATTGGTTACCATTTCAAAATAAATTTATATTATATATTCAAGTGTAATAATAAAAAAATTTCAAACTTAAAATATTAGATATAAACTAAAATTCATATACGGTGGTTTTTCTTTTTTCTTTTTACTTTTTCATAATTATGAGATACTTATGTTAAGATGATTAATATAATTAAATAAAATTTAATATTATTTTCATAATTAATTAATCAAAAAATTTTATCGATTTTTATCAACAAATTTAATTTATTAAAATTATTATTATTTCAAATATATACAAAATTTATTTATTAAAAGTAGTAATGACAAACAAGGTCTCTAGCGTCCAAATGACCCGCCCCGCCGCAGGCTCAAGTTCAGTCGGGTCGCAGCGGGCTGGGCCGTCGCGGGATACGGTACCAGGAAGCACTGACCAATCCCGCCCCGCTTATTGCACAGGCCTTTGCGGGTCAGGCCCACGAGTCACCATTCAGAAGCTATCTTAGGTTCTTTGTAACATACATATGTCATTTCTTGCAACAAACAATTGTTTAGATGTTTTGTAAAGTTTTTGCAAGATAACATCACTCAAACGCCTCACTCCTTTCTTAACTATAGCTTATGACCACAAAATCAACAAAAGAACCTCTATCATACGTTTCACAAACATAACTTACCTAACATTACTCTTGTGTTCAATACAAACATAACAAACATAGCTTACTAAAACATAACGAGTCCTCATTTCAAAATAATTATTTGAATGTAAGTTCCTTATACAAACAATATTCTTGTGTTCATTACTTCAGTTCAACTCTGGATTCTTGTGTTCAATACTTCATATGTATCATGGTTCTAGTAATACTGAGCTCGCTCAAGTAGGTTAAAGATGATATTGTCCTCTTGACTAATCAAAGAGTGTCTTATGCTGTCAAGTGTCAAGCTCTCACTCTCGTTTAGCTCTCACTCTCGTCCGCCCTTAGACTCCTCGATTATCTGAAAACATAGTCACACATCAATGCCAAAAACACTATGCATCAAGGAATATAATATCATTTAACTACATAAAATTCATTAAAAAGCAGCATACACTGACTTATAATAACAAGATCGTAAGCTCTTGAATCCATATATTGACACTATTCTGTAAAAAAATAAGACTAGACTGAAAAGATGTTCATAATTAATTTAATTCATGCATTATTGAAAACCATGTCTTAACAAATGAATCTGCAAACAACTTACAAGTACACAAAATGTGTGATTGACCAAAGATTTTCCTTTGACGGGACATCAACTATTTTTTTTCTCACTTTCCTATATCAAAAGTGAAGAAGAAGAGGCATCAATGGAAGTTAATCAGTTCTGTTCACAGACCGGAGAAGACGGGAAGCCGAGATAAGCATAGTCGCCATCGTCGTCTCTGTTTGCTCAAAGCTTTTTGTCGGTAAGTCAATGAAAAGACCAAATGAAGAAAGTCAAGCGGTCTACCCAATTGTCCCGCATCCCGCTCGAGGCCCGTTCTGTCCAAGGCCCGAATCCGCACAAGTAATGCCCGTGAGGCCCGCAAAATATTGGGCCTGGATTTTCCCTGCCAAATTCTGCCCCGCTACAGTTCCTAATGGGCCAGACCCACGGGAAAGTCCCAAAAATGCCATTTCTAATCAAAAGTGTTTAAATGATATTATCTTGCGATATCACGAAAATCATCAAGTTACCATTATTGTATAAATGTATGTTGTGCTATTTTTTATATCCAAGTACCGATCTCTTTCCAAATCAGTAAATGCCAAGACCACATTAATTTATTACGCTATATTTATCAACCATTTATACATTAAACTTAGTATCACGAATATATGTGGGTTTATACATTAATCTATTATGTAGTAATTTATTAGGTTTTCATCTTGAAGACGTCAGTTATTTCAAGACCAAAATCAAAATTTTTACTATATCAACCTCATTTCACTGTTTTTTTTTTTGATAAAATTTTAAATTTATTGATCATAAGAAAAAGAATGTTATGTACAACCAATTGCTAAAAAATTACATTTACCCCAGCCAAACAATACCCAAACTAAAATCTAATTTAACAATCCACTGTTTATTGGACAATGGTTAATCACATATTGGTATGTTAAGTAAAAAGTATATCCTTATATATTATTTGATGAACATTGAAAAAGTTATAACCTTAAGTTTGTAATAATTAAAAAAAAATCCATCTGATGTGGCAGTTGTAGAAGGCTTCTAAAAGCTGACGTGTCAAACTAAGAGAGCATTTAGAATGAGCATAGTCTAAATATACATTCCCTAGGAAAATGTTATATTATATAGTTTGTCCATTATGAACCATTCATTGATCAAATTGGAATTTATTATATATTCTTTCCTAGAATAAAACTTACGGAATTATCTAATGTGATTAAGATATATATGGTAATTAATGATTTTTAATAATAAAGATTTGCTAACAATATATATACTTTTTATCATTTTGTTTAATTATTTATTATTAAAATAAATTAAATAATAACATTAATCATATAATAATTTTTTTTTTTTTGTATATGTTGTATTTTGAATTTTTCAAAACGAGGATAAATTAATAAAATTGTTAAAAGTCTCACATAAACTTTTGTGATCAAGGTTTAATTTTTTTCCAATAATAATATACAATGATTATAATATCATATGAATAAATAACTTTATTTTAATATCTGTTTATGTTAATATATATATTTCATATCGTTTAAATTAAATTATACATCATATGAAAATACATACTTATATTTTAATATTTGCATTGAACATATATTGAAAAGTTAATATTTTCATTTTGAAATCTTCATTGTTCTTTTTTAAATGATTATAAATTATTGAAACCAGTAAACATTCTACATTAAAAAAAATTATTGGTGTAACATTTTGTTACATAAATATGTAAATAATCATAACATTATATGAGTGGAAATCTCTTTTAATAAATATTCATAGTAAAAATATACTATTTATATGTGTTAATATTATTAAAATTTAATTATATATCATATACGATAGATAAGATTGATTATTTTGATTTATTTATCCTAAAATGATTACGAATAAACAAGAACAGTCGTTTGATTTATATCCACAAGTCAATTTATTACATAATAGTAACTGATTTCTTAGTTATTTAATATATAATTATTATTATTATATTATTTTATAATCTGTAGAAAAATATAAAATAAATAATAAATATAAAATATAAAATCTTTATTCTGCATAAGGCGTGTATCTTAACATAAATATGTATTTTTTTAATAATTTTAAATCTTAAATATTTTCTAAATCTCAGGCCAAAAAAAAAAAGAGAATAAAATAATAAATCAATATTTATATCTAGCAATAACCAAAAAAAAAAAAAAAAAAAAAAAAGAGAAAAATATTGAAGATAGATAGATTTGGCACGTGAACGTAAACTTCTCATAACCATAATTAACTTTTAAATTTTGGTCAATTGCAAAACTAAATTAAAATAAAACAAAATTTTATTTGTATTACTTCAACATGTCCAACAAAATCAGCCAATGAAAAATATATAAAGAAAGATCCACGATCCTGATTATAATTTATTTTCCCATAATTTACAAATGATTATGTAAACACTGTAAAATTTATATTTTTATATATTAATATATAACAAATCAACTAATATATCATTTCTATATATCCCAGAATCATATATTTTTGTTTAAATTTTTAAACCTCACCCCGCGCAAGGCGCATATCTTATCCTAGTGTTTGTTTATAATAGGAAACTAGAGTTTGAATCCCACATTTGTGCGGATATTTTTTTTTTTTATAAATATATAATTTTGATATTTTTCTGAACATTTTAAATATATGATTCACATTTTAGTGTTATATATTATATAACTCTATAATCTTATTGTTTAGATTTTTTATTTGATATTATTAATATATAGTGATCTATTTTATATATTTAATTTTGTTATTAATTGTTATTATATACAATACATTTTCAAAATTAATTTAGTTATATTATAAAGTATTGTTTTATAGTATAACTAACCATTTTAGAAATGATGATATAATATGTTAGCCCTTATGTGAGTAGAATATGTTTAGTTAAAATCACAAATTATATCAATTATATATTAATATAGCAAAATATCACTACAAGAAAACGTGTCTGTAACAACGAAAAGTTACGAGGAAAATAATTCCTCGTAAATTTATGTGTGGTTAACAACGGTTTTACGAGGACATGACAAAATGAAGTAACTTCGTCGTAACTTTATGTGTAAAAGATTTCATCGTAAAGCCCATGTAAAATTACGTGGACTTTACGTCGAAAAGCAAATTCATCGTAAAGTCCACGTAATTATACATGGAGATTATGATGAACATATTACCATTATTTCTAGGTGGAAACTTGTTTTAAATGATGTTCAACAAACATGTTTTGTTGTAAATTCCATGTAAAACACATGTGATAGACATGTAAAGACGAAGTAAAATGCTTCCATGTAAATTCGTTGTAATAGTTTTACCAACTTTCTCCAAATAATTTCTATATATATGGCATCTCTCATATCTCATTCCAAACGAAAAAATCAAGAAAAAATGGCGAATGGGAGAGAAATCTATGAGTTATGGAGTTGGATGTATACACACAAAGATTCTGCTGGTAGAGTGATATATGCATTTCTCAGCGGGGCAGAGACATTCATGTACCAGGCGAGTTATACACCGATCACACAAGAAAGAGATAAGATGTTTTGTCCTTGTCGAAAATGCAAGAACACTAAATTTACACGCACTGAAACCGAATGGAAGCATTTAGTTAATAGAGGGTTTACACCAAATTACTATATTTGGTATCAACATGGAGAGGGTTATGGTGGAGTAGAAGGTAGTAGTAGTAATAGTAATATTCAGGATGGTGGTAATATTAAAGAACCTCATATGCACAATGAATATAATTGCGTTCAGGAGGAACAAATGGTAGATCATGATAGAGTTTATGACATGATTACTGATGCATTTTTAGAAACTACTACAACAATAGCTGATGAAACTGAAAATGTTGAAGAACCTAACATGGATGCAAAAAGGTTTTATGAAATGTTAGATGCTGCAAATCAACCAATCTACCACTGGTTGTAGAGAAGGTCTCTCTAAATTGTCTCTAGCAGCTAGGATGATGAATATTAAAACAAATCATAATTTAACTGAGAATTGCATGGATGCGTGGTCCGATTTGTTTAAAGAGTATTTGTCAGAAGACAACGTGGCATCATAATCTTATTATCAGATTCAAAAGTTGGTGTATAGTCTTGGGTTGCCTTCGGAGATGATAGATGTTTGCATCGACAACTGTGTGATCTACTGGAGACACGATGATAAGATAGAAGAGTGTCGATTATGCAAGAAGCCACGATTCAAACCGCAAGACCATGGAAGAAACAGGGTACCGTATCAAAAGATGTGGTACCTACCAATTACAGACATATTGAAAAGACTATATCAATCTGAGAGGACTGCAGGAGCAATGAGATGGCATGCGGAACATGTCCAGAGGGATGACGAGGTTGCTCATCCATCAGATGCAAGAGCGTGAAAGCATTTCAACAAGGTACATCCTGATTTCGCTAGAAAACGTATATCTTGGATTATGCACAAATGGATTTAGTCTATTTGGAATGTCCGAGAGACAATATTCGTTGTGGCCAGTGATTCTGACTCCGTACAACTTACCACCGTAAATGTGCATGGAACAAGAATTTCTATTTTTGACCATATTAATTCCTGGTCCAAAGCATCCTAAACGGTCGTTAGATGTTTTTCTTCAACCATTGATACAAGGAGCTGAAGGAGTTGTGGTCAACAGGGGTGAGGACGTATAATTGTTCAATGAAAAACAATTTTACAACGGAGCAGTGCTGCTGTGGACGATAAGTGACTTTTCTGCTTATGGGATGTTGTCTTGATGGACAACACACGGAAGGTTATCTTGTTCTTATTGTCTTGGAATGACAGATGCTTTTCAACTGAAGAATGGTAGGAAGAATTGTTGGTTTGATTGTCATTGTCGCTTTCTTCCTCTATCTCATCCGTATCGAAGAAATGAGAAATTGTTTAGGAAAAAAAAGTTGTCAGAGATAGTGCTCCTCCATATTTAATTAGAGAATAGATCAAAGTGCAAATTGATTACTACGGAACTCAGGAAACTGTTCGATGTGGATGAAACTGGCATGTACCTACAAATATGTCTGATGAGTATGGGGTCTCTCATAATTGACATAAGAAAAGTATATTTTGAGAGATGCCTTATTGGAAGATCTTCTTTTATGCCACAACCTTGATGTGATGCATATAGAGAAGAACTTTTTTGACAATATCATTAATACAATATTGAACATCCCGGGGAAGACAAAAGACAGCAAAAAATCAAGGATGGACTTACATGAAATTTTCCCAAGAAGTGAGTTACATATCAAGAGCAATGGAAGTGTTCCCGTTCCTATCTTTCGGTTGTCATCAGAAGCGAAGACGGCTTTGTTTAACTGGGTTGCCTCAGAAGTTAAGTTCCATGATGGTTATGTTTCAAATCTCTCAAGATGTGTTGAACAAGGTCAAAAGTTCTCAAGAATGAAGAGTCATGATTGTCACGTATTTATGCAACGACTACTTCCATTCCCTTTTGCTGAGCTGCTTCCAAAAAATGTACATGAAACACCTGCATGTAATTACATTTGTTCATTATCTTTACATATGTTATGAAATGGTATTAATTGGGTTATTTATGCTATGTACATCCATTGGAGCATTCTTCTGGGACCTGAGCACTTGTACGTTCAAAGAAGAAGTCATCGAACAACTTCATGAGAACATTCCGATACTGTTGTGCAACCTTGAGAAGATATTACCTCCTGCATTTTTTGATGTCATGGAACATCTTGTTGTCACCTCCCGTATGAGGCATTGCTCCGGAGACTTGTCCATAACGGCTGGATGTATCCGTATGAATGCTCCATGAAACATTTGGAGGGAAAAACAAGAAATTTTGCAAAGGTGGAAGGTTCAATAGTTGTTGGAAGTTTGATAACAGAAACATCTCACTTTACATCATATTACTTTGCACCAACAATTCATACGAGGAAAAGAGTTCCTAGAAGATATGATGATGGCGAAGTCATGCCAACATATGCAGTTGATGGTGTTCCAGACATCTTCTGTCAAATTGAACGTTTTGGTGGTAAACTAAAAGAAATCTGGTAGTCTAGTGAAGAGGATAGGCATAGTGCTCATACATATATTATGCTGAACTGCGAGAATGATGTGACTCGTGTGTTTGAAAGGTAAATTTTGATGTCTAGATGTTTATGTTATGTATATAAAGTGATGTTAATTAATAATATTGATGTTTAATTTGCAGCCGTTTGTAACGCAAGTTGAAGAAGCAATACCAGGAATATCCGCAGCTGAGATTGAGAAACGAAAAGATCAATATTTTGTTAAGTGGTTAAAATCTCAGGTACTATATATATAGCTCACTCCAATATTATTCTTCTTTAAGAATTAATTTGTAATTATAATGTTGTTTCTTTTTGTAGGTTGATTATGATGATCCATATTATCCTCTTTAGTTTTTCGATTTGGTCCAAGGTCCGGTAGCAAAGGTCACCACTTCACATATGTATTTCACACAAGGCTTTACCTTTCATACATACGAGTATGGAAGACGTCGGACAACAAG
Organism: Sinapis alba; assembly: GCA_012274485.2. Taxonomy (NCBI): domain Eukaryota; kingdom Viridiplantae; phylum Streptophyta; class Magnoliopsida; order Brassicales; family Brassicaceae; genus Sinapis; species Sinapis alba. The sequence goes on along the minus strand of MU105621.1, from coordinate 355,395 downwards.
AAATTATGAACTATGTGTGAAAAGTGAAACATACTTTTACGGGATCTTGCAGGAGATTATTGAAGTGGAATTTCCAGGGTTATTGAAGTTAAAATGTGTCCTATTCAAATGTGATTGGTTTGATCATGTTGTGAACAGAGGTGTTCGGTTGAACAAATTTGGTGTTGTTGATGTTAATGCTGGAAGAAGATACAATAAATTTGAGCCTTTCATCCTAGCCTCCCAATCCGAGCAAGTTAGCTTCATTCCATACCCTCGTCTTAGAAATTATGGGATCACTTGGTTGGCTGCTATCAAAATAACTCCTCGTGGCCGAATAATTGCTGGAGAAGAACCACCTTTGCAAGAAGAAGCAAGTATCACAAAAGTTGAGATACCTGATCAAGAAACGGATGAAATCCTTCTTATTGACCCGACAATAAAACAGCGCACCAGAACGCTCCCTCGTTCATTCCTCCTAACCTGCTTATACTAAGGTACTCATCTCTCTCTCTAGTCTTTTTTTTTGATTAGTTAAGTGGTTAATTAGGTTAGGTAATTTAGTTAGATTAAGTAATTTAGTTAAGTTGTTATTAATCTAATTAGGTGGTTAGTTAGATAACTAAATAATTACTTACGGATCATATTAATATTTTTTTCTATTTTTTTTTGTAGATGGCACCTAGGAAGAAGGCTCGTCCTACTTATACAAACATGTTTGGTGATGGTGTTGGGACTTCTTCATCCGTTTTGTCGTCTATCGATGTTGTGCCAGACTCTCAGACATCTCAGAGAGTTTATTCGACTCCTCCTCCTGCTGCACCTCTGATGCCGCCACCTCCTCCCCCAGCAACAGTTCCACCTGGCGGACCTGATCCTCCTCCAGCCGCCGGAGTTCATCCAGATTTAAGGGTACCTCCATCTGCACCGTACGCCAGGTATACAGTGGAGGACCTTCTTGTCCAGCCTGGACGAGAAGGTTTAGATATCCTAGACCCCGATCGTCCGCGGGGTACTTATTAGTAAGTTTTTTTTAATATTTATTTTTTAGAATTAAAATTTTAGCTATTAATTTACTAACAAGTTTGTAATATTTTCAGGTTTGAAATCAACAACCGTGTCGGACGGAGCATTGCAGACACGATCAAGAGGTATTTCGTCGAATCCCATCCGAACTGGACTATGTCTCCAGACCACATTAAGACAAGATGGTTTAAATGTTTTGCGGTAAGTTTTTAAATTTAAAAAAAATAAAATTTTTATTTAAATTTTACAATTATTAATAATTTTGTTTGGCAATCAACGAGAGAGTGAAGGCGGAATTTATTGCGAAAGCAAAAGTCCGCCTTTGCAACACTGTCTCTGATTGGAAGAACAAGTGGGACATCTACAGGTATGAGAGGAAGTCCACCAAGATCACGAAGGAGGTTTGGGATGGCCTTATTGCCTTCTGGAACCTGCCTTCATTGGTTCGTAAGGCCAACCAATGCTCTGCTTCCCGGAGGACAAGGGATAAGGATGGTAATTTGCACATGATTCATACAACCGGACAAAAACCACATGCCGGGATCCGTCTGGATGTTGTAAGTTTATTATTTATATTTATTTTTACTTTTTTAAGATTGTAACTTATTATTTACTTTAACTGCTTAATTTAGTTTATTTATTTTTCTTTCTAGGCTGGAAGACGGGAGTCTTACCATCACTCTATGATCTATTTAAGATGACTCACTCCACACGAGACAAAATTTTTGTAGATCTTGGATCAGAGAAGCTCTTCAACACCGTCTCTGCTCGGATTGAGGAACGGGAGACGCAGCTAACCCAGCAGTCTGCCGATGGGTTACCCATTACTTTGACTACAGAGCAAGTCGACCAAATCTTTTATGAGGTAAAATATTGTTTATATATATTTTAATTTTGATTATTTTGGTACGATCTTACTTAATTTTTTTTTAGGTCACTCCTAAGAAGAAGGGACAGACGGTGGGAATAGGCTCCGTCAACACAGTCGCAAGGGCGACTTCCTTGTATTCTTCAAGACGAGACGAGGAGACATTTCAGATGAAGGCTCGTATGGATGAGCAGCAGGTTTGCTTGAATTCCCTTGAAGACCTGCTGGATGTTATGGCAGTGGGAAACCCGGTTATGCAGAGGGCATTGGATGCCAGACGAGCCTGTCTCGGGATGCAACCACGTGCTTACCAATCTACAGATCCGGGACCGAACACCTCGACCGATTACTTTGAAAATGTGATACCGTAGTACTTTTTATTATTTTATTTCTTTTGTATTATAAATTTGAATATTAGTAACTTTTAATTTTATTTGGTTTTTGGGTTAGTTAAATTTTTAAATTTATTCATTTTATAAAAATTTAAATTATATAATTAATTTTGAATATTTTTTAAACATTATCAAATGTATATATAATTAATACATATTCATGCTAATTCGACGTAAAAGTTACATCGAATTTACATCGAAGGTCATGTTAACTCGTCGTAAGGTTTACATCGACTTTACAACGAATTGAACGTAAAGTCGACGTAATATTAACTTCGACATTACGACAAATATTAACGAGTGTATTACGTAGAAAAATAACAACGACATTACGACGAACCATTACGTGGACCTTACGTGGAAACTTAACAAAGACATTACAACGAAGGCTTTCCGTCTTGTTTACGACGCACCTCTTTCCTCGTAACTATTACGTCAACATTAAGACGAATCTTTCATTACGACGGGCGTTTTACAACGAATCATGTTTCCATGTTAGTTCGTCGTAATACCTCTATTACGACGAACTAACATGGAATATAACCGTTGTAAAAAATAGATTTTCTTGTAGTGTATTAAATGTTAGTTATATTATAAAAATCATATAGTTGTATAAAAATAATTTATCAATCATAAATTCATATTAATAGTCAAAATCAAAGCAATGTTGCTGTATATTTATGACGCACCACAACTAAATACAACAATTCTATTAGGCTTTGAAATTTTTTAAATGCTAGAATAAGTAAGAAATGATTAAATATAAGGAAATGTTATAGTTTTAAATGAAAATAAATGGTGAAAGTTTTACGAATATATATTAATTAGGATGAAACTAATTAATGTTGTTAGCCATAAAAATAGGAATGGCATATGTAAATTATGGAAACTTCAAAATTTAATTATATTGATTTTTTTCTAGTGAGATATGAAAAGGTCCAAAACTTAAATGACAACATTTATAAGTAGATAAAAATAAGACTTTAAATTAATAGAATAGATGTTTTATGGCTTTTGTGTTAAGTGGTCAATCTAACAATTTTTCATAATGTTCCTTTATGTTTATTGACTTTTCCGGAGTTTTGGTAAGTGTATGGATACACCGAGCCCGGTTAAGTCCACTCTTCTAAGAAGAACATGATAAAGTTTTCCTTAATAAATATAAAGTCTGAGACTTTTGAATTTTTCATTTTATTTCTGAAACTTTGCTATGTTTTTTTTATAAACGTAATTGCTAACTTTACTATGAATAACAACTTAACCCACAGAAAATGTGTTGTCTCTAGAAACAAAATAGTGAATTTAAATGACTACTGGTGTACTATAACTGTTAATGTAGTTTTGTGTGTTCTAATCTTACAAGAGATCGAAACAATGAACATCTATTTAAAAGCTATTGATTCACCTGGCAACGGACGTGAATCGTGCAAAATTGCTTCGTGTTTAATCTGAGTTCCGCCTAGATGATTGGCTTATAATCGGGACTCGTCTGTGGGTTATTTCGGAGAAAGCGGATTTATTTATTTATCTCGATTACAAGAGGGGGATGAATATCCCTTACAAGAGTCGTTATCTCGGAAGGATGTTACAACAAGATCTATACAAGTTTACTAGTCTAGGTCTTGCCGTTTTTTCTCCGTCCCCTTCCTTCGACCTTGATGCCCTCTTTTTATAGTTGCCTCCCCCATTTTGCCCTAGGTCGGTCAACCTAATGGGCCATACCTGTGTTGGGTCGAGTTAAAGGAGTCGAGAGCCGCTTTCTCACGCCGAGCTCTCTTACGCTGTTGGGTGAAAGGCGGTCCGAAGCCGAGCCGACGAGCCATTTTCTAACGATCAGCCATCCGACTGTATCTCGTTAGACTGGGTCAGGCTTCTCTTCTTGATGGGCCTTGTTCGGGGCGCAGCCCATCTCCCACAATAAGCCCCCCCAAGTTTGCTAATGACATAGTCGCTAGTGAACTGAGGCGTGGCTCATTAGGAAGGTAGCTTGGCTGGGAGGTCGGCAACTCGTCGTGCCCTATGTTTACCTTGACTTCATTTTTCATCGTACTGAGTGGGTGTTATCTCGTTCGGAAGATAGCGGACAAGTGATGGCGATCCGCGCGGCGAGTTAGCGTCTTTGAGCGAGTGTGAGAGGGGGCCGTTTCGCTGAAGAGGTGCGAGTAAACGGACGGGAGGTCGCTTACTCGCCCTTTGCTTGGGGACGTCGAGAAGAGGGTTCCTCTGGCTGGAAGTCGAATCGTCGCATCGGGAAGGGGAATGCTTTCGGCTGGAAGTCGAACCATTGCAAGGGGAAGAGGAATCGTCGTGGGTCGTAGTCGGTTCCTGCTGCTTAGGGCCCATTTGTAGGCCCGTTTAGGTCTAATGATTGCGGTTGGGGCTCGCGCTTATCTTCCCTTATAAATACCGACTTCCTCCTGAGGTTTCCTCATTTCTTCTTCACGCTCACAAGTATCCTCTTTCTCTCTCTTCTCTCTACTTCTATCTCTAGATTTGTTTTCAATCCGTTCTCTTGCTTCCGTGGTGATGGCTCCGAGGGAAAGGCTGACGCATGAACAGAAAGGGAAAGCAGTTGCCGAGGGGCCCGATCTCGCAAGGGGTGTTAATCCGCCTTATGTCGACAATCGATTGCATTGAGAGGCCTTGTTCGATATGGCAGGGTTAGATATCGCGCAGCATCGTCTGGTGGTGGATGCCGAGGCGATGTTTCTCGGAGAGCGAGAAGGGAACGGGGCGCAAGAAGGTGTCTCGCCTGAGCCGGAGGTCGTAGTCCGTCCTCCGCGGAGGATGCAGTCGGATTTCGTTCATGGCCGTTTGTCGCCTGAAGGGTTCATCGAACTTCCACCAGTTCCGTCTGGATCAAGGCTCTCTCCCGATCTAAGTGATCGTATGGAGAAGTTGGTGGGGAAGAGCAGGCGAAGGACTAGGGCGACGCCGTCGAGCGTCCAGGCTCTCCTAGAGCGATGTGGTGCTGTTGGGTTTACCTATCTCATCCCGACAGAGGAGGAGAGGCCGTGGTCACCTCCGGTCGGGTACCAGTGTGTATACGAGGCGTATTTTGGGGTGGATACGAAGCTTTGGTTCCCCATCCCGCGTCTTGTCACGTCAAATATATCGAGGCGACAAGTCGCGCTTAGCCAGTTTGTGAACGGTTCGTACCGCATAGCCGTGGCACTGATGGTCCTGTCGGCTGAGATTGATATCTCGCTGAATGGTCGGGCCTTCGAGGAGCTCACGTCGGTGAAGGCTTTGAAAGGGGGGCTCTTCGCAATAAGGATGAGGCCGAACTACAACATCATCACCGATCACCCGAACAAAACACAGAAGTGGAAGAAGAACTACTTATACATCAAGGCCGACGAGTTCCCGTTCCACGAGCCGCCGGGAGACGAGTTCCCGTTGTCTTGGGGTTTGAAAATTGGTAGAGAACGATCGTAGTTCCATACATTTCGATTAAGTTTTTAACCCTCGATTTTTTGTTTCGCAGCTTATCATCCGAAGACTCTCGACTATTCCGCAGGATTCTTTGACTGTGCGCGTGCGATTGCTTGTCTGAGCCATAGTCGTTGGCCTGACATAAGTGAGGACAGAGTACAGAGGGCCCTAGAACGCATCTCGCGAGGTATTCCCTATCTCGCTATCCCTACTCTTATTTCCAGTATATATCCCAAGTCTTTACTCTCTCATTCTTTGTCGCGCAGAGGTTTGGGATTCACGGGTTCCAGTTATAAAGAAAGACGGAGGGAAACGTCTTGCACTGTTCACATCCCGACAGCAGGCTCGAGTTAACAAGGCGAGGAGAATGGACAGCATGATCGACCTCAGTTACTTGATTGATGACGAGCTGGACAGCCATCAGGCCAATCCCATGTCGATCCTCGATGATATGGATCTCGGGGGTGTGTCTGGGGACGGTCTACAGGGCGACATCTCGGCGGAAGAGGAGAAGGCCCCCATCGCCGTAACCGCGGGGGCCAAGGGGAGGGGTGCCAAGAGGCCTAGCCGAAGTGGCAACAACACTGCACCGTCCGATGAACCTTCCAGGAAGAGGAAAGAGAGGTCAACGGGGGTAACGGCAGTCGAGATACAAATTATCTCGCTAGATGGTTCAGCTTCCCGCTCGAGAGAGTCATAAGCTTCTTTGGAAGGTGGCGGTTCTTTGGCCGCTCAGTCTCTTGATCAAGTTGGACATGTCGATGGGACCGATGATCAAGTCGCGAGTGCTTTTGCTGGGCTGTCCGAGACGCGGTCGGGCCCGACGTCTGTTGTTACTGAGGATCGACCGATCGAGGGATCGCAGTTGCCTCAAAGCCTGTCTCCCGCGCGAGACGCACAAAAGCTTGAAGACGCGCCCTTGACTGAGGGTCCTCCCGTCGACCCGGTGGAATTTCTGCACTCCGGGAACTCGCTTCTCATCGAAGATCGAGGGCGGTGCGCTGAACTGATCAAAGGTGAACCGTTCGATTTTCCCACTGTCGCCGATCTTACGTTCGGCGACCTTTATGAGAGGGCCGCACAAGATCAACTGACGGTAAGTCGTATCTTGGAACTTTCCTTTTCTCACCTTGTTCTTATTTTTGGTTACTAACGGTCTCTGGTGATCGATCTTTCTTTGCAGTGTATAGGAAGCTCAAACCTCCTCATCGCGAAGTACGAGAGGGAGCTGAAAAGCACTCTCGTCCAACTGGGGCGTGCGCAGGAGGTCGCGCAGGAGAAGCACCGCTCTCTCGTCTGCAAGGGAGAGGAGCTGAAGGCCGCCAAGAGGGCGCTGCATAAAGTGGAGTCTTGAGCTCGAGGCGGCTCGTAGTTACAACGAGGATCCCAAAGAGAAGAACGCCGAAATCGGGCGAGAGAAGGAGGCGCTTGACCAGGAGAAGACCACTCTGGTCCTTGAGGCCGCCAAGGAAGCAACTAGCGTGAGGGAGTCCAGGCGTTCTTCGGTCGAGAAGGAGAGGAAGCGGGTTGAGGCTACGATGATCGAGAAGTGTGATCACCGCTTTGCCAACATCCGTGACTACCAAGTCCGTAGGCAGGCCTACGAAGATAAGTGCCTTCTCTACGCGCAAGCATTTGGCACGAGGAAGTACCTCCAAAAGCTGCTCTCTCGCAACGAGCCTTTGACGCAAGGTACGGTCGCTTTTTTCGAGGGTAAGGAGCAGAAGCTCAAGGCTGATGCTGACGCCCAGTGGGTCGGAGGGATTCCCGAAACGGATCTGTCAATGTCCCCCCTCGCCCTTTTGCCGCAGGCTTCTCGCGATGCTGAGCGATTTGCGTCAAGTTCGGAGGGTCAGTCCGTCGACCAAGCGGGGATTGATGCGGCGGGGAACCAGGAGAGGATCAACGCGGTGGCAGACCAGGACCCGGGCGTGTCGAGGGCTGGAGTGGAGGATCCTTCGGAGTGAAGGATATAAATCGTGTTATTGTTTTGCTTTCCTTGTATTTTTTTTTTGGGCCTCTGGTTTCTAGAAGGTTGGATTGTATTTCGAGCCGCTGTGCTCTTTCTTTCTCGTTGTCTGTTGTTAGGATTTTACTCGCTTACTCGGCGACATTGTCTCGGAGAGACTTACCGACTGAGGCGATTATTCGATTCTGATCATTTTGTTAACCCAAGCATGAGTGGCTGAAAAGCGCGTTTACTTGTTTTAGAAAGTCGTTCGAAGCGATTTCATTAAATTCAAAGATTTTTACACTAGCAATAGAAGATAGAATCTAAAAAGCGATGGTTCGCTGTCGATTTGGAAGTAACCCCGCGAGGTCTTAGTCGGCCAATATGCTCGAGGGTTATCCTAGGACGGCAAATCGTCTTTTGGTTGGTTACTCGCGTAGACGAGTTTTGACTTTTCCCGTGTTGACTGTTCTGATCAGGACTCAATCGATCGAGTGGCGAGCGTATGCTCTTGTTTTCCGATCCGCATCAAGTCAAATAAAAATGGTCTGGGCGCATTTACTCGCTTGAGGGCGGGATGAGGTTGTGACTGCATCGGTGAAGGCTGCCTACGTACCCCGGAAGGGATCAAGTCACTCGTAGTTCTTTTTGTGCGGGTAAAAGTGGCTTTAGCGCATTTACCCGCGTAATTGTGACCATACCGTCGGAGGTTGCCTACATACCTCGTTGGCGTGGTCTTTTTTTTTTTTTTGGGTGAACCGAGTAAAAGTGGTCTGGACGCATCTACTCGGTTCTTTTTTTTTTCTTGGGTGGACTGGTGTCGCACTGTCATTCTTTGGAATAGTACTTTTTCAGGTTTTTCGCGTTCCACGCGCGTGGGACAGCCTCTCTTTTTGATGTTTCGAGGCGATAAACTCCGGGCTGCACTACTTGTGTTATCTTGTAGGGGCCTTCCCAGTTGGTGCCGAGTTTTCCCGCTTTCCATTCCTTCGTATTTTCGAACACTTTACGCAGCACCAAGTCGCCCAGATTGAGTGGTCGCGGCTTAACATTCTTGTTGTAGTAGTTTTCGATTCGATTTTGATAGTTTTAAACGCGGAGTAGGGCCTGATCTCGCCTTTCTTAGATCTGATCGAGTGCGTCAAGTAGCATGTCGCGGTTAAGGCCGTCGAGGTTCGGCATGGTCGAGCGCCAGAGACTGGTGACGTTTACCTCTGCAGGAGCCATAGCTTCGACTCCGTATGCGAGCGAGAAAGGAGTCGTCTTAGTGGATCCTCGCGGCGTTGTATGGTGTGACCATAACACACCATCTAGTTCATCGGCCCATAGTCCCTTCTTTAGGTCGAGCCGTTTCTTGATTCCGTCGATGATGATTTTGTTAGATTACTCGGCCTGACCGTTCCCTTGCGGATGTCGGGGCGTGGACGGGCTGAGGCAGATCTGCTATCTCTCGCAGAACTTCTTGAACTCACCCGACATGAATTGCAAACCATTGTCCGTGACTATCTCGTAAGGTAACCCGTGGTGACATATGATGTTTTTCCATACAAAATTTTGGACCTCTTTGTCCACTACACGCACGAAGGTGTCGGCCTCTATCCACTTGGTGAAATAGTCGGTCAATACGAGAACAAAAGGCATTGTCGCGAAGCGGGCATAGGTCCGATTATGTCCATCCCCCATCACATAAAAGGGTAGGGGGCGGTCGTCGTCTGCAGTAACTCGGTTGGCTGGTGAATGCTCGGCACGTGTCGCTGGCACATATCACAGTGTTTTGCGTATGATTCGCAGTCCGTGTTCATCGTTGGCCTGAAGAATCCAAGATTTCTGATCTTCAGGGGGAGAGCTCGTCCTCCGGAATGGTTTCCCGCGGCACCTTTGTGTGTCTCGGCCATGACGAGTCTAGTTTCCTCATCCGCAATGCATCGGAGTAGGACTTTAGTCGCAGTCCATCGGTGGAGGTTGCCGTCAATGACGACATATTTTGTGCTGCGTGCTTTAAGTCTCCTCGCTGCCCACTTCACGGATGGCAGTTTATTATCGGCTAGATAGTCGATTAATTCCGTTCTCCAGTCGAGAGTCGGTTGGTCATCAATGATTGGTTCTTCGGGCTGTATTTCGGTTATGGGAGCTATTGCGAGAATCTTTTCTTCGGCGAGGTTGATACTCGGGGTCTCGATACGGTGGATCGGGATGGTTCGCTTGACCTGGTCGTGTAGTTTACTACCCAATGCTGCAAGAGCGTCGGCGTAGACGTTTTCTCCCCTGGGGACTTTGATGAGTTCGAAGAACTCAAACTCTTTGGCGAGATTTTGCACCAGTCGGAGATAGGCGTCCATCCTGTCGTTACGAGCATCGTATTCGCCGCTGAATCGACTCGTGACGAGCTTAGAATCCGAATAAGTGCTAAGTCGTTTTGCTTGCACAGCTTTTGCTAACCGGAGTCCTGCTATCAAAGATTCATACTCTGCTTCGTTGTTTGACGTCGGGAAGTTGAAACTAAAGGACTGTCTGATCAATTCTCCGGTGGGAGATTGGAGCTGGACGCCCGCGCCAGACCCTTTAACCGTGGAAGACCCGTCGACATGGAGAACCCAATTCGGGCTGGGCAGAACGAGATCCTGCTGGAGTTCGGGAGTCAATTCGACCAAGAAATCAACAAGCACTTGGGGTTTGGCTGCGGTCCTGTTCTTGTATGTTATGTCGTGCTCGCTTAGCTCAAAAGCCCATTTAGAGAGGTGTCCTGAATGATTGGTGTTCTGCATCACCGTCCGTAGTGGTTAGTTGGTTAGTATCTCGATTAAGTGCGACTGGAAGTATGAACGGAGCTTTCTCGCTGCTGTGATAACAGCGAGAGCCATCTTCTCGAGCGTCGGGTACCATGTCTCGGGATCCGTCATGCGTTTGCTTGTATAGAAGATTGGTTGCTGTTCGCCATGATCTTCTTTTATAGTGACGCCACTTACGGCGGTCGACAATACCGTGATATAGAGAGAGAGTATGTCGCCTTCCTCCGGTTTTGCCAAAACCGGTGTCGTTGTAAGGTACTCTTTTAGTTGGACGAAAGAACTTTCACACTTATCGTCCCATACAAAATTTTTTTTTCCCTTCAACAGCTCGTAAAAGGGGAGACATTTGTCGGTCGACCGCGAAATAAAGCGATTGAGGGCTGCGATTCGGCCTGTTAGTCGCTGGACTTCCTTACTACTCTTTGGACTTGGGAGATTGAGGATCGCCGAGATTTGTTTTGGATTGGCCTCGATCCCTCGCTGGGTGTTGATATATCCGAGGAATTCTCCTGACATTACGCCGAACGTGCATTTGGCAGGATTGAGCTTCATACCGTACTCGTTCAACGTCGCAAAGCAGGTGCGCAGGTGCTCGAGATGGTCCGCTGTTTTGAGCGATTTTACCAGCATGTCATCGATGTATACTTCCATCGAGATACCGAGCTTGTCGGCAAACATTCTATTGACGAGTCTCTGGTATGTCGCGCCCGTGTTTTCAATCCGAATGGCATTACCTTGTAGCAATAGGTTCCCCGATCCGTTATGAAAGCTGTTTTCTCGCGGTCATCGGGATGCATCAGGATCTGGTTGTAACCGGAAAACGCGTCCATGAAGGTCAACAGTTCATTCCCTGCTGTCGATTCGACCAGCCGGTCGATATGGGGGAGCGGATAACTATCCTTCGGACATGCCTTGTTCAGATCGGTGAAGTTGACACATACGCGCCATTTCCCATTCTTTTTCTTCCCCACGAACGGATTGGCAAGCCACTCCGGGTACCTTACTTCAGTTATTGATCCAGCGGCGAGTAAACGTTCTATTTCGTCATTCACGGCTTTTGATCGCTCAGGGCCAAGCTTCCGCCTTTTTTGACGGATCGGTTTGTACGTTGGATCTACGTTTAGCTCATGCGAGATGATGGCGGGATTGATTCCTTTTATATCCACGGTTATCCACGCGAAGGTTGATGCATTTGTTCGTAGGAAATCTACAATGTCCCCCTGTAACTCGGGGGTTAAGTGAGTCCTGACTCGCACCATCTTACTCGGGTCCGCTCGATCGATAGGTACTTCAACAATTTCGTCCTTTTGGGGGTAAACTCGTTCAATTGGCTTGGCTACCACGTTGATGTGGGCCATTGCTTGTTGAAGCTTGACTGTGGCGATTAAAAGATCTTGCGCGGCCTGTTGATCCCCGCGCAAGGTTTGAATTTTTCCCTCAGGCCCTGGGAACTTAACGCACTAGTGGTACGTCGACGCTACCGCCTTCATGGAGTGTATCCAGGATGTTCCTAGGATGACGTTGTAATGAGCTTTGGCGCTTATCACGGAGAATTTTACCGTGCGAAGAACACCGCAGGAATAGATTGGGAGGCGGATAGTGCCGAGCATTATCTCGGAAGAGCCGTTAAACCCAGTTAACGAACGAGTTGAGGGTTTCATATCACGCAGATCGATACCCATTTTATCCAGGGTCTCTTGGAAGATAAGGTCGACAGAGCTGCCTGTGTCGATTAAAACCTTGGTAACATCGCATCTCCTGATTCCTAACTCTACGAGGAGAGGATTGTTATGTGGCGAGTGAATGCCGAAGGTGTCCTCGGCCGAGAAAATGATCTGTGGATCATCCTCAGACTTTAGGGAGCACTTCTTGGACATGGCTGCCTGGCGTCGGTAATCCTTAACTGCGCGAACTGAGTCTCCGCAGTGCGGTGATCCGCCCATAATCACGTTGATTTGTGGTTGTCGTTGGGTCCTCCTTGATTTGATACTGATCCGCAAGTCGCTGGACGTACCTTTGTGCTCCGACTCTGCGGATTGTTCTGAACCACATGATTTCTTGGATTGTTCTGAACCACATGATTTCTTGGATTGGTCGAGACGGTTCCTCAGGTCTGTGGACTTTCATCGGTTAAGAGTAAGACGCAGGTCGTCGACTTTGGTTTTGAGTTTTTCCCGAAGGTCGGTGCTCGGGGGTCGTGGGCTGTGAGCTTCGGATTTCTCGATCTTCATCTCGTCGAGATGATCCTGCAGATCGGTTACTTCGGTAGAGCGAGTAACTGGAATGATATGTCTACGCTTTGTCGACCTAATCGCTGACAGGCATTGTCGAGCATGTGTGTCAATTTCTCGCGTAAGTCGAAATCCGAAGGCGTTTCCTCGTCTGAGGATGTTTCTCGCTGAGAAAAAATGACCTCGACGCGTCGATGATTATGCGATTGATCTTCCTCTGCTGAGGTGTCGCGCTTGTTAGTGGCGACGGCCTTGCCCTTACCTCGCGGTTCTCCCATAGGTTTAGCCATTTGAGTCTGCTGCACCTTCTTGGCTTTATTCTTGGTGCAGCTTGGGTTTTTCCTTTGAGTTTTGGGTTTTGGCAGATGCACTTTCGTGTCGCCGCTACTGAACGATGCTAGAAGGGCCTCGTGAAGTTGTTTGCACTCCTTTGTCTCGTGGCCGCGGATTTTATGGTACTCGCAGTACTTGCTGAGATCCACGGTGCTGGAGGATTTCGGTGAGGCGTCAGGTTTCGGTTCAGGCTCCCTCTCCCAAGTGTTCCAGCCTTTCTCTTGCACGACTAATGTTGAGGCTGGTATGTCGTCTTCGTCTACGACATAGACGAAACCCTTCTTTCGGTCTCCTTTGTCAGAAGATGCATGTTGTCTGGGCTCTTGTCTTGTGTCGGCTGGTTTGGCTTGTGCTTTTTTCGAAGCGTTTTGCTTCTGTACGATGGCTCGCGTGTCCTCTTCAATACGAATGAAGTTATGCGAGCGAGCGATTGTGTCCTGAAGGGAGGAAGTCGGGTGGCGATATAAATCGTCTTGAAACTTGGAATGGACCCACAGCGTGTTCATTACAGCGTCGACAACGATGTTGTCTGGGATATTGACCGTCGAGACAACAACCTTGAATTTTTCCATGTAGTCGGGAAGACTCTGGTTCGATGTCTGAGACATCTGCACAAGTCGGAGGCTATGACGCCTTGTCGGGTGAACTTGTTGTAGTGTTTCAAGAAGGCTGCTGATAAGTCACGAAAGGTATGGACCGAATTTCTGGAAGTCGCGAGAACCAAGTGAGGGCTGGTCCTGCCAAGCTTTCGACGAACAGCTGGCAGTAGCCAGCTTCTTTTTCCTCGTCAGTGAAGTTCGCTCTTTCCAGCGCGATATTAAACGCCGTGATATGGTCTGTCGGGTCAGAACCGCCTGAGTAAGACGGAAGGTGGAGTTTTTCTGTTGAACGTAGGTTTATTTCGCTGATTTGTCGTGAGAACGGCGTCCGCGAGGTGGCAGCGAGGACTTGGTCTATTTGGGGGGCCGAGCTGGTGACATGGTGGATCTGAGAGGCCATCTCCTGGAGGGAAAGCTTGAGAGCGGCGATCTCGCGGACCGTCATAGCGTCCGCTTCGCCTTGTTCTTGGGGTATTGCCAGAGCCAGTCCAGTTTGCTCATGCGTCGTATTGTTGAATGGTAGATCTGGGAGATCTGAGTTTGGTTCTTCGATGCCGGTTGTAGGGTTTGTCCGGAATAAATGTCGACGAGCAGGGGTTTGGTTGCTTGTGGCTCCAGTAGTAGCGCCGAGAGCGGTGACCAGTGCGGCGAGCTGTATGTTCGTCGCCTTTTGGACTTCTTCTTGCTGCGCGAGGCGCGCCATGACAGTGTCCATAAACTCGGTCGGGGCTAGAGGCGCGAGAGGTGGAGTTGGTTCCGGCTCGTCGCCGAAAGGGGAACTTGAATGACTCATGATGGGGTACTTTTTCCGATCCGCCCCACGGTGGGCGCCAATTGTTTGATCCAAGTTCCGCCTAGATGATTGGCTTATAGTCGGGACTCATCTGTGGGTTATTTCGGAGAAAGCGGGTTTATTTCTTTATCTCGATTACAAAAGGGGGGATGAATATCCCTTACAAAAGTCGTTATCTCGGAAGGATGTTACAACAAGATCTATACAAGTTTATTAGTCTAGGTCTTGCCGTTTTTTCTCCGTCCCCTTCCTTCGACCTTGATGCCCTCTTTTTATAGTTGACTCCCCCCTTTTGCCCTAGGTCGGTCAACCTAATGGGCCATACCTGTGTTGGGCCGTGTTAAAGGAGTCGAGAGCCGCTTTCTCGCGCTGAGCTCTCTTACGCTGTTGGGTGAAAGGCGGTCCGAAGCCGAGCCGCCGAGCCATTTTCTGACAATCAGCCATCCGGCTGTATCTCGTTAGACTGGGTCAGGCTTCTCTTCTTGATGGGCCTTGTTCGGGGCGCAGCCCATCTCCCACACTTCGCTAACCCTAACTCCCTTTTTCTTCATCGCATCCATGACATAGATAAATACTGAGGTTAATTAGTTCAGCCTATCATTTTTCTTAAACAGACCTAGAACAAATTTTTGGGAAAATTCGAAAAATTGACAAAACTGACCTAAAACTTGATTTTAAATGCAAACATAAACCTCTACTTGAATGAAATGAAAAAATAACCCTAACCAAACAAAAAAACAGTGTAAAATTACAAACTGTCCCCTATGACCAAATAAAAAAACAGTGTGTTATTCACAAATTTAACCCTAGTAAGTCGTCTACGCATTTTCTTCGGTCTTTTGCGAGACGACTTTCTAGACGACTTCTTGGAAGTCGTTTGGAAGAATAAATCTTAAAAATAATTTATAAAATTGTATGAAAATATTTCGACAGGGAAAAAGTGTTTATAGTTTAATTATAAACATTTGTAAATGATATAAATTAAGATCTAGTAAAATAGAATTGATTTAAACCTGGATGAGATAAATGAAGTAAGTGATGCTACTTGTTGGTTAAGGGTTTGGTAACATATGTTGTAGTATTGGATGTACATTTAGGGGTAAGAGGTTGAAATCTTAACTTTTTTCTTGAAAATTTTGAATTTGAGGTATATGTGTTTAAATTTGTGTATATTAAACACTTTTAAAGTTGATATTAAGTTTAACGAAGTGTTTAAATGTTATTTTGTTAGTTATTTGAGTTAGGTTTTATATTTAGGGTTTTGGACGACTTCCAGGAAGTCGTCTAGGTTTTAGACGACTTACTCGGAAGTTGTCCAAACCGTACAAAACTTTTACTTTTACCGGATTACATTTATTGAATCACCTTTTTACCGAAAATATAAATAGTTATTTTTTCACTGTTATTTTCATTGTTTGCTGAGAAAAAAAGAAACTCTAGCCGTTTTCTCTCTAAGGCGATTTCGAAGGCGATTTCATAGTTGATTTTTCTGTCGAAACCCTAGCCGTCTTCCGTTGAAACCTCTAGCCGTTTCTGTCGATCTCACCAGCGGTAACCTCGTTTCTTCCGTCGAATATTGTTTCTCCGTCACGGCCGAGGTAAAGTAACCTAACCCTCTTCATTTTTTTCCAGATATAAACGTTTGCGTTTCGTTGAACTTTACCGCCGATCTCACCACCGGTAAATTCTTCCTCTTTGTTGTCGTTCAGTGTTTTGCTTAAGACGAATCGTTTCCGCCGCCATTAAACCCTAATTTTGTAGTCTTACTTCTTATCTCCCGTCTTGTTTTGCAGATTTGTAACCACTGTTGTCGTTGCTGACTAGTACTTCTTCGCCTCCGACTGTAAGTTCATCCATCTGTAGCCGTTCAATCTAGTTAGTTACTTAAAACGCCAGATCTGTAGGTTTAACACGATTTTCAGATCTGTAGGTTTAACACGATGTTCCAAAAGACTTCCTGGTAAGTCGTCTTGTTCCAGATTGCTTCCAGGTAAGTCGTAAGTACCAAACGACTTTCTGATAAGTTGTCTAGTACCAGACGACTTATCTGAAAGTCTTCTTACCTAGACGACTTACAAAGAAGTCATCTACACAGTGCCTACACAGAGTCATCTTCTAACCCCTAAATTTACTAGTTTATAAACCTTTCTCTGTTTGGTTTGTGTTTGAGATGTTGGTTTTGATTGTTTTGCACGCTGAAAATGGATTTACCATAACTCCCGAAGAGGTTATTTACCTCAGGGGAAGAGCCCGAACCAGTCAAAAGCAATTCGTATCATACTGATGATACGAAGTTGCATTCTGCCATCAGGGCTGCTCTACATCCAGACGAATACCAGGAGCTGAGGGACTCAAAGTTGGGAGTCTTCCTCAAGTTTAAGGAGCTGAATTTTGCTTGGGCATCAAGGCTGGTTCATCTTTGATATGCTGCGAATTCTACCCATCAACGATTCCAACGCGATTGATGAAAAGCCTACCAACATACTTCGGAGTACAATGTTTCCGCACAGCCAATCGGTCCGAAACAGAACATGTATGAGTGCTCAAATACTTGGTTACCCAAATTGTGTTTGTTCCATGTTTCACACTCGCTCTAAGCTTCCATCCACACCCATTAACACGACAAGTTGCAACAAATAGAATTTTTGTTGACTTGAATATTCTAAAGGAGAACTTATGCTTCACCGCTATCAATCGCACCTCTGAAACTAGTGCACCCTTACTAACAAAACTCTGATTGACATAAATATTGGTATTGTTGGCATTCAAGCTTTCTCCTTCACTACCACATGTCTCTTTCAATTCCTTAAAACATATATTATCTTCTTCTTCCTCTTCCTCATCCTCATCCTTAACTTTTTCATACTCGCTATAATCTTCACCAAGATCATCTGCTTCAACATTTTCCGATTTAGGCAAGTTAACATCTTCCTCCCAATCATCATTTTCATCTGTGGGGAAGTTAACATCCTCCTACCAATCATCATTTTCAGCTTTAGGCAAGTTAACATCCTCCTCTCAATCATCATTTTCAACCCCATCATCTCCTTCTTTCCCTTCCTCTAAAACTTCATTAGCATCTTCAGCTTCTATATTTTCATCTTTAACCGTTCTCAGTTACACTCGGCTTGAAACACAAAAACATACATCATGCATTTTAGTGATCTCGATGAAGTTCTGAACTTGTCTATCACTTGTAACATGAATATGAGGAGTGTCTTGATGCCTCATTGCTTCTGGTAATAGGTAGGTTAACTCCACAACCTCTGCTTCCAGGTTATAATCTTCTACAACCATTTCAACAAGTTCGAAATGTGTAGAACCTTCACTCAAAAAGAATATTCTCGCTCCTTTAGCTTTATCAACCACAAAATTCCAAGAGTCATCTTTCACTGACCATTTTCCGTAGACTATAGGTATATGGCGTATCATCTGCAAAGAATCAAATTAAATCACATTAGCAAACATAGAAAAGCAATTCAAAAAAGTTAAGCGAGACGGCTTGGACGACTTTCTGGAAGTCGTCTGTGTGGATGACTTCCTGGAAGTCGTCTGCTATAAACAAAAGGTTAATAACATGTAAGCTGGTAAGCTCATATTTATCACCAATTAAGTTATAAATTTCATTCAGTAGCCCCAATATTGACTAATATACATGAATTAACAAGAAAATATTTTAAATCCATTAAAACTTTTGAAAAAATAAAAGTTTATTAATGATTGACCTATACGGCTGCTCTAGAAGTCGTCAAACCAGACAACTTCCAGGAAGTCGTCCAGCACACGACTTCCTGGAAGTCGTTCGTTTAGGTTATTTTTTCAATTGAATATTTACAAAGGAAGACTTACAGTGAGGTCGTCCAGTCAGACGACTTCCAAATAAGTCGTCCTTTGTTAACAAAAAAAAATCAAAATTTATTCAGACGACTTGCATATAAGTCATCTGGAATAAACAAGTTACTTTTGCAATTGACCAAATTGTGTCAGAAATTTGACTGGCCAGAGATGACTTACATGTAAGTCATCAAGCCGACGACTTCCAGGTAAGTCATCAAGCCGACGACTTCCAGGTAAGTCGTCAAGCCGACGACTTCCAGGTAAGTCGTCTAACATTTTCTCAGAATGTTGACTCGATTGAGAAGAATTCTAGGCGACTTCTAGGTAAGTCGACTTAGGTTACTTTCGCAATTGAGTATTTAAACTTACATATTTTATTTTAAGTAGACGACTTCCTGGAAGTTGGCTCCTCGGTAGCTACCACCATCTCGGTCTCGTCGACAGGCTCGAGTGGGGAGTTTCTTTCAGAAGATGGCTCTCGACTCCCTACCTCATCGATGAGATGTTCTCCTACTAGCACTTCAGGGGGAGGGGAGGGACGAGGGCTGACATTTGGAGCCCCTTCGTCTGGATGAGAGACCCTCCTCCATTTAGCAGGACGACCTCCACCAGAAGATCCCTCTTGGCCATGAAAGGGGTGTCGATCGACTCGGCATAAGAAGGAAGGGAGGCGAGGTTGAGTTTGCCCATTATCTATGTGCGAGTTCTCGAAGAAGGAGTCTCGACTGCGGTTCAGCTCCACATGAAAACGAAGTCGGTCAGGATTGAGAAGATACATAAAAACATATAATAAGAGAAGTGTAGAAGAGAAACACTGAGATGCACGTATTTACCTCGAATAATTCTGTTCAAGGCGGCTTGGACCTCGTTGATATAAGGCCAATGCTGGTGACTTAACGTCTTGATAGCTTCTAGTTACTCTTGGAAGGAATCTGAACCGCCTTGAGCCCACTTTCTGAGACGATCTGCAACAAAGAGGAGAAAGATGAAATATATTAGTAAAAGTACTATAACTAAAGACTCAAGATCATACCAAAATTAGCATTGAAGTATCCGTTCAGAATCACATAAGGATCTTCAAGGACGTCTCGTTGATCTTCATGTAGAAATACAAACGGTTCCAGAAGTTCACTTTCGATGGCTTCCAGGTAATCACGTTGTACTTCGGAACCATCTTCCCATAGAAGAACCCAATCTTCGCAGTGATGCTCAGTGTTGTGAGCTCCTCAAAGAGTCAGACCGACATCTTTATGCCCAACTCGACCGCCAAAACCGTCAAGGTTACCATGATCCTGATCCCATTTGCTGTGTATTGACCAAGAGCTATCTTCCGTCGAGAACAATAGGTGGTCATACATTCAGGAAGAGGCCACCAAATTCGGCAGTTGTTGAACCACGACTCGTACACACATGCGTATCCAACATGAAGGGTCCACGACCTTTGATGAGAAGCGGGTATAAGGAACGAGAAACCGGCCGGCGGACCAGTTTGAAGAACGATCTTCCGCACACTCTTGAAGGAAGACCGCGTAGGAAGATGGTTCTCCCACTTCTGATTCTTCTTGACACTAAAGCGCTGCTCCTTGTCGGGATCAATCTCCTCGTCAAACTCGAACAAAAAGTGATGTTTTTTTCCGAGAATTTGGTCAAACCTTTAGTTTCAACAGACGACTTCCAGGAAGTCGTCTAGTTAAAATTAAATATCTAAGTTTATATTCTCAATTGCAAAAGTAACCTAAGTCGACTTACCTGGAAGTCGTCTGGAATTCGTCTCACCCGAGTCAACATTTTGAGAAAATGTTAGACGACTTACATGGAAGTCGTCGGCTTAATGACTTACATGTAAGTTGTCTCTGGTCAGTCAACTTTCTGACAATTCGGTCAATTGCAAAAGTAACATGTTTATTCCAGACGACTTACATGTAAGTCATGTGAATAAATTTCAATTTTTTTTTGTTAACAAAGGACGACTTATCTGGAAGTCGTCTGACTGGACGACCTCACTTTAAGTCTTCCTTTGTAAATATTCAATTACAAAAATAACCTAAACGGACGACTTCCAGGAAGTCGTATAGGTGAATCATTAATAAACTTTTATTTTTTCAAAAGTTTTAATGGATTTATAATATTTTCTTGTTAATTCATGTATATTAGTCAGTATTGCGGCTACTGAATGAAATTTATAACTTAATTGGTGATAATTATGAGCTTACCAACATACATGTTATTAACCTTTTGTTTATAGCAGACGACTTCCAGGAAGTCGTCCAAGTCGTCTCTCTTAACTTTTTTGAATTACTTTTCTATGTTTGCTAATGTGATTTAATTTGATTCTCTGCATATGATACGTCATATACCTGTAGTCTACGGAGAATGGTCAGTGAAAGACGACTCTTGGGATTTTGTGGTTGACAAAGCTAAAGGAGCGAGAATATTCTTTTTGAGTGAAGGTTCTACACATTTCAAAATTGTTGAAATGGTTGTAGAAGATTATAACCTGGAAACAGAGGTTGTGGAGTTAACCTGCCTATTACCAGAAGCAATGAGGCATCAAGACACTCCTCCTATTCATGTTACAAGTGATAGACAAGTTCGGAACTTGATCGAGATCACTAAAATGCATGATGTACGTCTTTGTGTTTCAAGCCGAGTGAAGATGAGAACGGTTAAAGATAGAAATATAGAAGCTGAAGATGCTAATGAAGTTTCAGAGGAAGGGTAAGAAGATGATGATGGGGTTGAAAATGATGATTGAGAGGAGGATGTTAACTTGCCTAAAGCTGAAAATAATGATTGGGAGGAGGATGTTAACTTCCCCACAGCTGAAAATGATGATTGGGAGGAAGATGTCAACTTGCCTAAATCAGAGACATGTGGTAGTGAAGGAGGAAGCTCGAATGCCAACAATACCGATATTTATGTCAACCAGAGTTTTGTTAGTAAAGATGCACTAGTTTCAGAGGTGCGATTGATAGCAGTGAAGCGTAAGTTCTCCTTCAGAATATTCAAGTCAACAAAAACTCTATTTGTGGCAATTTGTCGTGTTAATGGGTGTGGATGGAAGCTTATAGCGAGTGTGAAACATGGAACAAACATGTTTTGGGTAACCAAGTATCTGAGTACTCATACATGTTCTGTTTCGGACCGATTGACTGTGCGGAAACATTGTACTCCGAAGTATGTTGATAGGCTTTTCATCGACCACTTTGTAATCATTGATGGGTTGAATCCGCAACATATCAAAGATGCTATGAAAAATATGTTTGGCATGAATCTAGATTACACCACCTCATACAGAGCATTGTTATATGCGCAAAAATTGGTCAGAGGATCAGCAGAAGATGGGTATGAGCCTTTGTCTTCATATTTGGAGCAAATCGAATTATCAAATCCGGGTTCTATCACTAGTATAGAACTTGATTCTGACAGTAGATTTAAGTACCTATTTCTATCTTTTGGAGCTTCTATTGTTGGTTTTCAGTTTCAAAGAAGGGTCATTGTGGTGGATGGGACTCACCTAAGTGGGAAGTATGGAGGTGTTATATTAGTTGCAGCTGCACAAGATGGTAATTTTCAGATATTTCCATTGTCTTTCGGAATTATAGATGCTGAAAATGAAGATTCTTCGGAATGGTTTTTTACGAAATTGACGACTTGTATATCTGATAAGTTTGCTTTGGTGATAGTCTCTAATCAGCACATAGGCATTACAACGACTTTTGACAAAGTGCTTCCTTGGGAAACCTGAAGAATATGTTATTATCATCTACAACAGAACATTGTCAAAAACTTTAAAAGAAAGCATCTCTTATACTTGGTCAAAGATGCTGCTTATGCTCATACACTTGACGATTTTAACCGGTACATGGACGAGATACGGAGTGCAAACCTGGATCTTGCAATATATTTGGAGGAAGCCGACGTAGTTCTATGGTCAAGGGTTCATTTTCAAGGAGAAAGGTTCAACATAAAAATGAGCAACATCGCTGAATCTATTATTTCTGCACTAGGAGGGTGAGTCAGGGCCTAAGATCAGGCCAAATCAAGAGGATTTCCCATACCATTCCTTTTGGAGTTTGTAAAGGAGAAGCTAGGAAGGTGGTATTGGAAAAGGAGAGAAGATGCTATGACTCTCACATCTGAACATAGTCGAGGAGTTGAATACTTATTGGCGGTTCGTTCAGAGCTAGTAGATCATTTGACTGTCCAACCAATCGATGGATGGCGATTCTTTGTAAAAGGGGGTATCTGAAACTGTATTGTTGATTTGGAACATGGAAAGTGTGAATGTGGTGTATATGCAGTCGAGAAAATACCTTGCTTACATGCCATATCAGCTGGAAATCATGCTGGTTTGCATATCTCTACCCTAGTGTCATCGTTCTACTCAAAGGAGATTTTGTTTGCAGGATACTCACAAAATATATATCCTCAAGCTGGAGAAGTTAAGGCAAGCAAATGTCTTCCACCGAATGTAAAACATCCACTGGGAAGACAAAAGAAATCAAGATGGCAATCTTGGTTGGAGCTATCCAAGATGAAAAGACACAAATCCAGGAACCAACACAGGGTTTATAAATGTTCAAACTACAAAGAAACAGGTCATACAGCTCCACATTGTGAGAGCTGATCTTCTGGACGACTTCTGGAAGTCATCTGGGAGTCGTTTGTAAGTCGTCTGTAAGTCGTCTGGTTGAAGTCGTCTAGAAGTCGTCAGGAATTCATCTGTAAGTCGTCTGTAAGTCGTCTGGAAGTCGTCTGGTTGAAGTCATCTGGAATTCATCTGGAAGTCGTCTGGAAGTCATCTGGAAGTCGTCTGGAAGTTGTCTGGAAGTTGTCTGAAAGTCATTTGGTGGAAGTCTTCTGGTTGAAGTCGTCTGGAAATCGTCTGGTTGAAGTCGTCTTGAAGTCGTCTGGTAGTCGTCTAGAAGTCATCTGAAAGTCGTCTGGAAGTCTTTTATCTTCTTGTTATGAATCTTGTTATGAATCTTGTTATGAATCTTGTTATGAATACAAAATATAAAATAATCCGAACTTATAAATATATACAATAGAACTTACAAGTTGAGCTTACAAAATAAGCTTAGAAAACGAGTTTTACAAAATAAGCTTACAAAATGGGTTAGGGTTAAAAGACTTCCGCATAAGTCGTCTGGTATTAGACAACTTACAAGCAAGTGTTCTAATCAAACATCACCTGGTTGACATCAATGTCAGTTACCTCTATTCTATGGGCGTCGGGGATCTCTTTAAATATATCCACCGCCATCTGTTCCCTAATAGACTTGCTGTTCTTGTGCTGCAAGGCACCGGGAAATGGCAAGCCAAGAGCATGACATTCAATGTACTTCAAGGCGAAGAGGCCACAATCTCCACTTTCACACTGAGGTGTATCCGCAACTTCAAACGTGAATGGCTCCAGTGAGAATTTGCAACGTTCTTCAATTGTGGGAGCGCACTCAACAAGCAAATAAGGGACCATATTGACAAAATGCGCCATTACCTGATCTAGCTGTGCTTGTCTAATATATCCAATGATGCTGTCCTAGACGACTATGTGCCTCCTAGGGATCAATATCCAAATAGAAAGCCAATGATTGTTCTTGTAGTTCACTGGCGCATATATATCACCGACATGTAACCCCCAAATCTTGTTCATCCAACAAAATGAGGGTACAACGCCTCCATATAAATTTCACGCCCCCCAAGAAGCCTTCTTCCTAAACCGTTTGTATCCGGCTCCGAGCTCACCCAATCTGGGTATTTGCTCGTCCACCACTGTGAAAAGGCATGATCAAGAATGCACATTCTTTCACTCCTAAACAGATGTGGATTATTGGTGTACCGTTGCCTCAACACATTGATAAAAGCATCCATATGCTTCAATGAAAAGGGATAAAAGATTAAAAGTCAGACGACTTAACAAATATGGAAGACTTAACTAGGTCTTCTAACCTGGATGTCGTCTGGCAAGTCTTCCCACCAGACGAATTACTGGAAGACGTCTAGGTTAGAAGACTTAGTTAAATCTAGGTAAGTCTCACCATCAGTATAGAAGACTTACAGAGTCAGTAAGCCATTCTAAAGGGGTTTAGAGGATCCAATACCAGAGACTTGGACATCCTGCTGGTTTCTTTTTAGGAGTGGTTCTATACCTTTTGCAAAAAAAAAAAAAAAAAAACATAAGCAATCATTTTATGGTCGTCTGGTAAGTCGTCCAAGAAAGAAAGTTTACTTATCTTTCTTCAGCCAATTGGTAAACGCTGAAGTTATGTTTTTCTCAATATGGAATGCAAAAGGATCATAGTCACGTCCAATTTTCTTGTTAGGAATGATAATTTTGGCTGTGATGTTTCCCTGAAAAGAAGATTGATGTGAGGAAGCAAGCTTCCTCTCTCGTTCACTCTTTGCCCGAACATTTACCAAACAAGCCTCACTTTTTGCCAGTCTTCTAGCTTCCTTGGTCTCTAGATCTGAAGCAATTGGTTTTTGCTTGTCCATTATCACAACACTCGCTTCAGATGATTTACCTTCCTCTTCGGCCTCTCTAGCCTCTTTAGCTGATTTGGTCTCTTCGGCTTCTTTGGTCTCTCTAGCCTCTTTGGCTGCTTTGGCCTCTTTGAGTGCTTTGGTTTCTTTGGCTGCTTTGGCTGCTTTGGCCTCTTCGTCTGCTTTAGTTGCTTTGGTCTCTCCGGTCTTTTTGGCCTCTCTAGCCTATTTGGCTGCTTTGGCCTCTTTGAGTGCTTTGGCCTTTTTGAGTGCTTTGGCCTCTTTGGCCTCTTTGAGTGCTTTGGCCTCTTTGGCCTTTCTAGCCTCTTTGGCCTCTCTAGCCTCTTTGGCCTCTTTGGCCTCTTTGGCCTCTCTAGCCTCTTTGGCCTCTTTGGCTGCTTTGGATGGTTTGGCCTCTTCGGCTTCTTTGGTCACTCTGACCTCTTTGGCCTTTTTGGTCTCAGTGTCCTCTTTGGACACACTCGGGCCTCATTTCTCCCCATTTACACTTTCACTCTGCAAATGAACCAAAGAAGATGACTTAAAACAAAATCTTAACCAAAAAGAATAAAAGTCAAAGGACTTACCAGACGACTTACCAAAAGACGTCTGGTAAGTCGTCTAGTAAGTCGTCTCATCAGAATGCAATGAACATTGAGAAACAAAGAAGAACAATATTATTTTATAAAATTTGAACCAACAATCAAGAAACAAAAGACACAATGCATTCTGATTTACAAAAGAAGCAAATCAGTTTTTTTTCCTTCTATATTTCTTAGAAGTTCTTCCAGATTTTTTTGTGGGAGAGGTACTAACCCCCAGTTTGTCTATGCGTTTAGGCGGTTCAGAAGGGGTGTGAGGAGCCTCATTAGAAGCAGTACCTTTGTTGCTTTTGGCAAGCTGCTCCAGAGCTTCAACCCTTTCGGCAACAACTTCGACCCTATCGGCAAAAAACTTGATCTCCCTAAGGATCATCCCAAAACCATCCCTCATGGCATCAGTCATCTGCTTCATCCCTTTTTCAAAAACTTCTTGGGTAATCAAACTCACATAAGGCTCTTCCTTCACATAACCCTCTTCTGCCTCTCGAGGAGACTCTTCAGCCTCTTTGCGAGCTTTCTTTTGAGGTCTCTCTTCCACCACAAAAGGCTCTTCCTTCACATAACCCTCTTCATTCTTCGCATACACGACTACATACTTTTGATTGGACCAAAAGATAGTACCGACGACTTCCCAGCATTCCATGGTCCAGTGATGATTCCCATTCCACATAACTTTAACAATGTTGTCTGCGGCCTTATCCTCTACATCATGGTCCATTTTCGCCACATTTCACTAATGTTCTTCTTCTTCAGAAAGTTCATCACGACAGTCTGCAGTAAAAAAAATTAAACTTAGATATAAACTTATAGTGAGAAGACTTACCAGAAGACTTAACTATAAGTCTTCTCACCAGATGACTTACAGACGACTTACAAACGACTTAACTATAAGTCGTCTTGAAATCTTCTAGTGAGAAGCCTTGTAGTTAATTCTTCTGGTTAGACTTAACTACAAGTCTTCTCACCAGAAGACTTCCAGAAAATTTATAGTTAAGTCTTCCAAACGACTTATATGTTATAAGTTTTCTGATGGAATTACCTGTCTTCTGATGGCATCTTTAAAAAATCTGCATCCTTTGCCACCATTGTAAGCCAGTAGAGGTGGATACGGTTTGTTTTGTACGGGATGACCATACTCAGCTCTGAATTCTGGCAGAGCATAGTACACCCACACCTGAATTACTTGTACAAACCCATCAATAGTATAAGATTTTGTTAAATCTTTATTCCACATTGTCCATCAACACCTTGAACGCGACTCTACCCCATGGATAATTTTCAAACTCTTCTAAATTCATCACTAGCCTTGCAAGAGTAGCCCGGGTTACAATTGAGAATTTTCTTCCTTCAATGAATCCAGTGAAGATGGCTAGGTATCCCAGCCGCATCCGATCATCCCGAGATCACTCTGCACATCTCTTACATGCTGCTATTATATGCTCTGTAGTAGGACCATCATCTATACCAACACCCAAAAGCTGTCAGAAAGCAGTCGTCTCCTCCGTAACCTCACACCTCAGATTTTCTAGGTTCTCAACGTAATCGCAGTTGAAACCAGTGAGGTGTTCAAACTCAATCAGAGAAAATCTTGCCGGTTCCGGACCAACAAGACACCAAAGGTCATACTTCTTCTTGATGTCAAGCTTGAAACATAGCATAAAGTGAATCATCCTTGATGCCCAAGCAAAATTCAGCTCCTTGAACTTGAGGAAGACTCCCAACTTTGAGTCTCCCAGCTCCTGGTATTTGTCTGAATGTAGAGCAGACCTGATGGCAAAATACAACTTCGTATCATCAGTATGATATGAAATGATTTTGACTGGTTCAGGCTCTTTCCCTAACGTAAATAACCTCTTCGGGAGTTCTGGTAAATCCATTTTCAGTCTGCAAAACAACAATCAAAACCAACATCTCAAACACAAACCAAACAGAGAAAGGTTTATAAACTAGTAAATTTAGGGGTTAGAAGACTTCCTGGTAGGTTGTGTGTAGATGGCTTCTTTGTAAGTCGTCTAGGTAAGAAGACTTTCAGATAAGTCGTCTGGTACTAGACGACTTATCTGAAAGTCGTCTGGTACTATATGACTTACCTGGAAGTCATCTGGAACAAGACGACTTACCAGAAAGTCTTCTGGAATATCGTGTTAAACCTATAGATCTGAAAATCGTGTTAAACATACAGATCTGACTTTTGAAGTAACTAACTAGATTGAACGGCTACAAATGGATGAACTTACAGTAGGAGGCGAAGAAGTACTGGTCGGCAACGACAACAATGGTTATAGATCTGCAAAACAAGACGGGAGATAAGAAGTAAGACTATAAAAATTAAGGTTTAACGGCGGCAAAAATGATTCGCCTTAAGCAAAACACTGAACGACAACAAAGAGGAAGAACTTACCGGTGGTGAGATCGGCGACAAAGTTCAACGAAACGCAAACGTTTAGATCTGGAAAAAAAATAAAGAGGGGTTAGTTTACTCTTCCTCGGCCGTGACGGAGAAACGATATTTGATGGAAGAAGAGAGGTTACCGATGGTGAGATCGACGGAAAACGGCTAGAGGTTTCGACGGAAAGCGGCTAGGGTTTCAACGGAAAAATCGCTTTCAAAATCGGCTTAGAGAGAAAACGGCTAGGGTTTCTTTTTTTTCCTTAGCAAACAGTGAAAATATAACAGTGAAAAATAACTATTTATATTTTCGGTAAAAAGTGGTTAGATAAATGTTATTCGATAAACGTAAAAGTTGTGTACGGTTTGGACGACTTCCGGGTAAGTCGTCTAAAACCTAGACGACTTACCCGGAAGTCGTCCGAAACCCTAAATATAAAACCTAACTCAAATAACTAACAAAATAACATTTAAACACTTCGTTAAACTTAATATACACAAATCTAAACACATATACCTCAAATTTAAAATTTTCAAGAAAGAAGTTAAGCTTACAACCTCCTACCCCTAAATGTACATACAATACTACAACATATGTTACCAAACCCTTAACCAACTAATACCATCATTTACTTCATTCATCTCATCTAGGTTTAAATCAATTCAGTTTTACTAGATCTTAATTTATATCATTTACAAATGTTTATAGTTACATTATAAACATTTTTCCCCTGTCGAAATATTTTTCATACAAATTATAAATTATTTTTAAGTTTTACTCTTCCGAACGTCGTCCAGGAAAATTTCCTGACGACTTTCTGGAAGTCGTCTCGCAGAAGACCTAAGAAAATGCGCAGATGACTTACTGAAGTTAAATTCGTGAAAAACAAACTGTTTTTTTGTTTGGTCATAAGGGACTGTTTGTAAGTTTATACTTTTTTTGTTTAGTTTGGGTTACTTTTACATTTCATTCAAGTAAGGGTTTAGATTTGCATTTAAAATCAAGTTTTAGGTTTGACAATTTTCCCCCTACTTTGGTGCTAAAGTGACAAATTGGAGAACACGCAACACTGAATATGCTGTCTTGTTTCATATTACGAATGTTCAAAAAGCTTTAGGTGTTAAACATACGATAACTCAACGCTTAATATTCTCTGAACTTTAGATATTTTTGTAAGGAATCGATTTTGTGAAAGATAAAAACAAAACCGTGAATAATTCTAATTTCCACATGATGAAAAAAATATAAAAGATCCTACTATTATCATATGACCAACTCTCTTGACCTTCCCACACAAAAAATTCCCTTACTAAATTAGAAAAAGCTTTCTCTTAAGACGCTTCTTATAAATACAAATAACTTAACTTTTTCACTTTTCTGACGAGAAATCGGCATATTCCTACATCAACAGAGTCCAACGGTCCCGATCAGTACATGCACATACAAGCTGTGCGAATACATACATAAACATTCAATTAATTTAAAATTCATACATGAATCGGCAAAATCCGACTTTTACATACATTGACTAATTTTCCGTTAGTCAATAAAAACGGAATCTGAGCTGGTAATTAACGGTCGCTTACATGTCTTTTAAAGAATTCTACGTGGCTTTTTATGTATCGAATAATAAATAATTATTTAAAAAATATTTTAAATTTGTTGATGGGGAGGATCGAACCTGGGTTGGAGCATTTATTCTCCACCAAATCAACCACTATGCTACGCGCAACTCATTCTTTATATTCTCTGTAATTTTCTATTTATACTATTGAATAGTTCAGTGTTTTAGTAAAAAACCTAATGTATAAATATTTTTTTCACAAATTGCATATAATAATTTCCAATATATAATAAATACCTAATGTGTAAATATTTATATGTTGTAGAAAAAACCCAATGTATAAATATTTCTGTATTTTAGTAAAAAACTAATGTATAAATAATATTTTCATAAACTTTCTTATTTCAATCAAAGAAAACTTAGAATTGTGAAAAAATCAGATTCAATGTGATCTATGAAGGTGGGGGATAAAGTAATTATTATTAGGCTAGATCAAATCACATTGAATTTGATCTCTTTCCACATTTCTAAATTTCTTTAGATAGAAATAAAAAGAATTGTGAAAATATATTTATACATTAGGTTTTTTCTACAACATATAAATATTTACATATTAGGTATGTATTATATATTGGAAATTATTATATGCAATTTGTGAAAACAATATTTATACATTAGGTTTTTACTAAAACAAGAACTATTCAATAGTATAAATAGAACATCATAGAAAATATAATCAACGAGTTGTGCGTAGCATAGTGGTTGATATGGTGGTGAGTTAATGCTCCAACCCGGGTTTGATTTTCCCTCTCAACAAGTTAAAGATATTTTAAAAATGATTATTTATTATTTTATACGTAAAAAGCCACGTAGGATTCTTTAAAATACATGTAAGTGACCGTTAATTGCCAGCTCAGATTCCGTTTTTATTGACTAACGGAAAATTAGTCAATGTATGTAAAAGCCGGATTTTGTTAGTTCATGTATGAGTTTTAAATTAATTGAGTGTTTATGTATGTATTCGCACAGCTTATATGTGCATGTATTGATCGGGACCGTTGGACCATGTTGATGTAGGAATATGCCGATTTCCTCTTTTCTCAGATTTGGTGAACATTAAAACTTGGGACAACTGTCTATTCCCCTTTGTAGAAGTTAAATCCTATGTATTCCCACCGAGACTACTAAGTTCATCATGTACATATGAAATCTATTGATATTAAACCCTAATCATTTCAAATATGCTCAATTAAAACTCTCTAGTCCAAAATTCAAAATCAAAACTTAACATTTCAAATGCAATTATACAGAAACGCAACCACCCAAGATGCCTGAACCGACTAAACACATACAAATCGATTTGGGAATTTTGTTTCTAGTGTCATTTCGACACACACATAGATAGAGAGACGAACATGGTGACAGAGAGACGAACATGTTGAAAGAGATCGATTGAGCAGAGAGACAAAGACAGTCGATTGAGAGGCTGGTGTGGGTAGTATGGAGGAGCTCCAACCACGAGACAGAGAAAGCTTAATGTCTGGTTTGGAGGAGCTGCAACCTCGATATAATTTGATGTTTGGTACTATAGAGGAGCTTCAAATCTCTCTTGTTGCTAGGTATGTATGTTTGCAATTTGCTTACTTCAATTTTTTCATTTGTTTTCTGTGTTTGATTGGTGATTTATAATGACAGAGATGATGCGAACAGCAAACGAAATTTTAACTGCTGAGATACAACTTGAAATAGAGAGGAACGACGATGAAACAATTTACGAGAGTGAATTTGAATATGAGGAGAACACCAAGTCTGGAAAACGAGGCAAGATTAATGCATAAGTTTAGGCTACTGTGGGTCGATATTTGTTTGAGATTGAAGAATCAGTAACTGGCTTTGAGGATGAATGCCAACTGAAAGAAATGTGATTCCAGATAGTTCAAATGATGATTTTGAGGATGAAATGAATTTGCGTGATAAGCAAAGAAGAAATAGAAAATATGATAAGTTAGCTTTGGGAAGTAGTTACTACATGGTCTAAGAGTTGAAAGAAGTTGTCTTAGAGTATGATTTGATTAAAAGAAGGAACATAAAGCAAGATAGGTGGAACAAAACGAAAGTATCATGAATATGAATGAATAGTGCATGAATGAAAGAATAAAGAATATTCGAGAAAATTAGTTGATATGTTTGGTATTCAGTGTAGATCAAACATATCAATATTAAGTTGTATGTTCATACAATTGATAGAATATCCATATCAAACAATCAATAGAACATACGGCCATAGTACTCATTGCATTATACATTGTCTTCTCATTCATCTGTATCATGTATGAATGATTAGTACATGACTGAAGAGCATAAAAATACATAGAATAGTTAGGAAGAGATCTCGATTATTTATATAGAAAATATCACTATACAAATACATATATAGAGGGCAATTGAAAAAATACACTCTGTTAGGAAGGGATTTCGATTCATTATATATGAGATATTTATAAGGTGGAACTTCA
The DNA here is from genome assembly GCA_012274485.2 of Sinapis alba. Lineage (NCBI taxonomy): Eukaryota > Viridiplantae > Streptophyta > Magnoliopsida > Brassicales > Brassicaceae > Sinapis > Sinapis alba. The sequence continues at coordinate 323,601 of MU105621.1, read as the reverse complement.
TTGAAAAGATTCAACTAACAATTTAAACATTTTATTTAATGAAAATTTCAAATATATTAAAAGAATATTTGTGTTTATCATTCCTTATTTGACGTATTCTCTTTTTGAAAAAAAATACTCGGATGATTTTTGTAAACAATATCAAAACAAAATTTCAAATTATACATTGTTATCAATCAACCTAATACTATAATTTTAAATATCTAAATGACATAATATCTCGTATTTTCTACGTTTTGCATGAAACATCATACCATATACACTAAATATTAAAACCTAAATATATGGAATACAAAACCCTAAACTCTAAATCCTAAACATCATAAAATTTATACTGTCTACAAACATAAATCCTAATCCATAAATCATAGAACATGTAAGTTTTAAATTAGAATCACATATTACATAGTTTTATGTAACAAACCATATCTTATGTGCTTAAACCATAAGGTATAAAAGAATAAGATTAGAGACTATACAATATATGATTTGACAAAATAGTTGGGGAACAAACCAAAATTAGAGGTTAACAATCCATCGAGTTTTGATTAGGATAACAACATAGTAAATTAAGAGAAACCGAGATTGAGAAAGTGATAATTAAAACGGTTTAGCTAATCTTGTATAAGCCATGTCAATAAGTTTAAAAGGCTTAATGATGAGTCACTATTGAAAATTATCTGAGTCACCATTGAGAATTAATGAATCAATTAAATTATAACGTTATCACTTAAGCGTGTTCTTAATTAATAGTATGGTACCAATATATATGTATATAGGTATAAGAAATTTTGATCAAAACAAATATAGGTATATGAAGTTTTAAAATATTTTTATATTATTTTATCGTTTTGTTTGTTTATGTACGAGAGGAGGGGTGGATTTTCGGCCCCTTCCAAATCAGCTTCCTTAGCCATATTAAGCTGGAATTGTCAAGGAATCGGGAACGTCCTGACAATCCGGCGTTTAAAGGAGCTCCATAGAAATATGGCTCCTAATGTAATGTTCCTAATGGAAACAAAAAACAGAGATGAATTCATTAATCAAAAGGTGCAAAGTTTCCATTATTCTCATTATTTTTCGGTTCCCCCTGTGGGACTTAGTGGTGGCTTAGCACTGCTGTGGAATGATGAGGTTGACATCACTGTCTTAGAATCCTCTCCTAACCTAATCGACACTCAGGTCGTGTACAAGGGAGTTACTTCATTTGTATCTTTTGTCTATGGACCACCGGCTGCGGAAAACAGAGCTCCTTTTTGGAGTAAGCTAAGCACAGTGGGAATGGGGCGTGATGTCCCTTGGATGATCACTGGCGATTTCAATGAGATCCTTTCAAATGCGGAGAAAGCGGGAGGACCGCCAAGACTAGAAGGTTCTTTCTCGGTGTTTAGGTCTTTTGTGGCCCAAAGTGGTTTATGGGACCTTAAACACTCCGGGGATCAACTATCATGGCGTGGAAACAGATACACCCATTTCATTAGATCAAGACTGGATCGTTCGCTGGTGAATTGTGCTTGGTCAGAAACATATCCCATGGGACGATGTCGTTATCTCAGATTTGAGGGCTCTGACCACCGACCTGTACTCTCTTACTTCAATTCAAATAGAAGGAAAACTAGAGGTCTGTTTCGGTTCAACAGATCACTAGTAGGGAAGGAAGAAGTATCGAAGGTTATTGATGAAGCTTGGAATAATTCCCCATTGGATTCAGTGATCCTGAAATTAAATGCATGCAGACGAGGTATTATACAATGGACAAAGGAGCAACAGATTCAAAGCAACTTGCTCATTAAACTCAACCAGGAGGCCCTGGAGTTGGCCCTGTCTAGTGACTCACCAGACCCTGACCGCATAGGAGAAATCACAGATAATCTGCACAAGGCCTATCTAGATGAAGAACACTTTTGGCAGCAAAGAAGCCGGATACAATGGCTTAAACAAGGGGACAGAAACACTGGATTCTTCCATGCTGCTACCAGGACCAGAAGAACAATTAATTCCATACCAGTATTAGAAGATGCACAAGGAGGAGCAGTATATGAGGAACACGACATTACCCGAGTTATCACTGAGTACTTTGATCAGATTTTCACCTCGAATGGGAATAATTCTTTCTCCCAGCTACGTGGCCTGCTTACCTGCAAGGTAACACCAGAAATGAACCAGAAGCTTACAAGTATACCGAGCGATTCGGAAATAAAAGAAGCAGTAAATTCGATTAATGGAGGCAAGGCCCCCGGGCCTGATGGTTTTCCAGCTACCTTTTACCAAGCCTATTGGCACACCGTGGGCGCAGATGTGGTACGGGATATCAAATATTTCTTTACCACTAACCATTTGCACCCACAGCAGAATGAAACCCATATCCGACTCATACCGAAGATTACGGGTCCAAAATCTGTGGCTGATTACCGTCCTATTGCGTTATGCAACACCCATTATAAGATCATTGCTAAGATCCTTACCCGGAGGTTAAAACCACTACTGCCGCTGCTTATCTCCAATACTCAGTCGGCTTTTGTAGCGGGAAGAGCTATCACGGACAACGTCCTTATCACCCATGAAACACTTCACTATCTACGTACTTCAGAGGCCAAGAAATATTGCTCCATGGCTGTGAAAACAGACATGAGTAAGGCATACGATAGAATAGAATGGGGTTTTGTTAGAGAAGTCCTAAAGCTGCTGGGTTTTGATGCGCGTTGGATAGCATGGGTCATGAGTTGCATCGAATCAGTGTCCTACAGTTTTTTAATTAATGGATCCCCACAAGGGTATGTGAAACCATCTCGGGGATTACGGCAAGGAGATCCGTTATCACCTCATATCTTTATTTTATGCACGGAAGTTCTCTCTGCGATGTGCGAGAAGGGACAGATCGATGGGTCATTTCGCGCGCGGAAGCCCCCCGATAAACCATCTCCTCTTCGCCGACGATACCATGTTCTTCTGCAAATCAAAACCATCTTGTGTGACTACCTTACTGAAGATTCTTGCTGACTATGAGGAGGTCTCGGGCCAGAAAATTAACCCCCAGAAATCGGCGATTACTTTCTCTGCCAAAACACCAGGCTTGGTACGAGAAAGAGTTAAAGCTTCACTGGAGATTTGGGCGGAAGGAGGGATAGGTAAATACCTTGGTCTCCCTGAACATTTTGGCCGCAGAAAACGAGATATCTTTGCGTCTATTGTAGACAGGATTAGACAAAAATCTCATAGCTGGACAACAAAGTTCCTTTCAGGGGCCGGGAAACAGATTATGCTCAAGTCTGTTCTTGCCGCCATGCCCTGTTACGCAATGTCATGCTTCAAGCTGCCAACCTCGTTATGCAAGCAGATCCAATCTCTTCTCACTCGCTTTTGGTGGGACGCTAATCCGGGAAGGAAAAAGATGTGTTGGGTTTCATGGATAACAATGGCGAGACCAAAGTACGCGGGAGGCTTAGGTTTTCGGGACATTGAAATGTTCAATGATGCTCTCTTAGCTAAGATAGGATGGCGTTTGATTAAAGATCCTCAGTCTCTGCTTGCGAGAGTTTTGCTTGGAAAGTATGCTAGAAATTCTACTTTTCTCGACTGTCCCTCACCGACGACAGCTTCTCATGGCTGGAGAAGTATTTTAGTCGGTAGGAATATCCTAAGAATGGGACTCAGTTGGATGATAGGCAACGGGGAGTCAGTCAGTATCTGGAACGACCCCTGGATATCTTTCAAAGATCCGAGACAGCCCCTTGGACCTGCGACATTGGCGAGCCATTCCCTGAAAGTCTGTGAGCTTCTCTGCCCTCTTACCAACAAGTGGGACCGCGCAAAGATACAAAGCCTACTACCTCAGTATGAGGATATTATTTTGAGTATAAAAACCAGTTCAGTTCCAGTAGAGGACACCCTCCTTTGGTTACCGGAGAAATCGGGACAATATTCAACAAAAACAGGGTATGGTATCGGAATGACTGAATGTAACCAACCTTCTGATTTTGAGCGCTCAGTTAACTGGCTAAAACACATTTGGAATGTCGAAACTGCTCCTAAGATAAAGGACTTCATTTGGAGAGTGATTAGGAAGGCCATTCCTGTTAGTGCAAACCTTGAAAGGAGAGGAGTACAAAGGTTCAGTTGCAAACATTGTGGAGCAGCAGAGGATGATAACCATTTGTTTCTAAAATGTTCTTTTGCAGAAGAGGTTTGGAGCTTACTACCAAGCACTCAGAGGCCTTCTGCTGCGACGGCTAATTTTCTGGAACTACTGAAGGAGGGCCCTGGATATAAAACACTCCCGCCTACAGGAGTAGTATCTCCTTTGTGGCCTTGGGTGCTGTGGAATATATGGAAGGCAAGAAACAAACTGGTGTTCGAGAGCAAGATTTTCACAGCCACAGAGACAATTACCAAAAGCATCCAAGATGCAAAGGAATGGAACCAGGCTCAAGCCTTGTCCTATGATACTCGGCCGCAGAGTCAAGGAACAAACCGTGATCATCGTCGATCCCACTGCCCACCCCCTGTTGTCCCTGCAGGTATGATAATTTCCAAAGTTGATGCCGCTTGGGATGTCTCCTCAGGAAGATGCGGCATAGGAGTTGTCTCTACGGGCATGAATACACCATTTCACCCCCATCTCTCAGAAGTTCACAGTCATGTATCATCAGCTCTTATGGCCGAAGCCATTGCTGTCCGTTTGGCGGTTTCTACCGCTGTCTACTCAAACGTCCGATACCTAGCAGTTCTGTCCGACTCCTTATCTCTTATCAACATGCTGAAGATAGGAGGGACTCAACCTGAACTGTTCGGTATCATGTTTGATATCTATCACTTTATGTCTTTCTTTGATGCTATTTCGTTTACTTTCATTTCTCGTAACTTTAATGCTGAGGCAGACCTTGTGGCAAAGGCTGCCCTCTCTCTGTTTGTATCAAACTCCCTAACAGGAGAGTAAGACCTTAAGTAATGAATTGTTGGTTTGATCAAAAAAAAAAAAAAAAAAAAAGCTCTATTAAAATACCATGAGTGAAGATGTCTTGAGGCTTGATACAATACGCAACAATTGGACTTCAATCACCATAAACGAACATATTACCTTGCTGTTATAACTAAGAAGTAACATTTTTGACGCCTGGATGTACAAAGCACATGTAAATATCTAAAATAAATAAAACTAATACCCCATATGGCCCTATCAAGGGTGCCAGCCAATATAGATTTGCTAAAATACATTTGTAAGATTAAAAAAAAAATGAAAAAGAACAAGAGTACACAAATTCTCCAAGTCAGCTATCGTGGATTCTCTAAACCATATGTGGGCCTTGGATGTTCATGTGAGTGTACCGGACTATCAGGCAAATCCATGTCATCTTCTTGTGCCGATGACCCAACATACTGCTGAACCACAAGGACCGAGACAGTGGCTGCAAAATCTGAAGAGGCAAGCAAATCTCCAATGGCGCCAAGCTCAGGACACTCACTCCAATCAGTTAAACCGGCGGTGAGAGGAGATAACATTCCTTCTCCTCTTCCAACTATAAAAAGATCATGAGAACTATCCATTGATCTTACTGCAGCAACCGTCTCCTCACCATTGCTAACGACTTTGTCAACATAGAGAATTGACTCGTGTTCCATATTTGCTGCTCTAAAAGTATTGATGTACTCATCATCAAGCTGTCTTTGCTTCTTCATGTCCACATTCATATTTCGAGTGGAAGCAGCATCTGTTACATCTTCATCAGGAATAAAACGCAACACAGATAAAGTAATGCCAGGATGTTCAGCCATTCTCCAAGCATAAGCTAAGGCTTCTCTATCGTCTGGACCACCGAAAAACAGAACAGCAACTTGGAGAGAGATAGTGTTTGAGGTCAATCTTGTGGCACCATTGAGTCCTCTATCCACAAGAATCCCAACGGAGCAAGGCGAGTTTTGAAGTAGGTTTTGGTTAACCAAACGGTAAGCTGGGTTGGTTGCTTCCATTCCTCCATCCACCGTTTGTTGTTTGTGAAATGGTATGATTATAAAGGAAACACGTTTATCCTCTGCTAAGCTACAAACGTCTTCATGCATCGTCGAATAAGGTGAAATAGCAGTTAAGGGCTGAACAGCAACAAAGGCAGCATGTTGTTCGTAATTCTCAAAGGCATTAATGATGTGATCTGATTGAGCTTGTGTTCTGTTAAGCGCTGGTCGTCCTGATTTTCGAGTGCTGTGGACAATCAGCATTGCAGATGCTCTACCCGTGAGCTCAACAAGATGGAGAACGTAGATGCATATGGGAGATCTCTTTGTGGGATGTGAAGCTTCAAGAAGGTTGATTATAGTTGGAACATTACGTGGTGTATGGACACATACAAGTACTCGAAGCTCACTGTCTGGCTTTGTCTGTTGGATTGTCCGTCTCTTGTATGAAACCGAACGCCTTACTGGTTTGTAAAGAACAGTTACAATAGGAGTTATGACTCCAGTCATAACCAAGGCTATAAGCACCATTGTAGCAAAAGTCTCATCATCTAAAACCTTTTGGTCTTTGCCAACATTAAGGACAATCATTTCAACAAGACCTTTGGTGTTTAATAGCAAGCCAATAGTTATCCCTTCACGAACTGGCATTCCATGGAAAAATGCAACAATAACAGTACCAATGACTTTTCCAGCACACGCTAGAAAGATAACAAGCATCAGAGTTAACCATGTGGCAGGACCTTCAATTGAAGATATATTAGTCTTAAGACCACTTATTGCAAAGAAGAGAGGTAGGAGAAGTCCAGAGACAAAATCTTCAAGTTTCTCTATGAGGGTTAGACCAAGAGGTCCATTGGGGATCACAAGACCAAATACAAAAGCACCAAAAACTGAATGTGTTCCAATTGAATCGGTAATGAAACCAGAGATCATGACTCCTGTCAAGATGAGACATATGTAGAACTCACTAAAGTTCTCACCTTCAGGGGTTTTGCGTATGATCCAAGAAATGCCTGGTCTAACAACAAATACGCAAACGGCAATGAAAGCTGCACTAGAGATCATAACCCAAAGTGAGGCAAATGAAGTTTTCTCACTCTCGGCCAACGCGATGGCTAGGGCCAGGAGAATCCAAGCAAACATGTCGTTGACCAAGGCTGCAGACATGGATATCCGACCAATCTCGGTATTTATGAGCTTGAGTTCGGCAAGAATCCTTGCAAGGACCGGGAATGCGGTAACAGAGAGAGCTACACCAAGGAAGAGTATGTATGTGCCTTGCCCCAAATGGTCATCAGATCTGTGCATAGAGAAAGAGAAAGCAGCACCAATGAGGAATGGCAAGACCATACCACCAATAGCGATGGTTAGTGCTCGCCTCCCAGTCTTGCGTACCACCATAATGTCCATCTCAACACCCACAAGGAACAAAAAGTAAAGCAAACCAACATTAGCCATTGTTTCGAGTACCATCACACTTCTCTGAGGGAATACGGTGTTGGCAAATTTATCGTAGCGCCCAAGCACCGATGGCCCCAACACTATTCCACCCTGTACAATTAAAAGATCAAGAGGCCAAAATCTTTAATATACTACAAAAATTTAAGTCATCTACAAGTTTGACACTCTAACAAATAATTGGCTTACTCACAAGGATCTCGGAGATCACACGAGGTTGGCGAAAGGGTTTGAGTACAAAGACAAAAAAACGAGTGACGACAACGACCAATGTAAGCTGAAGAACAAAGAGAGGCAGCGAGAAATCTAGAGGGTTGTCGCCTTGCCAAACTCCATTTGTGGTAATCATGCTTGGCGCGTAACATATTATGGAGGTGTCCGTACTGTTTTCCTCAGCCATTTTTTTTCTGCAACTCCTATCAAACCATGAGTTTTTTAGTGTTTATTCTGTTAAATTATTAGGAAGACATACATACATACATATGTTGGAAAGCAAATTGATTCAAAGTTGGTGGTTTTCCGTATCATCCTCTTTCCTCAACGAGTCAAAAAACATCATTTCACCTCTATTTTTGGTCTTCTTTCTTTAATTAGATACATAATTCTTTCAGGTGTTTAGCCAACTGTTTTTAATTTCTTAAATTAATTAATTATTTTATTAATAATTTTTATTTATCTCAATATGTGTTTTCTTTCTTTTCAGATAAACAAAAACGAAAATATATGCGAACATTGGAAAATAAAATGAAAAACGTTATGGAAAACCTGTAAATAAATTATGTATTTTGTGTGTATGATTTATCCAACTAGAATGAGTTTCTATTTTAATAATAAGATGATCACTAGAATTGTAAATTCATCTCCAAAATTATTGTTTAGTAAACTCGGATTTGTAATGAACTCAATGATAATAAGAATTGCTCTTCTTATTGCTTAAGAAACTCACTCAAAACTTAAGCTTAATCTAAACACACTTGCAATGTCCTTAACTCGACATTGCTTTATATAGTCATATGCATATCCTAATCCTAATTGATAAACACATATCTTTAGATAACTCTATTATAAACTTCTATCCTTATCTCTAAAGACCACAAACTCACTAGGACTAGGACTGCATTATTATTCAAGCTTTGTTCAAGCTTACTTCAACAATCTCCCCCTTAAACTTGAACTTCTTATCTTTTAAATCTTGAACTCCAATTAGCTCTCTCATCTGCTTGTATTTGATTCTTCCCAATGCCTTTGTTAAGATGTCTGCCTTTTGTTGACTCCCGGGTACATGCTCGACGTTGATCAATTTCTTTTCAACACATTCTCTTATGAAATGATATCTTGAATGAATTTGTTTACTCCGGCCATGAAACACTGGGTTTTTAGTGAGTGCAATTGCCGACTGATTATCAATTCTTATGATAGTGCTTACGTGTGGAACTCCAATGATTTCGACAAGAAGTTCTTGCAGCCATATGCCTTGCCTTGCCGCCTCAGTGCCGGCCATAAACTCTGCCTCGCAGGAGGACAAAGCTACCGTGTCCTGTTTTTGGCTACACCAGCTTATAGGACTCCTTCCGAGATAAAAGATGTGGCCTGTCGTGCTTCTACCGTCGTCCGGGTCTGTATTATAGCTGCTATCACTATAGCCAACTAGGCTTGTTGTTTCATTTGATCGTCCAAACGTCAACCCGAATGTAGTAGTACCCTGCAGGTACCGTAAACACTGTTTTATAGCTATTCCATGAGATTCTTTTGGATTCGACATATATCTGCTCAGTACACCAATGCAGTAGGACAGGTCTGGTCTAGTGTGTAATAGGTATCGAAAACACCCTATAACTTTCCTGTAGTTTGTTGCATCAATGTCTCTCTCCTTCTCGGATTTCGCCAGTTTGAGTCCTGCTTCCATAGGTGTTTGAACAGAGTTGCAGTCTCTCATTCCGGCCTCCTCAAGTATCTTTAGAGAATATCGATTTTGACTCAAAGTTATACCCTCTTTATGTTGCTCTACTTCAATGCCGAGATAGTAGGTGAGTTTTCCCAAGTCACTCATCTCAAACTTCATGGCCATCTCTTGTTTAAACTCTTCAATCATTCTATCACAAAAAGATCATCCACGTACACAGCAGTCACCAGAAGATCACCACTCACTGACTTACGGTAAACAGACACTTCCTTTTGACATCTCTCGAACTTCAGCTCTAGAAGACACTTGTTTAATTTATGATTTCATGCTCTAGGTGCTTGTTTAAGACCATACAAAGCCTTTTTTAGTTTGTAGATTTTGGTCTCGCTTCCTTTAACTACGAAGCCTTCAGGCTGAGAAACGTATACTGTTTCCTTCAAGTCTCCATGTAGGAATGCCGTTTTGACATCTAGATGATGAATCTCCCATCCATTAGAAGCTGCAAGATTTATTAACAGTCTTATAGTCTCGATTCTTGCAACTGGTGCGAAAACTTCTTCAAAATCTACTCCATACTGTTGTACATATCCTTTGGCAACTAGACGAGCTTTGTACTTGTTGATACTTCCATCTGCATTACGTTTAAGCTTGAAAATCCATTTTAAACCGATTGGCTTAACACCCTGTGGTGGATCAAAAAGACTCCAGCAATCCAGCTTAGAAATAGACCTTATTTCATCTTCACAGGCGAGAATCCATTCTCTTAGTTCCTTTGCCTCTTCAAAACATCTCGGTTCATCATTCAAGCTTAGCAACAGTCTTTCACCTTCTTCTTCGGCAACTAAGATGTAATCCTCCAAGTACTTTGGTCTAGTGCTCTGTCTCTCCGATCTTCTCAGGCTTGGTTGAATACCATCTTGTTGTACCGAAGATTCTTGTTCTTCTTCGCTGGTCGTGTCGTTATCCTCTTCATCTTCTGTCTTAATGGTGTCACCATTTTCTTCTACCTGCTCTGTTTCGGTTTGATCCTCAAGAACTCCAAATGTCACTTTAAAACTCCCAGCTTCATTATCTCCGGAACCATCATGTTTCCAGTTCCATCCCTTTGTTTCATCAAACACTACATCGCGACTGACTATAATCTTCTTAGTCACGGGATCAAGCATTCGATATGCTTTCGATCCTGGTTCTGTCCCTAGATGAATTAATACGTGTGATCTGTCATCCAGTTTTTTCAAAAATTTTGCTTCAATCTTCGCATATCCAATGCATCCAAATGTACGTAGATGAGCTACATTAGGCTTTCTTCCTTTTAATACCTCATACGGTGTTCGATCTTTCAGAGTTCGCGTGGCTACTCGGTTTAGGAGATACGTTGAATGTCTGATTCCTTCTCCCCATAAGAAATTTGGAACCATCATGTGTTTAAGGCAGCTTCTTGTCATCTCCAGCAGAGTTCGGTTTCGTCGTTCCACTACACCGTTCTGTTGAGGACTATGAGGGGCAGTAAGGTGTCTCTTAATGCCTGATGCTTCACAAAACTCGTTGAACTCTGTTGACACGAATTCTCCTCCTCTATCTGTTCTAAAGATTTGAATTCGTGTTTTTACCTCTTGTTCTACTAAATTCTTAAAAGCATTGAATTTCTTAAATGCCTCGCTTTTCTCCTTCAATAACGCAGTCCACATATACCTAGAATGATCATCGATCAATACGAATATATATCTGTTACCAGCACTTGTGCTAGGGCTTATGGGGCCGCATAAATCCCCGTGTATCAGCTCGAGTAGTGCTGAGGCTCTAAACAGAGTAGCTTGAGGGAAAGATTGCCTGGTTTGCTTACCAAGTAAGCACGAACCGCATACGTTCCTTTCAATATTGAGACTTGGAATTCCCTCAACGAGTCCTCGTTGTACCATTGATCTCATTGTATCTAGGTTGATGTGTCCTAACCTTGCATGCCACCGGTTTGAATTGCTGATTTCAGTTGTAAGTAGACTCATCGTGTCTTTAATCTTCATACATACTTTCTACAAGCGATTCTTTGATCTTACTGCCTTGACAATCAACTTTCCGTGATGGTCATGCATGATAAGCTGATCACCCTTCATTCTTACATCGCATCCATATTCTGTTGCCTGTCCCAAATATATAATATTGCTCTTTAAATCCGCTATGAAGTATACATTAGATATCTTTCTTGGTTCTCCGTTTCTATCCATGAACTCTATGGATCCTTTTCCTTTAATATCAATACAAGAGTCGTCTCCAAATCTGACTTTTCCGGTGATTGACTCATCGATATAAGAAAAATATCTCTTATCTCCACTCATGTGATTGCTTGCACTGTTGTCGAGATACCATAGATTGTTTTCTCCTGTGTTAATCTCATGTTCACTTGGAATCACTTTTTCTTCGTTTAGGTATACGATCTCATGGAGCATGAGCTCATCTGCTTCTTGAGTATCAGTATTCTCAGTTTCTTGTGTCTCTTGAAGTTTCAGTAAGCGATCAGGACAGTCGGACACATAATGTCCGAGCTTGTCACAACGAAAACATGTGACTCTTGAGGCATCGCGTGGATTAAAATATCTGCCTCTACCTCGTCCTCTGTTATTATAATATCTTCCTGCGCGACCTCTGCCTCTGTAATCGTTAGTCCAGCCTCGGTTTGATTGTGTATCTTGATTCACATACATCAGCTTTCCCTGATCTTCCTGAACTTCTTCTTCTTCTCCCACACGTTCTTCGTAAGCTTTTAAGCGACCTACAATGTCCTCAAAGCTTGTTGTTTTGAGGTCTAGTAGTTGCTCTAATGCAGCCACGATATGGATATACTTCTTTCGAGGAAGACACTTGAGAAATTTCTTAACTAACTTAGATTCTTCAATTTCTTCTCCCAGGGCAGTAGACTTTGAAGATATCTCAGCTAATTTCCCAACAAATTCATCTATCTTCTCTGTATCTTTCATCTTGAGGCGATCGAAATCAGCCATTAATGTCTGCAATCGAGCTTCTTTTACTCTTTCTGCTCCAACATAGCTTGCTTTGATCGCATCCCAAACCTTTTTAGCCGTGTTCAGCTCACCTACCTGCAGAATGAGAGTTTCTGGGATCGACTGAAACAACAAGTCCATAGCCATGTCATTCTTGTCATCGCTTTCTGCTTCAGTCTCCACAATATCCCAGACCTTGTGAACTTTTAGAAGTATCTTCATCCTAATGCTCCATACGGTATAATTTGTTGCATTCAGTACGGGGCACTTGATGGAGGAAGATCCTCCTTCCTTTGACTTCGATGGAGATGCAACTACAACATCACTCATGGTTGTCGATTCTCAGGCTCTGATACCAATTATTGTTTAGTAAACTCGGATTTGTAATGAACTCAATGATAATAAGAACTGCTCTTCTTATTGCTTAAGAAACTCACTCAAAACTTAAGCTTAATCTAAACACACTTGCAATGTCCTTAACTCGACATTGCTTTATATAGTCATATGCATATCCTAATCCTAATTGATAAACACATATATTTAGATAACTCTATTATAAACTTCTATCCTTATCTCTAAAGACCACAAACTCACTAGGACTAGGACTGCATTATTATTCAAGCTTTGTTCAAGCTTACTTCAACAAAAATTGTATACCACAAATAAAGCCGACCCCATTGATATAAGAATGAGGTCACCTGACATCATTTGATCAAGTGAAACCCCCCTGATATATTGGTTTGATTGAAAATTTATTAATGCTTTTATATAAAAATAGAGATCTGAGTAATAGAAAAAAATAAATTGTGGAGATTAATGGAAAAATATTTATAGAAAATCTTTACCATGGTGCTTTCAGACAAAATCTTTACCATGGTGTAAAGAGTACAAATAGACACCGTGAATTTTATAGGACTAACTGGTGCACTCAAACTTGATTTTTTTTTATAAAACAGATAAATTTTTCATTGGTAAGATTGTTAATTTAATATTTTCATTTTTTGTAATATTATAATTAACTAGTAATAAAATATCATCGAGAATAGTATAGTCCAAAATAAAGACGAACCCATTGATATAAGAATGAGTCAGTACCTGACATCATTAGATTAAGTTTATATTCAAAATCCTTATACTTTATTCTTTCTTTCCGATTTGTGTTTTATTTATCAATGTTAGAAATTTCGCTAGGTGCGAGTCGGATAGAGACACCGGACCTAGCAAGTTACCAAAAAATCATTGATTTAATCAAAGATTAATCGAGTAATAATGTTTAATGACTACTATATATTAATTCATAAGGCATTATAAATTTATAACACAAAGCTTGGACTCCAAAATATATTATGCTGGGGGTGGAGCCCCTGCGTAAGCGCGGAATCATGGACAAAATCTTGTTTCATTGCTATATTTGCTAGTGTTGCCTTAGTTGTGAAGTTTGTATATTGGTTTGATTATTTTTTTTCTTTCAGATTTCTATTGTAATGAGGTTGAGGTTTATGATGATCTATGTATGTATTTGTTGTCAAGTTGGGAAGGACTAAAATGTTTTAGTTTTGAAGTCATAATGTTTTTTTGAAGAATCAACATGAATTTTATGAATCTAATATACTATATATATATTCTACATGTCATCGTCGGGTCAAAAAAGAATTTTCATACTGGTTTTTGCTTATGTGTTTTAATGTGTAATCCTCACTTCCAGATCTGACATATACCCAATGATTAATACCTTGTCACTTAGTATGTTTATGTAGTTTGAAATCTGAATAAGATACTAAACCGTAGGAATAAAAATATAAGATTATACTATATAAGAACTTATCGATGCTCTTTCTTCTTCTTTTTTTTTGAAATAGACAACATGCTTATTTATGTTCACGTTTTTCCCTAAGAGTAGACACATATAACTCCACTTTCCCTTCAAACTCCAAGGTTGCCAACATCTTTACAACTTTTTCCTCACTCATCGGCTAAGAAATTATTATATAATACATGATCTTTATTATAAACCAGTAAACTATTAGTGAAATAAGTTTTTTAGTAAAATGATATACCTCCAAAGCATCGTCCCAACTCTTTCTTCATAGGATTCACAAGTTTCTAAAAGAAAATAGAAAGATTAACAATGAACTTATAGAAAAAGAGATAAAAAATGTTAACCCATAATAAATAAATACATTTATTTCTTTAAGTTCTGCATATTTCTTCAACCATGTCAATGCTATTTTTTACTTGCCATACAACAATGTGTCACAACCTACTCTAGTAAGCTTAAATAGATACCAAATAGATAACAAAATAAAAATAAAGTAATAAGATAAGTTTTCTACGTAAGCTTGACATATAAACAATCCCAACATGTTCAATCAATCAGTCCTGATAAAGATTTTCAAGCAGAGACATAGATCATGAAGAAGATCAGTGGATTGGGGCGAGGTTTTCTCCAGTGGATTGTGGCGAGGATTTTTGGACCTATATTTATATGAGTGTTTTGATAGATAAATGAAAGAGATAGATTCAGATTTGGTTAAAGTGATGTCACTTATATTGTTCGATCAATTTTTCGTAGATGCAGATTTGATACGTTAAAGATGAAGGATATAAAAGAGGGTTTACATAAATGCTACAAATCAGGACTATTTATGATGATAGAATTAAAGAAAGGGAGACCTAGAGTTTAACGGAGATTAAGAGCAAACGAAAAGACGATGGGGTTTTGCTTTGACGGTGACGATTACAATGACAATGAAGAAAACCCTATAAGTATACTTAGATGACAATGCATCACAATATGGGGTTTTGCTTTTTTTTTTTTTTTGTAAGTGACAAAGCCCAAATTAAAGATACCAACTGATTAAAACATAAGTCATATGGGTCTTTCAGTAATTCAATAAGAGCTCATTAAACTGAAATAAAAATCACACTTTTATTCATACATTTTATTTTTTAATATATTAGTTTTTTTTTTTTAATGGCACCTATTAAATATGATTTATATTTAGGGAAATTTGAAAATAAGAGACACTTTGAACTTAAATTTGTCTCTATAGGACTTTAAGCAGTTTTTTAGAAAATTAGGATTTTAATTCCTGTGAATACCATAATACCCTCAAAATAACAAATTAATATGAATTACGATAATTCATATTTATAATTTTTTATTTATATTACATTAATTTAAAAAAAAAAAAAGGGGAAAATAAACATAGGGGTATAAAGAGATATGATTTGTGTGCATAAGTAATAAGATATGAAGAGTAAAAATCGGATCTTTTGTACATTAAGAGCTTGAAATTGGTTGTTCATGGTGGTATGTGTATTGATGAGAATGGCAATATTACAAATATTTGGTGAAGATGATGATGATAAGATAAAAGATTCATTTTTGAAAAAAATAATAATGGCATTTTTGTGAATAACTTGAACTTTTAGGGTGAATAGAGAAAAAGAATTAAAAAAATATGGTTTATTTTTGTGTTTGACTAAAAATTTTAGGTCATATATGAAAAAAATCTTATAACAAAATAGATACTTGGGGTGTTATTCAATCATTGATTTAAAATTAATTATTAATATTTTAGAATCCACCAAATTTTGAAAATTTTAAGATAGTTTAAAGGGGTGTCATTCAGTGATGTATTAATAGAATTCAGTGATGTATTAATAGAGTTTAAATCTAAAAATAATCTATTGTTATTCGAATGATGATTTTGATTACTATTTTAAAATCTAGTGTTATTCAATGAATGGTTTAAATCAAGTTTTTAAAATATAGTGTTATTCAATTTTCAAAGGTTTTAAAATTCTTTGTATTTTCAATTGATTTCAAATCATCTTTATGGAGTTTCATTAATAAATGAGTGAACTTAAAATCCAAGGTATACTGCAGGGATTTTAGAATTTTTCAACTTAAACTATCTTAAAATTTTAAAATTTAATGGATTGCAAAACATTAATAATTGATTTTAAATCACTGATTTAATAACACCCCCTAAGTTGAAGAATTCTAAAATCTTTGCAGTATATATTGGATTTTGAGTTCACTCATTTATTCATGAAATCCAGAAAAATTATTTGAATTCAAATGAGAATACAAAAACAAAATCCTTGGAAATTGAATAACACTAGATTTTAAAAGTTGGATATAAATCATTCATTGAATAACACTAGATTTTAAAATAGAATTTAAAATCATCATTTAAACACCAGTAGATTGTTTTTAGATTTAAACTCTATTAAAATACATAATTGAATAACACCCCTTAAATTTTATCATAGGTACGAAGTTACAAATATAATCTTATCACATTTTTCTTATGACAAAAAAAAAAAAAATCTACCACATTTTTTATTAATAAATGAAACGTATGTTTCTCAATGATACTAACTAAACTGAAAAATTGATAAAAATAAATGCGGGTCGCAAGGAGTTCCAAATTTGGCAAGATATCCATAAATAGGCAATTTGCCTAGTTCCATGCAGTAAGCTTAACCATAAAATCATATCCATCACATACGACATTACATATCACGAAAAAAAAAAAAGATGACTGAGGAGAGCCAAGAGGAAGATCATGAATCTCCTGAAGCAGCCGAAACACTTCAAGGAAGCCCTTCTTTGAAGAACAAGAACATCAACAATAAAGAACAAGACCGGTTCCTTCCAATTGCTAATGTCGGAAGGATCATGAAAAAGGTTCTTCCCGGTAATGGTAAGATCTCGAAAGATGCCAAGGAAACCGTTCAAGAATGTGTATCAGAATTCATCAGCTTTGTTACTGGTGAAGCTTCTGATAAGTGTCAAAGAGAGAAGAGGAAAACTATCAATGGAGATGATATCATTTGGGCCATTACCACTCTAGGTTTCGAAGACTATGTGGCTCCATTAAAGATCTATCTAGGGAAATACCGAGAAACCGAAGGAGAGAAAGTGAATAGCCCAAAACAAAGACATCAACAACAACAACCGCAGCAAAATCATCATTTCCAGCTTCAAGAACAAGACCATAACAACATTTCATGTACTAGTTACATCCCTCATCATCATCCTTCTCCATTTTTGCCCGCAGATCATCAACCTTTTTCTAATCTCCCTTTCTCTCCTAAATCATTGCAAAAACAGTTCCCGCAGCAGCATGATAACACTGATTCCATTGGACAGTGGTCAGTGTAAAACTTTTTAAAAAAAATCCTTTTCTTTTGTTTAATATATATATATATATATATATATGTTACATTTTTTTTTGTTTCCAGTACATCTTGATGCATATATTGTTGCTATATAGATACGGACATCTCGATGATTTCAGTATACCTATATTTTTGTGTAACAGAATACTTCTTGATATTCTTTTCGGATTATGTTATAGACTGAATCACACAAGATCATGTAGCAGGTTAGATAACACAAAGTTATCCTAAATTGTATTAGTGCATTTAAATAAATTTATTTTCTTGGACTGATTTTTGCTAAGCTGGTCTATCAAATCTATAAGTGTACTGTTTACTCTTATGATCGCAGCAACTAGGGCTAGGTATAATATATGTATTCGAAGTACTGATCCGGAACCGATCCGAAATCAAGATACCGAATCCGTTCAGGTCCTTCTTAAATATCCGAAAGGTCTTTTTTTAAGAAAACAAGAAACCGGAACCAAACCCGGCCGCAGGAGAATCGAATGAGTATCCAAACATATAAAAATGTATATAAAATATTTTATTTATAATTATACTTATATTAATATTGAGCAATTCTCACAAATAACCTTTTAAAATTTTTTGTCACCACAATAGCCCTAAAAATGACTAAAATAATCTATTTTTATTTGGAAACTTTTTCATATTTATTTTGTATTTTTAAAAATTTGAAATCCTACCCCTAAAATTCCATCCTTTAACTATAGACTTAAGTATATATTAGTTAAACTTATGGGTAAAATGTATATTTATATTTTTAATGAAATATTTTGGTCATTTTCTTTTTTGGGTGCTATCTTTGTGAAAATAAACTAAAAAGAGTATCCTAGGGAATTTTCCTTATTATTAAAACACCTAAAATTAAAACTATAAATCAAATATATTAGTGTGTTTTTTTAACACAAAACAAATATATTAGTTATTTTAGATTTTATAGATACAAATGAAAATTTTGGATACAAAAATACCCAAATAACATTGTATCATGTTATCTTTGAATAAGTTTGAGTAGTTTAGATACAAAATATCCGAATTGAATTGAGTATTTTGGTTATTTTGGTTAAAACCCGAACCCACCCGGATTTGGGGGCCTCAAATCGACCCCTTTTTTGTAGTACTCGAACAAGACCATTTTTCAAAACCCGAAAAAACCGATATCCGAATGGATTGTACTCATACCCACAAAAATACCCAAACGCCCAGGCCTAGCAGCAACTATGAATTTGATTGGATAAAAACAGCCCAATTATATTTTTATTTAGTTTTACATATAGATAAGAGACGGTAGCAAATATGAACCTGATTGGGTATGGAGCAACCCAATTATATATTATTTGCACATAGAAAAAAAAAAGAGAAAGCAGACTTATTCGTCTTTGGAACCAAATTTAGTCGTCTTTGTAGACCAGAGTCGGGTACTCCGGACTCCACATGTTGTTTTCCACGTAAGCCATCAGCTCCTCCTGAGGAACACACAAGCTCAGTCATAACTGACATTTCGGTTTGGACCTTAACCAAACCTCAAAACCGGAATGTCTCTAATCATATCAGTTTTTGGTTGTTCTCGGGAGAATTGTAAATCTTCTCTCATTTCTTTGTTCTTATATGCCCAACGCAATTCTGTTCGATTATTAGACTTTTTGTTCCCAACCATACACGTCAGAGAAACCCTTTCTAACAATATATTAGAGCGGGTTATTAGCTTCAGTTACCTCATTAAGCTTTCTGAGCTCTCGAGCGTCCATTTCCCTATATCCACCAACCAAATCTTCCTCAATCGCTTCCTTAATTACTGCAGCCGCTATTCTTTTTGTTATATCTCGTATCCTGCAATTTCAATTCAATTGTCAAATATAACATTTTCTATCAGACCATTCCTTCTTATGCAACACTCAGACCGTTCTTCTCTTGGGTTACCTTGATATTGGAGGGTATATAATCCCCTTTAGCACTTCTTCCTCGCTCATGTATGCTGCTAGGCTGCAATTGTTTATTAGGGCAACAATGTCATGATCTCATATTCACAAAACCTGAGACGTTTTTTTTTCTTTCTTCATAACCTCCTTAATACGAGTTTTACATCGTATCCAACTACATTGGTCGCCCGTGACATCAGCCAAATATGTTGACTGGCAATATCCAGTATTCAAAATTATTTGAATTTGGTCCGTAGTTATATTTCATGTCACCTACTTCAGCTTCAGATCTATACTATTATTTGCGAACTGATTTTTCGCAATGGAGTTCTCACGTTAAAAATTAGAGTGGTCAAAGTCGATATTACCCTTAGTGAATTTTATATATAATTAACTATATAATCAAAAACAAATTTTTATTAATAATATTAATTTTTTATAAGATAACTCTTATATATTGTGTTGTTATCTTAAAACATATCTTTCAATTTTAAAATTTTAAAAAGATAATTTATAATAATTAAGTGGTTAAAGTTAATATTACATTTAATGAATTTTATATATAATTAAAAACAAATTTTAATTAATAGTATTAGAATTTTATTAAATAAAATAATTCTTATATATATTATAAACTAATAGATATTTATAAAACGATTAAACTCGCACATGCGGGCAAAACGCCTAGTTAAATAAATACGATGGAAAATAAATGCAGCATGTAAAGAAAAGAGCTTACCACTCAGCTGCAGCCTGAAGCATCCCGTCAGAGACAATAGGAGTACCAGATAGAAGAATGCCAAGTCCAATACTACATAAGAAATTTTACAACTCATTTGTTTTTTCATGACCGTTAATGCAGCCAGTGAAGAGTGTGTGCAATTCTTTTAGACGATGTATAAGCGGAACTAACCCAGGAAATAGGTACATGTTGTTCCCCTGGTTGCAGTGTCCTACATGACCATTCCCTGCAACAAGAAAAAGTACGTACTAATATATCAAAACAAAGCCTCGAATAAATTATATATCTAGAACCGTGAATTTAGAAAACATAAACTGAAACTATAGAAGCAATCAGTTTTTTCATCTCATATAAAATGCGTGTGTAACAAATGATGTAGCGGTACTCTAGTACATACCAAGATCCACATTCTTGAATGGGCTTCCACTCGCAAATATGATATTGTCGCCTAATATAGAAAATGCCTCTTGAGCAGTGCATTCAGCTGAAATTTTACTCACAAGTAACAAATATATCAATTCCGAAAGGAATCACAAATAACCACAAGCCACATTTCAGTGCAAACGAAGGGGACAAATTACCATTTTTTGTGGGGTTTGACATTGCAAAAATAGCTGGTCTGGTCGAGGTTGAACCTTTCATGGCTTCCAAAACCTTAAACACATCCATATGTCAGGATCATGAAAGTAAGAGGCAGCAAAGCCTCACTAAGAGTTGTGAGTGCTAGATTTTATTTGCTAGCTCATCTAACTAGCAGTTACGATACAAATCAGATAATGAAAGACAATGGTCACTGAAGAAATTATCGTAATAGACCATAATACTTAGATGACAGATTCTGTAGCATAGCACGGAATCATATTTTTTCTGCTATGTTTAGGCTTTTGCGAACTTTGTTTACCTCTTTTGAGAATAACCCTCCAACTGCAGACAAACCCAGAAGCACATCAGGTTTAACTTCTCGAACCTAGTCAGATGAAACAGAAAACTTTTAGTTCCTTGCTTGTATTAAGAGAACTTTCTTAGATTTAGTATACAGACCACTTCAACAAGACTTGCTCCTTCTTTTAATCCTTGACGGTCCATTTCTTTAGTCTTCCTAGCAAATGGCAGAGCCTCTGGGTCAATATTATCTCGT
Organism: Sinapis alba; assembly: GCA_012274485.2. Lineage (NCBI taxonomy): Eukaryota > Viridiplantae > Streptophyta > Magnoliopsida > Brassicales > Brassicaceae > Sinapis > Sinapis alba. The sequence continues at coordinate 302,297 of MU105621.1, read as the reverse complement.
CCTTCAGTGATAAGTCCCTGATTAAATGCAACAAAAAGAGTTAAAAACTTCAGCTCTTCAAGCTATTGCACAAAACGTACTCCAAAAAAAAAACAGATGATGAAGTGATATGACTAGTAATAAAACTAGAGGGAAATCCATTTACTGATGGAAAACTTCTCATGAGCTCCCTAAGTTCCCATAACATACCTGAGCATCAACCACCCAAAATTGACTTTGAGCACTTTCAAACGCAGTTTCAGTATTTCCCAGCATCCGTGCCATTGTCTTCCTTGCAGTGTTTAAAACACCAATTCCCGCACTGCAAAAATTATAGATTTTTATAACGAAGCTAAGTATTCAGATATAACTAGTCTTAACTACTTCATGTTTCTTTGCATAAATGCAATCACATCAACTTAGATTGATGTAGTGATGCAACTGGAAGTTTCCATCGATTAAAAGGCTTCAAATCATACTAAAAAATAATAATCCACCAACAAATAAATATAGCCCAGCACCATTTTTACCAGTAAAAATCTCGGATAAAATAGGAACAGGAAAGACAATCAAATAGAAACAGAGAACGGATTACCTTCCAGCGCCAGCAACAACGATCTTCATCTTTGGGAAATCAAGCATAGGCCGCCCCTGTGCCCTAACGGCTCCAAGAAGACCAGCAATCGCAACCCCTGCTGTCCCCTAAGGCAGATCATGAAGATGTAATAGTATGAAAACCAAGATTTAGTTATCAGCATTTAGATTTCAATTCCCTTCCTATTGTCTCTATAATGCATCTGGTCATATAGAAAAGGTTAAGAATAACTACTGAACGAGACAAGATGCTGGTTTGATCAAATGAAATACAATATTTTAAACATAGGTACGGCTACCTAATTCAACCGTAGTAGCCCTTGATAAATGTCCAGCAAAATCAACTAACACATTGACGTAATATAAAAGCAAATAACGGCAAGTCATGTTCACAAGAATCTAACTCAGGCGGAAGACTCATTACCTGGACATCATCGTTAAACATTCGGTATCGGCTTCTATACCTCTGAAGCAATTTGAAAGCCCACTTGCTCTGGAAATCCTCAAACTGCGGGTAGACAAGTAGTAAAAGGTTTCATAATAAGAAACATTTGATTTACCAGACATCTATGAAGAATCATTTACCTGCACAATAACATGTGGCCACCTAGTAAACACTGCCTCCATAAATTCATCGATTACTTCTATATATTCCTCACTCTCTAGACGATGTTGCTGCAGACCCAAGTCTGTCAAAAAAAGAAAATAAACACTGAAAGAATGATAACATGACAGATAATAAGCAAATCAAAAACATGCTATGTACTGCTGGAAACTCCAAAACAATCAAGACAAAAGTACAAGTCGTACAACCAAGTTATTTTGCTTCACGAATCAAGACTTCAACGAAAACAAGACAGAATAGTATAATAGACTCCAACACAATACTACAAACCTTTTTACATTAAATAATATATATATATATATGTATCTATGACTGTGTATGCATACACTAATATAAGAACACATTCGCTACGTCCTTATGCAAAGTGATAGATAATCAATACGCTTCCCCCATAGAAAAATCTCAAAACACCAGCAACAGTTACATTATATGTTTCCGAAAGAAGAAAACCTATTTTTTGTGCACCAAAGAAAACCATTAGTAATCTTTCAAATTCATTTTCTAATAATAAACATTGAAAGAGGTAACTCAGAGGTGCAAATGAATCTTACACAAGGGGTCCTTGAGTAGCTTTTCATTATTTGTTCCAACGTCTATCATGACAGGAAGTACCTAAACCAACATTTTCCACACAAGTATGGTATCACATTATCACTGAGAAAAGTGGGGGAACTAGGAATAGAGAAGATGCTGCAAGTACCCGTTGAGGATTTATTCCAGCTGCGGCGACATATAAATCAAGCTTCCCTACAGAAATTCCAATTCCATGAATCCCTAGATCTCCAAGACCCAAAATCCGGCTTCCATCGGTAACAACAATCATATCAACCTAAACGTAATGTAAAAAACGTTAAATCAGGAAAACTCATGATCACTAAAAGATATGTCAGTTTGTTGGTATAATAGAGACAGAGGATAGTAGGGGTTATCTTTATTAGTCAGCTAAAAAAGAACAGAATAGAGATATCTTAAGCAGAGTATCAGAGACCTGTTCAGCTGGCCAGTTGTAAACCATGGACATCATTTCACCACGATCTTCAGAGCTAAAGTACATTCCTCTAGGCCTCCTAAACAACCCGCTGTAGTTCTGGCAGACAAGACCAACCGTAGGCGTGTAAACTATAGGCGCATATTCCTCAATATTGGCAATCAAAACCTAAAAACACAATTAAACAAAAAGGTAAACAGCCTCAAAAAAAAGCAGATCTTGCATCAAAGAGACCAATTTGTTGACCTTATAATACATGGTCTCATTTCGGTCATGCAAACGATTAAGAATCCGCCATTTAGCGAGAGCATTGGGATCCGAAGGTCCATCTCTTGCTTGCTCCTCTAGCCTCTTCAGGTCAGTCACTGTGGATCATGTCACCATTCAATAAGGTAAAAGACACTTTTAACATGTTCATAAACAAGAAAAGAATCCAGTAACAACTCACTGAAACGCTGAATTTGCTGCTCAGAGTCCATGACACTAGGTGGAAGAAGTCCCCTTAGATCAAGACGATCTCGCTCCGTCATCGTAAACGCAGTTCCCTAACAGAGAGTTTTCGATTTCAATCACAAACCTCAATCAGATCAGAAATCTCTTAGATTGTATACCTTGTTGAACCAAGGGTCATGGAGGATATCGAGGCTTCGTTTGTGGACGATGGTGGGACGGTGACCTTCCGTCGTGGTGAAAGATCTGGCGGATGAGTAAAGTATTCTCCGGTGGAGCATACGGCTACTAAGCCAGAGTTTGTTAACTATGCCCATCGTTCGGGGGGTCTCCGGCGACAAATCTGAGTTCACACTTTGTTTTTTGGACTCTCTCTCTCTCTCTGTACGAAACTGATGATGATTATCAGAGTCCGCCTCTTTTTTTAATATAATTTCAACGAATCTGAATCTTTTTTTCTTTTCTCATTTTTCTTTCCATAGTTTAGTCAGAATTAATATTCCTAAAATCTCCTTTATATGGAAAAAGGTTTCAATTATTCCCTTCTCAAAATTCACATCAACCACAATAATTACATAAATATCTCATGTATTGTATTATTTAACATTAGAAAAACATTTTACAAGAGTTTGATCCGCATATCTATACATATTTTGGTTTTATATATTGTGTAACTCAATAATTTTATTTTTATATATCTTCTTCAATATTATTAATATGTAATGAGTTATATTTATATATAATATACTTTGTAAATAATTGTTATTACATATTAGTATATTTCCCAAAATTTTGGTATAATAAATTCATAAATTAAAATAACCAAATAGAGATTTTTTATAAATTTAAAAGTAAAATTTTACAGTTTGCATATAATACATATTTAAAATTTATTAGTTAACCTATATAAAAATATTCACTTACGATAATTTACCAATAGTAAAAGGAGATATGAGCTTCATTCAGCCAATCCACATTATCTAAAAAAATTTGACAATCTTAAATGCTTTTGGAGAGCATTTGCATCTTGTAAATGTTTTTCTATTTTTTTTTCTAAAAATGTTGATTGAATAATAAGGAGCATAATATTTTATGCTAATATTTTACAAATCAAGTCCTAAGTCATTAATTTGTCACATCATAGTTTAAATAAAAATTACATGACCACGGTTAATATTATGACAAAACCCATCAACCCATCTCTCTTTCGTTGACGAATAGAACTTAATGTATGTCTCCTCCACTTCTCATCATCTTTGTCGCTCGAGTTATGAAAATATTTATTTTTGAGTTATAATGACCACCTCTTTATCATTCACTCCTTTTTTTTTACTCATATCTTGATGAGCAATGCTATCCTTCCACATCCCTCTTTTTCTCTCCTCATATAAACTATTTTGTAGAAGTTTACATTGATTATTCATTTTAAGTTCTACTACCTCAATCGATTGTCTTGAAGCCCATTCAAACATCTGAAAAGTCTCATGTTGTCCTATATTTCAACAACATCTCACTGGGGACATCAAATTTGAAATTAGCTTTCCTCTGATTCGCTTCTGTGAGGCGTAAGGTCATGCAATGATTCATCTCATCCAATCGTGCTCCACGATACCTTCCTCACCTAAAACCTGGAGCGAGTCTTCAACCATTTGTTTCACCCACAAATTTTTCCTCTCCGACGTTGACCAAATCTGCCTCCCTATTGATTCAAATAGGTTCATGTTCTACTTTCATGAAGATTTTGAAGCGAACTGTGGACTCAGTGGTGACCTCTATGGTAAGCTTTTTAAACATTAAAATCATATGGACTTAATTGCTTATATGTGTATTAATGTATACACTTTAGGCCACTTTTGACTTCTAATTGTTCTCGACCAATGTTATAGATGTTGTTGGCCGTATGAAGTTACTAAATGGAAATCTTTCATTGAACGCCCAATGCTTGACGAACTGGATATATCATCTATATGGCATGTTTTGATTCATTTTCAAACAAAATAGTATGGTCTCTTCAATTATTTGAAATTCTATGTATTGCAAAGTTATGTGTTATGTATTTGCAGGGGACCTGTTGTAGACTTATATTACTTTCTTATGTGATGATATGAAGCATTTCTTGTAGTTTCATCTTCTTGATTTGCTATGTTTTATCGGTTTAGTATTATGGCTTCTACTACAAAATGAGGCTTCAGTGTGTGATTTGTGCTATGTAATAATACTGCTTCATTTCATAGTGAGCTTATGTGTTGGCGCTTAGTAAAAGTAGGGCTTGGTCTGATATTGAGAGGATATGTTACAATGAATTGGCGTATGATCTGAATTTGTAGTAAGTATTCTAATATACTTATCACTAAAATTTCCTACTGCAGATGAAGATGTTATCCACTTTTGTATCTCCTGTAGGTACCTTCAAAACAAATGATAGCAAGTGAGGTTTCCCTCAAAAACGTCAAATTTGCTACTATGGTAAGTTTCTCAGCTATCACTAGCATGTTTTAACATATAGATGTAGTAGGCATTTTAGACAATAATAATAATGGAGTCATGGAACAGCCTTACATGAACCCTTGACGGTTTGGTTTGGTAACGAGTTAAAAGACTAAATTTCATATTTCTCACTGATGGAACTAGCAAAGGTGTGATAAAAATCTTGAATTGGGTTATATGTTATGAGGGAGACGGGGTAATGCTCTATTCCAAGAGGTTTTAGTATTTGCTACAATTCTTCTATTGACATTTCGTCTTTGGCTATTTGTACCACCAAACTTTCTTTGTTATAATTTGCAATTTGGTTATGGGTTTTGCTCTTTGTCTCTATCGATTTCTTTATCAGCTCCGCGGCAAAAAACGTGATGGAATCAAACAAGAAAAGAAAGATAAATTCATCACAATTCTAGTATAACTTGAGATCAAATATGTTTAGATTATTAGAAACAATTTCATCACAATATTGGGGTTAAAGTTTTTGCCTTCTTTTTTTAGTCGTTACACTGCTACAGCAGCTATATTCAGTAACCTACAATCTGATAAACTATTTGAGTTGCTATGTAACCGCAAAACTTAGTAATGAAATAATGTCTCAAACGCTTTGTATTTAATCAGGATTAGTCATAATTGTGTTAGCATGTCAAACTTAATCTTTTGCTTTGGTACGATTTTCGTTTTCTATTATATCACCAAAGGTTAGCGATTTGTTAAAAGTTACATGGTTTTAAATTGTGTTCAAACTTCAGGTCGACATATGGTTGGTTCGTGATTATTTTACCACCACCTGTTTGAAAGCAACCCTTTGGACATGAACAAAACCAACTGATGATGGCTATAGGAGAAGAAAATGTGATGACTACATATCATATATTTGCTTCACGCCGCCACCTTTCTTCTCCAGCGACAAGCCAAAACAAAAAAAAATTAGTTTCATCCTTTTTAACTCATTGTCGATGTTTATACCTTATTTGGAGTTCTCACATTTCCTTGAAATATCTATCACTTTTTTAGTTACATATTTCTAATGTATTAATAGAGATTTTTAATAGAAGTATAGGATAACAAGTATGAGTTTGATGATGATGACGGAAGATGGAGGACTAGAATTAATGATGTAATGCAGGTTGGTCTTTGGGTATTTAGGTCGTGTAGTGAACACATAGAAGATCTACAGTCCGAAAACAAGTTTAATGTTAATGAACTTCACTAAGGAACAACCTCCTCCTGATAAGAAGAAACGTTACCCCGAAAATAAATAATGAAAAAATGCTTGCTGTAAAGTGAAATATTTGATGGAGGTTGTACACATGTACAGTAAACTTATGAAATTAACAATTAGAAAGTCTTATGTGCTTTTGTTTTTGAATTTTCTAAATTTCAGCTAAGAAATTACTTAATTATTGGCCTCAATTATCTCTTATATTATTACTTAATTCCCTCATTCATTGTCCTCTGTTTTTTCCAACTATCAATCTATTTTGTTCATAGAATGTTTAAAACCAACAATGTGTTTAACATATATTGTGGGCTCGATAATTAAGAAATTTGAGATGTCTCCTAAGGGATTACGGACTAACAAATGACAAAACGTCACACCACTAATTTTTTGAAACATGAAAATTTATTCCTAGAGTAAAACACCTCAAAATGACATACCCAAATGTTTATAGCTTACGTTACTTAAGGACGAGTTATATAACATTTGTATCGCCATATTATGTTGTGTAAGAAAATCTCTCATAAATATTTTTTTTTTTTAATAAAAAAACAACAACCACCCTAATCCATTAACACCATCACATTAGATTCACTCTCATCCTAATAAAAAAAAGCAGATGTTGTAAGAGAAGTGTCCATTATTCAAGAAATTTACATTTACAATCCAAAAGCAAAAACACAGATTGTAGGATGATTACTTTTAGACATGTTAACTCGCCATTATTCAGGAAATTGATCTTTACAATCCAAAAGCAAAAATGATGAGATCCTAGGATGCTTCTCTGGATGGTTGGGATAATCCTTTGCAAAAACTAATCAAAAGACTCAAGTTTCTCAAAGGCAGTGGATTGAATAGTGACACAAGAGGGATGGATGATCTCTTGATAATCCTAGGCGACTGATCTGGATATGGCACACCAAATAAGAAGCCCTTAGTCTCTGGATATTACACACTAGAAGTTGGATATTAGACACAAACACCCAATTAACTCGGCAAGCGACAAGAAAAAGAGAAAACAAAGGTTTTTGATAAAAGATCATTGTTATTAGACTGATTGGTTTCAAAACATATAAATAGAGAGGCCCTTGTACATGCAGAAGGTCTCGAAAATACAAGGGAAGTAATGACAGAGGCTCCCTTGGTAACACAACAAAGACTAGAGTTTTTGAAAACTAAAGAACATAAAAAGCATAACTTAAAATTTCACATAAGGTCTTCATGTGGACAGACCAAGATCAATCATCTAGGAGATAGGAGAAGTAGACCTGTGGCCTCATTAAAAACCTTCCTTTGGAAAACCCAGTGGGACAAAACCGAAGGTTAGGAAAAGAGCACACACAAACTACTTGCCTAGATGATGATCAGCTTGAAAGTGGAGTAGCTTGAATGATGGTTAATGTGTCTTGGATGATCAAGCTTCGGCCAAGACCAATGTATTCTTCTTGTTTCCAAGCATTCTTCAATATTGCATCCTCAACTACAAGCTGTCCATAATCAGGTTTGTGCCTCATTTCCATGATCACATCATCCCCTCCCTCTTCAGAAAGATTTGTCCTCAAATCTGTTTTACCTGCAATAATGGAGACCAAACAACAACTTTGAAGTTTAATATCAGATTACACTTACCTTGCAAGCCTCTTTGACAGGCATTGTTGCTGATTGATTCAAATATGTAGAAGACACTGATCCATTGAGCTCCTGATTCATTACTCAAACCTGATACATTGAAACAAAACAAGTTAGCACATGAAAATTTATCAAAGAGTAATAATCTTATCCCAAATTGGTTTTTGTTCGGTTTTGGCTTGTATGTTGCATCTGGAGGTGCTTCTTTGATGAGGATGAAGCAAGTGAGGTCTTGATCTTTCTCCTGGTTCAATTTAGGTGTCTTGAACCACTTGTCTTCCTCATGCTTGTTCTCTCTCCTTGTATGCCTCAAAACTTCATCATAATCTGCACATGGCTCTTTTGACAAAAGCAAGTGCATCATATTTGTATAATCAATAAAATAACTCTTGAAAACATGATCACTTACCTTAGCATGCTCACTTGGTCGCCATAGATAGGATTGAGATGTTCTAAACTCAGAAAAATTCAAACATAGGAAACACAAAATCACCCGACTTGTAGAACCCATAACTCTTTCACCTGAAAAGCTTTGGACATGATTCTAATTCGACGTGAGACTCTGGTGAATTAAGTTTCCATTTCAGTCGAGTTTGATGTTTAATTCTCTTTGGTTGTTGAGATACAATCCTCGGACTGCTCCTATATCAAAGCTGGCGGCTAGACAGCTTTCAAGGTTTGATTGTTGCATCTCTAACTTAGCCAAAGACTCATCATTGATACTTTGATCATTATAGCCCCTATTTTCACCTGTACCTTTCTCAGCTCGTTTGGGACAAGCCAAGGGTGTTATCATGTCAAAGAAAGTATTGTAGACCAGAATGTCTCCAATGCACAAAACAATATGATTCTTCCATCTATTATGCATATCAAAGAAAATATTACAGACCCAAATGTCATCAAGAATCAAGTTCATACATTCAGAATCATTGAAGTCTAGTTTCAACCGTGCAGCAGGTTTATCAAAGAAAGTGTTATACACTAGAATATCCTCAAAGAACAATCCTACATATTTAGAATCATTTTTAGCACACAAACAGTCATGCTCGAACTCAGGGATATTTGCAGACTTCACAATTTAAAACCTAACATCAGAATGATGCAATTTCGGTTCATGCATCTTCCTAGGTTCTTTCAAGAAATATGTGGATGCAAGACAATCATCAGTGACCAGTTCATGCCTAGGAAAGTTCACAACAAAATTTCTAGCTAGTGAATCACAAGGTGTTCTGAAAGAGAAATCAATTGGCTTGAAGACAGGTTCAAAAATCTTTTCATTGTGATTCATAAATTTTTCAAAACTCAAAACATGACCAGAAAAGTTTGTATCATTTTGAAAAAGTTTTTGTTCAAAGAGGTTTTCTTGTTTAAGTTCTTTAAAGGATTTAAACATGTTATCAAAAACAGCTTTTGAAACACAAAAATCTATTACTTTTTCAAGACCAAAATGTTTTATGTCTTCAGTACTCACTTTAACAAACATTTCAGGCACAAAAGTAACCATATTAAACTCCTTACAGTGCTCTTGTAGATTATAAGACAAGGATTCAGGAATCATTTCTGATTGCAAGTTGTTCAGTTGTTCCAACTCCTCTCCTTTTGTTTGTTGCTCTGGTTCTTTATCTTGTGAGTTTTCTTTTGTAACCTGTGACACTGAAACAAGGCTACTCGGTTGCACCGGTTCAAGACAAGTTAGTTCATCAAAGGAATTATTAAAATTAAATTCAAATTGAGGTGAGAAAAGAGAACACTCTTGTTCTGTCTCAGACTTCTCCTTTTCCTTAGATGTTTCGATTTGAGCTTCTTGAATTGATGCAGCTGAGTCTGGTTCTGCAACTTTGAGTTCTGAGACAGTAGTAACCGGTTCTTGATGCTGTGCTTTAATGGATGGACATGCTGTGTTGGTCATTTTGAGTGGTTTCCCCACATCCATGATCAACTGAGACAGCTTCTTGATGTCCTCCTTACTGTCCTGGCTTGTTGTTTTTCTAGATAAACTAATGACACTGGTTGGACTTGATCTCATGCTGCCTTGTTGTTTCTGAACTGAGTCTGAAGAGTATAGCTTTGTCTCAGGCTGGTTCAAGCAAGTGTCATCTTGTCTCATCCTTCTCTGCTTTTTAAGTTTTTCTTTGTAATACTGTCTTGGAACATACTCTCTACGCATCAAAGAGCTCAGCTTAAGCCATGTTTCCACTGGTTCTTTTCCATCAAGTCTTCTGGACTTTATCAATTGATTCCACCAGCTTAAAGCATAACCACAAAACTCAGCAGTAGCCATGTGAACCTTCTTTCTTTCAGCATAGTTTTGACAGCTGAAAATCATCTCCATCTTTTCTTCCCACTCTACATATGCAGAAGGATCAGCATTGCCATAGAAAAGAGGGATTTTTATATTTTGATCAGCAAATTTGTTTCTGTGATTGCCTTTGCCTTCATGCTCACGTCTTTGTCTCCTCTCACTGCTTCTAGACTCATGACTGTGACCAATAGCATGTTGGAGTTCTTGTTGCAGGTCCAGTTTTAGTTGTCTCATCTGATCTTTAAAGACTAGACCCATACTGGCCTTGAATGATTCAATCATCAATTTCTCTTCCTTGCTGAGTTCTACTTTCTGATCTCCTGCCATGGTACACTTCCGTTCCAGAGTTGCTCTGATACCACTTGATGACATCCTAGGATGCTTCTCTGGATGGTTGGGATAATCCTTTGCAAAAATGAATCAAAAGAATCAAGTTTCTCAAAGGCAGTGGATTGAATGGTGACACAAGAGGGATGGATGATCTCTTGATACTCCTAGGCGACTGATCTGGATATGACACACCAAATAAGAAGCCCTTAGTCTCTGGATATTACACACCAGAAGTTGGATATTACACACCAACACTCAATCAACTCGGCAAGCGAGAAGAAAAAGAGAAAACAAAGGTTTTTGATAAAAGATGATTTTTATTAGACTGATTGGTTTTGAAACATATAAATAGAGAGGCCCTTGTACATGCACAAGGTCTCGAAAATACAAGGGAAGTAATGACAGAGGCTCCCTTGGTAACACAACAAAGACTAGAGTTTTCGAAAACTAAAGAACATAAAAAGCATAGCTTAAAATATAACATAAGGTCTTCATGTGGACAGACCAAGATCAATCATCTAGGATATAGGAGAAGTACACTTGTGGCCTCGTTAAAAACCTTCGTTTGGAAAACCCAGTGGGACAAAACCAAAGGTTCGGAAAAGAGCATACACAAGCTACTTACCTAGATGATGATCAGCTTGAAAGTGGAGTAGCTTGAATGATGGTTAATGTGTCTTGGATGATCAATCTTCGGCCAAGACCAATGTATTCTTCTTGTTTCCAAGCATTCTTCAATGTTGCATCCTCAGCTACAAGTTGTCCATAATTAGGTTCGTGCCTCCTTTCTATGATCACATCAAAAAATAAAGATTGTAGCAGAATTGTTTTTAGACAGGTTAACTCCTCATTATTCAGAAATTGACATTTCAATGTCAAAGCAAAAACAAATATGGTAGTAAGATTGCTTATACACAAGTTAGCTCCCCATTCTATTTCTATAATGTCATAATTTTACCATATCCTAAAACTAATGCATGTTATTTCTATGGTACACACAAGCCGGAGATTTTACACAACTCCATAGTACATAATCTTGCAAACATGAGGTTGTTTTAGCCACATGCATAAATCCTAAAATAATTAAAGGTAAACATATCAACTTATCAAACTTTTAACATTATTCTCTTAAAACTTTGGGTAAATATTAGGTATTTTATTTCAGCAATAAAATGGAAAACTCCAGAGAATATTATAAAGACAAAATGAACAATAAAAAGAGTGGAACCAAAGACCACCATCCATACAAGCCCCCTCCCCCTCCCCCTCCCCCTCCCCAAAATGATTTTCAAAGTATATGTTGAACACAATTTCTTTTATCAGCTTTACATTACTTATACTTGACACCATGTTTGTGCAGCGCGAAAAACCTAACTTATTTTAATGTTATATTTTAAGAAAGAATTTTGAGTCTATTATTTTAGTATATTATAGTATTTTATAATTAAATACATTATTATGTTTGAAAAAGTAAATACTTTTAAAAATTACTTTTATGTATTATTAATAAATTTGTTTTTTTTTTTGATGTATCATCATCACAAATCTCCTAATACTATATATTAAACAATTTTTATTTACTAAAAATATTGTAATATCTGCCATCAACATAGTTTTCTATCATTTATTTTCTGTATTAGATGTTAAATCATAGTTATGTCGTAACATTTTCAAAATCCAATTATGAGCCGGACTTCCACAATCCACCTTAAACCACATACATAGGTGAAATAAATATTTACAGAAATGACGTCTAAGTTAGCATGAGTTTATATATACGATAAGTTACATGGGACAAATAAAATAGTTTATTTATGTGTTTATGGGACAAGTAACTAGTCATGAATCTATATATCTTAACGTCTTAAGGTGCTGCACTTTGCTTCATACATGAAAGCCATTGTTAGATTTTTGTCACGAACAAGTGTGACACGATCCTGAAAAGGGTGAGGCAAACTCCAGTCTTACTGATCGGTGTTGGTATGAATCTACTGGAGTGGTGACTCAATAGCTAGTCTTATTGTTTTTCACATCTGGATAAACAGATAATTAGGGTCATTCCATGGTCTGAAATTTTCACATTTTACTCCATGTATGAACCATGAGGTTTGTTTACAATACTTTACAAGTGTACTTCATGCTTCCTGTGTTATGTCTAGAACTTAGCGTTTGACGTAGGAATATGCACACTTTGTACAAACATTTTCTGCATAAATTTTGGCATGTGGCTTTTTGAAGGAAGTAGGTATATTTGACAACATGCTCATGCTTGCGCATAACCATTCTTGCTTTCGTCGTATACCTTTTGCATCATTTTTGTGGATGTTACATTTATATGCAAAGATGTAGGATTTTCTCCATGTACAAACTCTGAGTTTGGATACATCACTATGCATTTGTACTTATGCTTCATGCGTTGCTGCAAGAATGTGCATGTTTCATACGATGCTCTCTGTGTAAGAGTAAACGTGTAAGATTCTTAAGAAGTACTTGAATGTTATGTAACATACTCTAAGCGTGTAAGTTTCTCAAGCAGTATTTTGCATTTTTATGTAGTATGTTCCATGTCTAAGAGTAAGTGTGTAAGTTTCTCAGTCAGTACTTTGCATTTTTGTACTATGTGTCTTACGTGGGAGTATGATCTTGAGCTTTCATACATGAGTACTATATTTAACTATATATTATGGCTTGTGATATTCCTGCGATTGTCAAATACTTTTCATGCGTCATATATGTGGTTTTTCCACTTATGTGCAAGATCATAGGGTCTGGTAATCGCTTTTATAGATCTTAGTAGTCAGGATCTGAGTTAGATCCTTCCATATCCTGAAATATGAAAAGATCTCTTTGATAGAAGCTATTCATTTTACCCGGAGGCAGAAACGAACCCAGCTCTGAACCTGGAATTCGCTTAGGCAAGAATCAAAGGCCAACGTCCTCCTCGGTAGCAGGAGTAATGAATCTCTAGATTAGTTATTACAAACACTCTTCCCCTTATCTTTCGATTTTAAAGGTGAATTCGGGAGATAACTTGTGTACTTTCGGTCGACCAAAGTCACAACAGGATTATGAATATCAGGAGCAGCATGTTGCTTCTGACATGTACCATATATAAACCCAATAGTAGCCACTTAATTGTGAGTAATCGAAGGATACAGTGATTAACGAGATCCATCTTTTTAGCGTAGGGCCTTGGTGGCACGTTGCCACATGTTTGCCTTGATCCAAATAGAACATGGTCGGATCAAGCAAGAGAATTGTCTATTTACTTCAGTGATGACGTCATTTTCCTTGCTTTTGAGACCTAGACTTAGATATGGGCTGGAGAATGATCACCTGAACAACTTCTCCCTGGTGAAACAGTATCCTACTGCTTGTTTTCTTTTTATCTTTATGCTTAGTCTTTTGGGGGCGTATCCTGACTTTAGACCGGAGAAGTTATGTACTAGATAGCAATTGAGTAAAGACTATGCCTCTTCTCCTTCCTTTTTCAGAAAGAAAGAGACCCTTCATTGAATCGTGGAGGCTTAGTTTTTGCCGTATTACCCTGAGGTAGCGAAGTACATCGTATAGGAACCCAAATTTCTTGTGAGTTCCGTTCTTGGTTGCCAAAACTTTGTGGGATGCTTGGTCCTGCAATCTTAGATATTATTAGCTGGTTTCCAGGCTTTCGATTATGGCATTCCAAATCTTGGATATATCTTAAAATCTGGAGATTATGGGATATATCCTCCTAAAACCTGGAGGGTGTGTGATTTTCCCTCTTAAAACAAGGAGGTTGTGGAATTTATCATCTTGAAACCCGGATGTCTGCGATTTATCCTCTTAAAGCCTTGAGCTTGTGGGATTTATTCTCTTCACATCCAGAGGTCTAGAGTTTATCCTTTTGAAACCTGGAGGTTGTGGGATTTACTTGAAACCCAGAGTTTTGGGATTTATCCTCTTGAAACCTAGAGATTTCAAGATGTTGACGAGCTCTTCTTTCTACTTGGTCATTTGCTATTGTACCTCTGACTTATGAAGTATTATTTTTCAAAATAGTGATACTACCACCACGATCGGATAAGCCTCGAAGTAAAGCCATAACTTCATGGCTGCTATGACTAATGGATGGCTAGCTTTTCCGACAACTATGTTGAGTCTTTGTGTTGATATAGTACACATGGTACTACTTGCTTTTTTCTTCTCGCACAAGGACATCACTCTCTATGTGCCTGGTTTCTGTCAGGTATAGCAACAGTCCTTGAGCTTGGATAACAGAGGTTGACATTATCTCATATGGCCCCGAGTCCACATTGACCCGGAGGTAGGAATTGACCAAGGTCTGGATCCAGAATATGTTGTTTGGATAGCATGAGTTGACATGACTAAGATGATTCTTCTTGTGATTGATTAATCACCCTCACTCCTTATGTCGGAGTAGGTATATTAGAGATGATGCTTTATTCATAAGAGTAAGTTCTCTTACTTCATATGTAGGGGTTATCGTTGTCTTATGCATACTAAGACATAATTAATCCATATATGTTGTTGATCATCCATAAATGTTTCTTTGCTTATACTCCTTGGACTTCCTACTTTCGTAGGTGCCGTTTAATGACTTTTTATGGCTGTTCTCTGCTCTCGCCTAGGTGAGCCACTTTCAGCGTTTTGTGTATGTCATTTAACGACTCGTCGCTTCATCTTGAATCTCCCTTGATGTGGATAAGTTGATGAGAATTTTTTATGTGTGTTGCCCCTTGGGCTAACGCTAACTCATTTGCCCCCATATTTCCTCTTGGTTGTGTCTTCCTTAGAAGTTCATGAAGACATGTGGCCTTGGACCTGCTCCCTTAAAAGCTGGTATAAACGCTTACCCTGAATCTTTCCTTGGAGTTCCATAAAAAGTCATAAAAAGTCATTAAACGGCACCTACGAAAGTAGGAAGTCCAAGGAGTATAAGCAAAGAAACATTTATGGATGATCAACAACATATATGTATTTAGTGAGAGATTTAGTGAGAGTTCATTGCTGGAGAATGAAGAACATAAAGAACATGAGAAAGAGGAAGAGGATTTCGAAAATAAGAGAGAGAGAGAAGGATAAGAATGATTTCCTTACATAATTTAGAACATGTGACAATACATATATAGGAGGCTGGACTCCCTTTTAATAATAAACAAAGCAAATCCTAGAGAATTAATAAACAAAGGGAAGAGTCCAAACTGTCTTGGTTCAGACTGCTCTGTCTTGGTTCAGACTGAAAGTGACATGTCCCAATGGTTGTCTCCTTAACCTATCACGTGAACTAGGCTCCCAACACCCTATTTGTCATGGTAAGTCTCTCTGATTCAGTTAAGCTTGTTTATACTCAACTCTCCACTTCCTTTGCTTGCAAGTCACATGTTTTCCCTCTTGCTCCTTATTACTTCATCTCATGTCTTTGCTTAATCTCAACAATTGCTTCATCTCAACAGTTTTCAAGTTCAAAGAGATTAACAAGAGGATGAGAGTTTTAGTTTGGGGAAAAGGTAAGAGCTTTAAGCAACAACATGCTACCAAATGAAGAAAAATCAGACCTTGAGACTTACTAAAATGCTCAAATATTTATGAATAGAAGACTTCCTAGAAGTCTTCCATACATTATATGTTATGAATAGAAGACTTCCATGCATTATATGTTAGAAGATTTTTGAGAAGAATTCCCAAAAATCTTCGAAAGTTTGGCTCAAATCTGAAAAAATTGCATATCCAAAAACGTTCAAATGGCTTCAAAACAGAGAAAATAAGTAGAAAATGAGATAGATATACTTTTATAAAACTCACAAAATACATATCCATAATTTATAGATCTACCTTTAAAGGAGTGGAAGATATGAACCATGTAATAAAAAATATGCAAAATAAGATAAATTAGTGAGAAAGAAATGAGACAAAAAACGAGAAATTGATATAAAGTTTGGTGATTTCAAATTCAAAGAGATTAGAGAGAGGTTGGAGAGTTTTAGAGTGAAACACATTAATTTTTATTGCATCCATATGAGAAGAAGAGAGAGAATGTGCAAATTTTCTTTATATAGGAAGATAAAAATTTCCAATTAAGTTAAATATTTTTGATTCAGAAGACTTTTACAAAAATCTTCTATCAAAGTTTTATAAACTCTAAATTTTACTATTTGCCCAGAAGACTTTCCCAGACTTATGTCACATAATCCCTAAAATCAAATAACTTACTAAACATAAACAAACACTTCATTAAACTTAAAATCAACTTTTAAAGTGTTTAATATACACAAAACTAAATGTAAGTCAATTTTTTTTTTTTTAAAGTTAATATTTTAAAATCTAAAACCATAAAAATATAAATAATACTATAACATATGTTACTAAACCCTAAACCAGAGAATATCATGACTCAGTCTAAATTCACTTATCTACGTTGAAAACAATTCAATTTTACTATATATTAATTTATATTATTTGCATATGTTTATAATTAGATGATACCAATTTTTTCCATAAAAATATTTCTTATAAAATTTATAATTATTTTTAAGATCTACTATATGAGAAGAATTCAAAAAAGTTTTTTCACTGAAGACTTCTCGAAGTTATATTTTTTAAAATGCATATTGTTTTTTGTTTGGTCATAAAGGGTTGATTGTAATTTTACTAATCTTTTTGAGTTTTTTGTATTTGATTGGAGTTAGTGTATACTTTTGCAGTTAAAATCAAGTTTTAGGTCATTATGGGCACATTCCCCAAAGTTCAAAAGCTTCTTTCATGTTAATAGTGTTTTATTTATATAGCAAATCAGTATACGTTTCTAAATAATTTAGCTTCTATGACAAGCTATAAAATAAAATATTTTCTAATAAATTATAAAATATAATGCTTGTGAGGTAAGTTTATTTATTGGAATATCTTGTTAGTAAAAGTATGTTTGAACAATAAACAGAGAATATTTCGGCAGCAACTTACACAAGAATTTTGATTGACAAATTTCTCTAAAATTATTAAAATATTAAATACATGATACTAGGAAGGGAGATATATCTATAGTTGATTGTAACAGTTTTTTGATTGAAATATTCTAGTATTAATATTTGAATATAAAATATATATAAGAAGAAAATTAGAAATTTAGGGAGTATATTACAATAGTTTTTTGATTAACATATCTCATTACAAATATTTAATATTACATTCATGGTGATTTAGAAAACTATAAACTATTAATCAAATATTTAAATATTAAATTAATAATTTTAAATTAATAAAAGACTATATAAAACATGCTACAAATATCATATTTTAATTTATAATACACATAAAAATAGTAAAAACCAACTTATGAGTATAATATATTTATCGTATAGACAATATGTTTAAAAATTAATACTAAACTATTAAAAAAATTATTGATTAATTAATTTGACATAAAACTATATAATTCATATAAATTTTAATTATTTATATACTTCATTATGATAAAGTTGTATATAGTTATATCTTATATTGGACATAAGACTATATAGTTCATATAAATCTGAAAATTTTAAAATATACACTTTATAAGATGATAAATTGTATAAATTCATATTTTAGTACAAAAGTGTTTGTTAATAATGTTATAAGAGTAGTGATAATATTGTGTATAAAAATAGCCTAGTGATTTAACTACTTTATAATATTTGAC
This sequence comes from Sinapis alba, assembly GCA_012274485.2. Lineage (NCBI taxonomy): Eukaryota > Viridiplantae > Streptophyta > Magnoliopsida > Brassicales > Brassicaceae > Sinapis > Sinapis alba. Next base: position 284,019 of record MU105621.1, on the reverse strand, counting down.
TAATATATTGGGTTATCTACAAAAGTGGGTGTATACAATATGCAAGATGCGGAGCAATCGAGGAGTTAATTAACCATGTGTTTTAAATGTCCATCGGCAGTTCAAGTCTGAACTCTCTGAAAGATTCCATCTAACCCAACCCCTTTCCCTTCTCAATCATTTTTCACAAACATGGATTACCTATACTAGAGGGTTTCTCCGCACATGGATGATCATCAATTTGCTTGGGTCATATGGTATATCTTGAAAGGAAAAACCAATAAGGTCTTTAGTAACATAGATATTGATGCAAGAGATACTCTTAAATTGGCAGAAACCGAATCTTTGATTTCAGCTGAGGCACAAAATTTAATCATTCGTAGGGTCACCTCACATACCAGGAATATAGTGTTTTATAGATGGATCATGGAAAAGAACATGATAATCACTCGGGACGAGGCTGGTATAGTACGCTTGAAGGCTTTGATGGATAGATGGAGGCAAGAAATACGAGGGCCAGTCTCGCACCACTTCATTCGGAAGTAGAAGCGCTAATTTGAGCAATGAAATGCATAAGAAATTTACGACAGTACCAAGTCACGTTTGCAACAGTTTTTCTCAATTAGTGAAGTTGGTTTCGGAACCAGAAGAATGACATGCCTTTACAAGTTATTTTGGAAGATATCAATATCTTGAAAGAAAATTTTAATCACTCAGACCTTATTCATATACCTCACACACATAATATAAAAGTGGACAGCCTTGCATGCAGTGCCAAGAATCAACCGTCTTTTGTCGTTCAAGTTACCAGTTTGGTTTGCAGAGTCTTAATTGAGTATGTTTATGTTGATGTCAAAAATAAAATCCTAGTCATGTATGACTGAACATCCTAAACCAAAATTAATAATTCAAAGCAAACTAATCATCCAATGAAATTTTAACGTTTTTACTTAAGTGTGTTCTCAATTAATAGTATGATATAGATGATTATTTTAATTTGTAACTAAATTAGTTTTGATATTAAATTTAATATATTTGATTTTAATTTATCTTTCTAAAAGTCCAAAAATACTAAAAATCCTTAAATATTGGCCCAAAATTTTTGCAGGTCAGACCTGCATGAGTTTAAATAGCAATGAGCTTTGTAGGTTTTGAGCCGGGCTGGGCCAGACAAGCCTGACTAACACCCCTATCTAGACGTGAGGCGGATAAGAGTAAGGAGAAAAATCTTTTACGATTAGGTATGTATGGCTCACAATGTATTTTGTAACTAGTTAATTTTTTCGTATCCATAACCAAGTATAAATATTTACAAAGTAAACATATTATAATAATTTATTAATTTTTTTTTTTTCATTATAATTAATATGCATGATTTATTTTAAATAATATTATGTTATTTAATTAGATGTATTATTTTGAATATATAGTATTTTATATGTGTAGTTATTATTTGGATATATTGAATAACATCTACTCTTCTTATTCAAGCATAATACTTTTTATAAATTTAAATTAGAATTAAATTTGTTATATGTATTTAGTTTTATTTTTGTCTTAGGTTTGTAAATAAAAAAAACGATGTAGTAGGACTAGATAACAAAGGTACATTCAAAGTTTGAAAATTTGTCTTTACCAAATGTCCCCATTTGACTGCTCTGACCACACCACTGATCTCCCAAGATTGTCGTACTTGTTTTTCTTATTCATCGGAAGATATGGAAAAACTATGTAGATTGAAAAAGAGAAAATGATAGAATTTATAATGATACATGAGTTTAATGTAGCTTTATTGGGTCAACAACTGTAGAGATTACTTTATTTCCCCGACTCTTTACTAGTAAAAATCTCGAGCGAAAAAATATTATAGATATGGTTCGTTTTTACGAACAAATCTGGTTGATTATCCTCATATAGAAAGGCAAGTATTATGACTGCGAAACTATTAATATCATTGAGAATTAGACAAAAAGCGAACTTAAGGAATGAGATCATATTTTTGAAGGATCTTGGATACCATTGATACATGCACGTCTTGCTAGATCTAATGCTCCAGTCGTTCACCAGTGATGTCAGTAAGCGATTTCTTGATAGGAGAACCAACAAGATGGAATATGTAACTGTTAAAATACTACATCAAGTAGGAGGATATCCATTTAATTTAGTCCTTGGCCATAAGTCAAGATCATCGTCGGGATGATTATTGTTGGAGCTATACGAAAACTGATATATATATATATATATATATATACACTATCAAATTTAGGTATTGGGTTGATACAAATTTGCTCAACAAAGAAACAGTAGAGTTGTATTGAGAATCAAGTATTGTAAAACCCCAAGCCTTTGCTTGGAAGATCAAAGCACCGCAAAAATTTTGTCATCTTATGTGGTAGACAGTTTCGGGACAGTTAGCTGTAACTAGTAACTTAATACATCATTATATGTGATATGACAATCATTGTCCCATATGTGATGCAGAGAATGAGTCAATTAACCATGCCTTATTTAAATGTCCACCAGCTATACAAATATGGTCTTCATCAGCAACCTTATCTCCGCTTTTGATATTCCCTAGTTTAAGTCACTACACAAATATAGATTATCTTTTCTAGCGAAATAATAATATTGAGGATCCATAACTGGATACATATCCATATCCTTAGATAAACTACTATATTTAGAAAGCAAGAAATAATACCTTGTTCAGAGAAATAAACATGGATCCATTAAAGAAGAAATACGAGAGACTTGATAATCTTCAAGCCAAACTGTAACTTCAACTTCAGAGATATATGATTGATAGCTCATGGACACATGACGCATTCTTTAGTGGATGGATATGGAAGAATTTTAGAATGGAAATACAACTTATGGGAGTGTGAAACCAAAGGAGAAGAGTTAGATCCTTATATACATAACTAGAGACGCTATCTTAGCTAAGATAGCATGCTGCAATTGTCGACATATCATTATAAAGGCTTAATTTCAAGACCCAGAAACATGCTAAATTTTTCTACATACTTAAAGAAGCTGTCAATACAGTATATTAGATTCACTGATTTTTTTATTGTTTTCCATCTTTGCTTTGAAATTGTTGTTTCAGATTCTTTAACTAAGATAACAAGATTATTTTATAGAGAATTATACTACATTGGTTGTTATATTCTTTTTTTTTAACACTGAATGTATCATTAATAAAGCCTAGACAGGCAACGTACGAGAACAACATAATATACGAAACAAAACAATAGATACCAATAGGTACCAAAACAAAATTAGAGGAGGAGTTCCATAAAGATGTACTCGAAGAGCAGTAAGAAACCCCCAGCAACAGCACACATGACTTGATCACACGGCTTGTTCTTCGGAGATAATAGTATGCGAGAGCCAACTAGGGCCTCCAATAGCTACATAGGATTGGGTACGATGGTCAACTGTAACACTTACAGCAATAGCAGTAGACACTCTGTTTCTTGACCCTTAAACGTGTATGAGAGACCATGATTCTAGTCTGGAGAATAGTAGCATAATGCTCTCTATTAGTGACTTTAGTTCTGGAAACCGTTGAGGTTCAAGTAGCGCTTCCCTTAAGTCAATGGAAGAGGCTTCCAAGATAACATTTTTGAGTCTCATGTTAACCATGCTTTCCACTGCCCAATGTAGAGACTTAAGATCCGCCTCTCTCCTAGACCTAGAGTCAGAGAAGGCACGTCTACTGTGGTTTCTAGGTGTACCTTGATGATCCCTTAGAAGCCATCCTGCTCCACTCACACCCGAGAGATGGTCCCAAGCCGACCCAATATTGCATTTCAAGAACTGCAAAGGAGGCCTTACCCAGTTACCAGAGTGAGACAGGGGATGCAGATGAGTTTGAGCAGGGACATGAGAGTCGTCGTTTACTTGAAACCATATGTTAGCCTCTTGTACTGATTTATCAACACATGAGGATGCCAAAGACCTACTGTTCTGAAACACCAAATCATTCCGTGCCTTCCACAAGTTCCATAGGATCCAAGGAAAGGTTTTAAAGTTACCAAGCTCAGCGTTTCTTTTCTTAGTGCAAGCAACCATGTAGTGCAAGTTCAGAAACGTGGATTTAGGGGAGACACCACCTCTTGGCGGAGGAATTTGAGCAATCCTCCAAGCTTCGACGGCTACAGGGCAGGTGAAGAGTAGATGACAGATGGTCTCAGGTCCCTTTCCACATGTTTTGCAAGACGTATCAGAGCATAAATTCCTCGAGTGAGCCTTTCCTTTACAGGGATGGCTCCCAATAAACCTCTCCACAGGAAGTGGCGAATTTTTGGCATTGTCTTGAGATTCCATAGACTCTTCCAAAGTTGTTGTTCGACGGGAGGGAGGGATCTATGTGCAGGATTTTTCTGACTATGAACCACATAAAGTAGTTTATAAGCACTATGCATTGTACATGTCTGATGATTTGTGAGGCCCCAAACATCAGAGTCAGGTCTGGAAAGCGAGGGTTTGAGCATGAAAATGCGCTCAGCATCTTCTGGTGAAAACGTCTCTCTCACTTTTACCCTATCCCACAGCCCTGTATTGGGTATAAAAAGATCACAAACCTTTAACGTAAGATCCACGAAGCTATGATCTTGTCGATACTTAGGAGGTCGTACAATCGTATCCAGGATCCAGTTCGATGACCAAATATTCGAGTCCTTACCATATGTTATACTCCTTGTCAAACATCAGAGTCAGGTCTGGAAAGCGAGGGTTTGAGCATGAAAATGCGCTCAGCATCTTCTGGTGAAAACGTCTCTCTCACTTTTACCCTATCCCACAACCTTGTATTGGGTATAAAAAGATCACAGACCTTTAATGTAAGATCCACGAAGCTATCTTGTTGATACATAGGAGGTCGTGCAATCGTATCCAGGATCCAGTTTGATGACCAAATATTTGAGTCCTTACCATCTCCTATACTCCTTGTCAAACCCAAGTTCATAGCTTCCCTTCCATGAAGGATGCTTCGCCATACATAAGATGGTTGGGTACCAATGCACGCTTCCTGAAAGGATCCATTCCTGAAGTAGTGACTTTTTAACACCCGAGACACAAGAGAGTTCAGATTTGTGTGAATTCTCCAGGCTTTCTTACCAAGCAAAGCTTGATTAAAACGTTATATATTATGAAACCCCATACCACCATTCTCCTTGCTTTGTCACAGCTTCTCCCAGCCCACCCATGGAAATTTACATCTAGAGCTTCCATCACTCCACCAGAAATCTCGTAGTGCTGAAGTAAGCTTAGCACAAAGGTCTTTAGGAAGCTTAAAGACTGACATCGCATAAACAGGAAGGGCCAGTCCAACAGACTTGAAAAGAATTTCCTTTCCCCCTGGCAAGAGTGATTTCGCAAACCACCCTTGAATTCTGTTCTGCAACCTTTCTCGTATATAGTTCAGGATATTCTTCTTCGAGCCTTTAAAGACCTCAGGGAGACCAAGATAGGTGCCCTCACCTCCTTCTTTATCGATTGCAAGTATGCATTTGATATCAGCTTTAATACCCTCCTCAACTCTTTCACCAAAGATGATCGAAGATTTAGATGGGTTAATCTGTTGGCCAGATGCATCGCCATAGAGTTCAGACACCGAAGGACTTCAACACTCTCCATCAGATTCGCTTGGCACAGCAGCAATCTATCATCAGCAAACAACAAATGATGAACTGAAGGTCCACCCACCGCGAGCTGGATGCCATGTAGACGCCCTTTACTCTCCGCATTATCCAACACACTCAGAAGGGCTTCAGCACACATGATAAACAAGAATGGAGATATCGGATCACCTTGGTGAATTCCACGTTCAGGCCTGAAAAATCCATGTTCCCAGCCGCTGAGAAGGATTGTGTATGACACAATACTCACACATGCCATAACCCAACAGACCCACTTCCTATCAAAGCCTATCCTCTCCATTAAGGTCTCCAAAAAGTTCCATTCAACATGATCATAAACTTTTGACATATCAGTTTTGATAGCCATAAACTTCTCGTTAACCAAGTTATTGGTTCGCAAACCATGAACCATCTCATGCGCAACAATGATGTTATCCGAGATAAGTCAATCCGAGACAAAAGCTCCTTGCGTATCAGATATCAGAATTGGCATAACTGGTTTCATACTCTCAGATAACAGCTTAGAGATAATTTGGTACTGAACCAAACACAAGCTTATTGGTCTCAGGTCTTTCATAGTATCCGACTTAGTTATTTTGGGCAGCAGGCAGAGTTGCGTATGATTCCATCCAGTAGGAAGGGAGGAATTACGGAAGAAACTCTGAATTTCTTCAATGATATGAGTACCGACAATATGCCAATACTACTGGTAAAAAACTCCAGTAAGCCCTTCTTCACCAGGAGCACTGCTCCCCTTAATCGAGAAAGCTGCTCTCTTTATCTCTTCTGCAGTAATCTCCTTCGTAAGAGCTTCATTCATTTATGCAGTCACCTTCCCTTGGAAACCATCAAACAAGGACTCAAGGTCCACCGGGTTCAAGCTCATAAATAATTCTCTGAAGTACGCGACAACGATGTCACCTTTAACTCCTTCAGAGAAAAATTCAGTTCCCTGATCATCTTTCAGCATCAAGATATTATTTCTGATTTTTTACCCTTCACAACATTGTGAAAGTACACAGTGTTCATATCTCCTTCTCTAAACCACTGCTCCCTACTCTTCTGTCTCCAGTACCTTTCTTCGTCACAATGGGCCTGCTCTTTGCAATCTCTTTCTCAAGCTCTTGGTGCAGTCTATGGATACTAGTTTTAGAATTGAGCTGTGAAGCTCCTTTTCCATCTTGATAGCTCTTTTCTACAACCCGATAAGCGATCCAAGATAGAGGAGTTATTACCACCGCCTTCATCCCAACCTTGACGAACAGCTTCCTCAAAACCAGCCTTCCCAATCATCCTTCGATCAAAATAAAATCTGTCGCGGCCACGATCGTAGGGTTCCATAACAAACGTAAGGAGTAAGTGCCTGTGATCTGATGGCCACATTTCCTTGTAATTCACACTAGATCGAGGAAACAGTTGGAACCATTCATCATTCCCAAAACTGGGATCCAATCGACATTGGACCCATACATTATCACGCCAACCTGCCCAAGAGAAAGTATTCCATGTTGACCTAACTTCTTTGATCTTGCAGTTTTCAACCATATTCCTAAAATCCCAGAAAGTGGCTTCATCTGAACAGCTCCACCTAATTTCTCCGAGTTATCCAGCAACTCATTGAAATCACCAATCAAAGCCCACACACAATCTCTTATCAAACCAATATTCACTAACTTTTCCCACACCAACTGCCTCTTGTCTCGAATTGGGTCTCCATAGACACAAGACATGAAGAAGAACAAAGCCCCATCTCCACACTCATATCAATGAGCCTTTTATCTGAAGATAAAATCTCAACTTTGTAACAGTCTTTCCACAACACTGCTAAGCCCCCACTCAAACCTTCAGGTGCAACAGTAAACATCTTATCGTAACCAAGCTGTTTTTGTAAACCAATCATGTAACTATCTTTTTGTTTAGTCTCCATGAGAAACAAGAAATTCGGATAATGTTCTTTATGCATCTCCATTAGAACATGAACTGTCTCGGTGTTTCCCGCCCCTCAACATTTCCAGCTCAATATGCTCATTGGGAGGACAGCGACTTCAAACCGGAAGCCACCAAAAATTCTTGTTTTTTGGTTGATCTTTCTGACAAGGAAGGCATAGATATGTCTGGCTTCCTTTTGACACCATTCTCTCTGTTACCATCTTCATTCTGAGGTAGGTTTCCTGTCGAAGCATTAGGTCTGACTTGCGTATTTCTCTTCCAAGAAGGTGGGCGACGACGAGGTTTCTTGCCACCCTTACTGTCACCAGCAGTAGGATCCTTAGAGGATGTACCTATCTGAAAAACCCATAGTGACATCAAGGGGAGGTAAAGAAACAGGGAGAGAAGCAGTAGAAGACTCTGTTTCACCCTCACTCTCTGTAGACTTCAAAGGCGCAAACAGTGTGATCTGCAACTTCTTAGACTGAGGCCATTGTAGATGTGATATAATATCAGGATAGCCGAACACGTGCCCTTTCCCTTTGTCAAGGTCTTGAGTGATCTTAGTTAAGATAACCGGGGGAGCAGATGCAGATTTTGTGATAGCTTGACGGACATGTTAAATCCTTGCATTACGCTCTGTTTCATCAGCATGAGAGACATAGACCATTGCACTGCGCCTGTCTTGTTCCGAAAGTTCAGGGAACATGGCTGGGAAACCTAGGGGACCAATCTCTGAAACAGGAGTAGAGCCACCAATAGTCTTAACAATTTGAGAGTTAGGTTGTACTTCCTCACGGGTGACATTCATCGCCTTTGGAGATCGATAATTCTTTTTCAACAAAGGGCATCTGATCTTTTCATGAGTCAACCTTAGAAAATGAAAACACCTTTTGTGGATTTTCTCGTACTCAAACTCTATCGTTACAGAGCCCCCTTTAGGTAGATTGAGTTTTCTGGAAGCCTTAGCGGGGTTCTCAGTATTGAAAGTTATCATAGCTCTGATGTAGTCTTTCGCATGCGAAACTTTCGGATCGTACGCGATCTCAACCACCTTGCCAACTTCTGAAGCAAGTGTATACATAGTATCAATTTTGAAGTAGACAGCCGGGATATGACATATGCGTATCTAGAGGTCCATAGACTGAAGGAAATCTTCAGAGGGGTTGTCAGTCCAACGTTCTAGAACCATAGGCCAATGGTTGTACGACCAAGGAAGATCTTTTAGCACCGTTTTGAGATCTTCCTCTCTTTGAAACACGAATTGGAAGCGGTCCCTGGAGAGAGCAATCCCACGAACCCTATCGCAGACACGCCAGGCTGTTGGCATGTAATCAATCATCCGAGCCATAGATTGGCAGTCAAGATTAAGCAGGCGATCCAGAATACTCAAAGAGTTCTCATCATAAACTCTAAAACGGGGTCTGTCTGGAAGAGTCAGTGGTTCTTTTTCATCAAGTTTCATAGCTCGCAAGCTCTTGTGAAGCAAATCTGCCATATCAGAGGCAGTGAGGCAATCTACAACCGAGAGAGCGGAGGGAAAGAGCGAAGGGTCTTCGATGGAGCGGCTAGAAAAAATTGACACCACAAGACCTTTGATTACGTAAAACACATATAATTTACTTGAGTAAATCATGATGATTGTATGGCATAAGCTAATTAATTTCAAAAGAGAAAAGAAAAAGATTTGGTAGATAGTTTTTTGGAGAACAAGGAAGGCAGGTTTATTGAGACAAAGGAAACAAATAAGTTATGATAGAAGAGATAAGAAAAGTTTCAAAAACTACTGTAGCACTAAGTGCCCGTGGAGGATTCTACTCAAGGCGAGAGAAGATTTTGAAAATAAAAGAAATTAGAGATTTCCGGTGAAGAGGAAAATTTTGACAACCAGAAAAGTTTGGTTGTTATATTCTAGTGTGGTTCTCATATCTTTATTAAATTTGAATAATATAATAGTTGTTTGATGAAAGAAAAAGAACTTAGACACAAATATTGGGAACATTTCCCAGCAGAGTCCATAGTGCATATTGGCAGAACTTGTTTACAAAGATACTCTAATTGTTTTCTTCAGCAAAAGCGAAAGTGATGAGAAGTAAATATACAAATCATGGGGCAATTGCCCCTTTTTCATAGAAATGAGTTTTCGAAATGCGAAATATAAGAGAGAGGATGAAGAAATTAAAATAAACAAAACTGGTAATGTACAGTTTAATTTTGCTCTATTCCAAGGGTAATAACATATATAAAAGAAATGGAGTTCGACTAACATCCACAGCTATTTCACCTAAGCAAAGCACTATGCATGAAGTACTATCCCTTGGCTCAATAACAAATTTGTGAGTTTCTCAGATATAAATATGTATCATTCTGCATCAGCTGGTCAGGCATGCCAATCTCCAATTTGAGCAACCAGAAAACCAAACACTGCTGCTTTGTTCGGAAAAAGAAATTGATCTTCCGGGGTATCTATGTTTTCGAACTAGAGAATCCAGAGTTCACCGTCAGCAGCACAGCATATTGCATGGTTACTAGTACCAAGAGTAAACTTATCTTGGCGGAAATCCAGCTTGGCGTGCTCGATGGCTTCTATCAGATGGTGCAGGGCCCAGTATCCCCTGTGAGTTAGAGTTGTTGCTTATCAGTGGTCGCTCAGATTGATGAACATCATAATTTTCTGTTCTTTTTCTCCTTTTCCATGCTTCAAATTTTGCTGTGTCAATGCCCTTGTGAACTTGCGGAGGTCCTGGTGTTCTGAATCTTTGTTGCCTACCGGCTGTTGAGCCATTGAGTTGCGATGTTCCAACCCCTTCTTCTTCCTCTCTCTCCTGCTTCAATTTGGAGTAGATCTGATTGAGTCGATCCCCCGATTGGTTTGAGAAAGTTGAAACATAGTTCCACAATCTCATTGTCATTCCTGCATATTTCGATTGAGACTTATTAGATCTAGCAAAGGTCCTATTCCCATTACCATCTATACCAAAAGAGAGAGATACTTACTATCTTGCTTGTACGAATCCTCTTCGTGTTCTAAAACAACTTCATCTATTCTCTTCCCAAGGATTTGCAAATATCTCCGGATTTTGAAAAGCACCTATTTGTGGGTCACACATGATTTTTTTTTTTAAAGATTATCAGAAAAAGACGCAGCACGCCCAGCACTATGGACGATGGAAGATAAAAAAAAAATATTTAATTAAACCTTTTCCTTTGGGAGATCCGCACTAATTGTTTGCAATCTTTGTAGACGTTCAAGTGTTTTGATTTCACCAGCCAATACATCTTCACACCATTCCATCCATTTCTGCTCCTTAAACTGCTCGTAAACTTCCTCATCATCAGACATCTCTCCCTCTTCCTTCACCAACGGCTCAGCCTTTTGGGTTCTTCGAGGTCCAACAACATCTTTTGTTGTTATTAGATTGGCAGGACCAGATTTACCTTTTCGATCTCTTGCAGGTGCTTTAAATTGATTGATAACAACCTTTTTGGAATTTTTACGTGATGCTTTGGCATTTGTGTTTTTCCCTCCTGCCGCAGAAAGTTCCTGCCAAAAGTTATTTGCAACGAATGTTATTAAGAAAAAAAGGTATCTCAAACAAAATATATTATAAGCACGTAATATTCACCATTTCCAGAAGTGCAGTGGCCCGCTCCTTTAGGTTTGGAGCACGAGGTAAAAAAGTCTCATGGTGTTGAAGTTCAACAGGAGCAATCTTCTTTGCAAGTCCAAGGCTCTCGTCTAATCTTATCTTCTCCCAGTTCCCAAAACCATGATAAAGTATTCCCAGAAGCAATCTCGCATCATCAACTGAGAACCACCAAACATGTCAAAAAAAGATTTAGAATGGAAAAACATAAGACAGGACAAGTTATTGAATACGCTCTCGCACGTACTCTGATTCCAACCGCAACCCTTGGACCAATTTGAAGGTTTAAGGTACGACAACACCCGAAATTGTGTAATTGGATCGTCATATCGACTAATACGCTTTGATAAGAGCTGGAGTCCTTCCACACGTTTCAATAGTTCGTTTGCTTTTACTGGCACACCAAAGAAATCCAACACAGGACCCTGCATTAAAATAGCAAACAAGAAAGATTGGAGATAATTTCCGTGGAACCAGCGTCCAGTTCATATATTTTTCTTATTTCAAGTTTTACCTTTGATTCAAAGTCTCCTGTTTCAACAGATTCCCGACAACCGTCAATTAAAGCATCAAAAAGCTCAACCTGGGCTTCCTCCGGGGCTGCTTCGACAACACCACCCACCTCTTCCGCAATACATGCAACTTGATTATGGTTACCAAACTTCATGACCTTTTAAGTACAATGAAAAATGTCAAAATGTTTCGAGGAGCCTTAAATGGATAAAGAACATTTTCTGACGTACAGTTCGATAAAATCGTTGTGCATCTCTCTTAGGGAGATTTCCATAGGACCAGCCTCTCACTTGAGCTGTAGTCCCCTCTAATATTGGAGTTGAGGGAACAAAATATTCAGTTTTTCTGCGCTTTTGACTTCTATCTGGAGGTTCAGATCCTTTCTTTTTTCTTTTACTGGTCCTGTCAGGATGGCTCCTATCATGATCCACATAACTCTTCGTATTCCTAGCAGCCCGTGGTGCAAGAGCTTCCTGTACAAAGATAACACAAGTTTAGAAAAGGCGATATATAATTAGACAAAAATCTATTACATAGGAAGGAGGTCATATTATTATTGAAGAGAGAACTTTTACGTCAGCTGTGACCACAGATTCAGGTTTTATCCAACGACTCCAAAAGGACCCATCATCTTCAGCGTTACAAAAGTTAGCAACCTAAATGCACATAAAAGTTAGCAGAGGAAGATATTTTAAGCAATGAAAAATAGATTCAAAGAATTATGCCAAGAACCCTGCAACGCAGACTTGGGCTACTTTGCTATCCTGACGGACAGGAAGAGGAAAAAACATATGAACTTGCCTTAAAAGCACCCAACAGTTCATGCTCTGATTCGCCAGCATCCTTTTCCTCTACTTGCTCTGCCCTCTCTAGAATTTCGTCAATATCCATACTTAACAGCCGCTTTTTACTTTCTTCGTCATTTTTATCCTCTTTAAAAAGTTCTTCTGCTCCAAATCTTAATATTGCAGAAAGCTCGTTCTGGAATATAAGCAATGGTTAGTTCTTATAGAAGTTAAACATCGAAAGAAAATCTGACAGAAATTCAAAAGATGTCCTTACCTTATCAAAGTTAGCTCCCTTTTTAGTTTCCCGCTTCTCCAGCCTACCCTCCGCATTTAGTTTTTGAATAACCAAATGATCAAGAACCTAAGAAGCGCGGACAAAAAAAGTTAGGACTAGATATGAAATATAAATCTGGTTTTCAAGCTATCTCATCCCTAAGTAATTGATTTTCAAACATGGATCTGATAACATGAATAAGTGACAACGCAAATGAAGAGAATGAAAGACTAAGAAATTCATTGCTGCGGCTAAAGAATTTTATTGGCGTCCTACCATTTTTCTCTTGGCGCGCTCTAGGATCTCTTCCTCAACACTTTTGCTCGTGACAAATCTATAAATGTTCACAACTTCTTGTTGCCCAATTCTGTGCGCTCGGCTCATCGCCTGATATTAATAATATTGGGATTCCATTATAAACCTATAGTGATAACCAGTAATTATATCCAAAGGAAGATACCTGCAGATCATTCTGTGGATTCCAGTCAGAGTCAAATATAACGACTGTATCAGCAGTAGCAAGATTGATACCCAGACCACCAGCTCGGGTCGAAAGAAGAAAGCAGAAGTCGTCACTAGCAGGAGCATTAAAATGATCCATTGCTTGCTGTCGAAGTTCTGCCTTGGTACTACCATCCAGTCTCTGGAACTGGAAACCTCTAAGAGAGAGGTATTCTGCCAGGATATCTAACATTCTTACCATCTGTGAAGCAAACAAGCATCATGATAAATTCATAAAGTTCCAAGCAACGACAAGATGAAATAATTAAAAGGGCTCCTAATTTTAAATGAGTTCCAGCCTTTTAATAAATAAAGTTCAAATCGTCGACAAGGCAAAGTTCTATAAAAATATTTGTGATACGTAAAACATACAGTTTTAAAAAAAAATTAGATACAACTACAAGAAATAGCAAGAGAGTAATGGAATATCATTTGTCAAAGTATTCTTTTCAATAAAAGCAAATCTACTGAAAAGAATAAATGTCATCAACTGCACCTGCGGGAAAATAAGCACACGCTACTTAATCTAAAACACGCGAACAAAGGAACAGCAGAAGAATATTAGATATGATAAATCACAACATTCATGCAAATAGATTGTAAGCCCCTAGGAAAAAGAAAAGCCACTGAACCCGCACCTGCGAAAAGATAAGCACGCGATGCTTAGTCTCACGCAGTCTAACCAGCAGCTTATCTAGGATAACCAGCTTTCCGCTGCTTAGGATAATCTTATCCAGTTTAGTGTTATCATTAATGTCACCACCATATCCATGGTCTGCACTTTCAAATAAGAAAGGATGATTGCAGCACTTCTTCAACTCCACCACAATGTTTAAAAGTGAAACCTGTTGATGGTAAATAAGAGCTCGTTAGCTGGGATTTATAATACCTGCAAACTCAAAAAAAAAAATGCTGCGTGCAAATTTAAGTGATCCACCTAATTTACAGTGGGGATTAAAAGAGAGTAACTATTTCATAACTATGAACATGTGAGCCTGGGTGCATCATAAAGTCGCACCTGATTACCGCGCACCCCTTTATTTAAATCATGGAAGTTGCGCTCCAGTATCCACTTGTAGTACCTAAAACAGAACAATGGAATTATGTTAAGCATAAATAAAGGTACCGAGTCAAGACAACTTGGCTGGAGTTATGCTTACTGTTTCTGAAGAGGGGACATCTCAACTCTTAGTATACGCTCAATTTTTGGAGGCAAAGACTTTTCAACATCCTTGATCACTCGTCGTAGAATATGAGGTCTCAATTCTAAATGGAGATTCGCGAGCTAAATTCGAGAGAAGTATAAGCTAGTGGACGACTGAATAATAGCTAAACTATATTTCATTAAGACAGCATGCGATTATGCAATGGGCAACGCTTACCTCAGATTCATTAAATGAGCTAAGGTTCTTGTAGTTTTGAACAAACTCATCCTTATTCTTAAACTTAGCAGGATCAAGGAAGTGGAGCAGAGCCCTGCAAGAACAAAAATAAGTCATTTATCAAAAGAGCTGAGTGCAATGGTATAAAAGTAGAATAAACTGTGTTAGCAGTGAATCACTATGTGTCAGAACATTAAGAAAATCCAATATAAGATCATCAGAATTCTCAAGATCATAGCTTGCATCAAAGAAGAGTGGATTAACCACATAGAATAAACAAATCAACACTGCCAAAGATTGTAAACAAAGAACGTTAACTCTCGACAGAGCCAGGATTACTATAAAAAACAAGGAGAGAAAGCATACCACAGCTCTTCGACACTATTCTGTAGTGGAGTACCAGTAATAAGCAATTTATTCTTCGTGCTAAATTCCTGCAGATAAGATGCACTAACCATTCTGAACAACCAAAAAGGGAATCTTTAGAATAGATAAAGGTTATTGGGTAAGTAACATACCAAAAGGGCCGTGTACAGCTGTGCCTCACTATTTTTCAGTCTATGTGCTTCATCCACCATCAAGTAAATCCACTTAATCTTGGAGAGAACAGCTTTATCCTTAAGAACCACCTCATAGGTGGTCAACAGAGCATTGAATTTTATGGGCCGGCCAACTTTCTTTTCATTGTAAAATTCGTATTGCTGACAAACCTGAAGCCAGAGGATTACACAAATCAAAATTCAATAACAAAGAGGGAGAGAGGAGTTAAGATGTTGTAAGAAGTTATTGTTTTACTCAAACTGGGGGAGATAGAAAATTAAATCCAAATGAAAACAAAAGACAATGCACGTGTTGAATTTGGATTAAAAAATGTTTAGGCCCGAGAATAAAAGAATTAGATAAAAGATTATATATATATATATTTATTTCATTAGTTTCTCACCTCTCGACTCGCCCGGGTGCCAACATATACTATTATATTCATGTCAGGAAGCCACTTTCTGAATTCTTTAGCCCAATTAGCTAATGTTGACAAAGGCACAACGACAAGAAAAGGACCTGGTATTTGTTGGGTATTCTGCGACAAAATAAGTTGATAAATAGAGAAATGTTAACTCATGAAGAGTGGGATGCTGAGAACAAGATTATCAACTAATGAGCAAACGTGAGTGCTCAATTGAAAACAATTCTAACCTGCAAAAACCCAAGCATTGAAACGGACTGAACAGTCTTACCAAGACCCATTTCGTCAGCCAAAATGACATTAGTGTCATTAAGCCAGCTGGAAAATGAAAGGAAGCGAACCATTAGACCAAGCAGACAAGTAAGCATGATCAGCAATTATGAAATGAGATACGAAACACACCTGTTCACAAGAAAATTCAAACCCTGCAGCTGATAGTCCCGTAGCGTACCTCCGCTTAGCCACTCAGGCTGCTCCTCAAGCTTCCGCAGACTTGCTAAACAGAACAGTAATCATTACAAAGTGTTAGATAAAAGTTATGTTTACCTTCCCTATAATCCCAGATATAAAGGTGGAGAGTAAACATAAATTTGCAACCACAGAAAACTACCACAATCAACATAAACCTACCAAAGTTTTCGCAATTTTCCTATTACACGGTATTGCTCACATTCATGAGCTGCTTAGAAGAAAATAGAAAAACAATCATGTGAACCACAGAAGAAAGCATCATGAAAAAGTCTTCTTTTGTGAATTAGCAAAAGACAGATGCTGGTCAGCCTTTTATCAAAATTACATTAGCATCTTGTTCAAATTCCAGAGTTGACAAATAAAGAAACCAGACAAGCAAAAACCATTTTCCAAGGTAAAAAGAAAGTTTCTCCAATATAAAGAACTCTTCTATGCTTTCCATAATATGGGAAATAGAAAAGAAAAAAAATATAAATACTAATTTTTACGTAACAGACCTTTCCCTTTTGTACGTTGCTGTTCCACCATTTTTCCTTGCACTGCAATTGAAACTTCACGAGCCTGAATCATAGATAGAAATGAATTCTCAAGCATTAGAGCGACTAGATTCCTTTATGGATCTGATTTTGAAGAAATGGACCTATGTAGGGTAGAAAAGTATAACAGACAACTTCAATAAGCAGAAGGAGAATTCTTTAGACTGACTAAAAACGTTAATATTTTATAAGCATGAGTTTTTCCTTGAAAAATTTTCGAATAACTAACAGCTATCACCTCATAACTACAGATTTTGAATATGTCCGTCTTATTACTACTACAACGAAGGAGAAAAGAAACATAGTTGGACAAAGAATTGCAAAATAAAAGCCAAAATAGCAATGCTAAAGCAGATCCCGAACCTAAAAAACCTCTTACCTTGAACTCATCGATAGCAGCTTGTGCAAATGCTATATCGACATCCTTCTCCCTATATAAACACCAAAAGAGAATTGATAGTTGAGGGGATAGAAGGATACGGAATTACAAGTTCAACAAAAAGCGCTTAACATATGAAACAAAACTAAATCCATATAAATAAAAAAAGAAAAAGGGAAAAAAGAAACAAGATCCAAAGTGTGTTTAGAGACTGACACTGCAGCGGAAAAGGGGAAGCCCAAGTTACGAAACTCTTTACTATCGCATTAAAAAGAGGAAACAAATCATTTGACAAGTACTCATTTTTCTTGAAATGGCAAGGAATACCAACCCAAAACAAACGACAACATTCACATTTCCTTCCATCAAAAAATCAATAACGACAACAAAAAAGTTGTGGAAAGTTATTTCCGAAGATAGATGAAAAAAATATACCAAGTAGCTTCAGCATAAGAAAGCCCTTGCCACTTTACAAGATACTCTGGCACCACGTCACCTAAATCATCTTTGCTGATTCGATCTGCAATTATTCTTTCTACCTAAATAACAGAAACTAAATTAGCTCACATGAGGAATGCTCCAACATAAAATGCAGAAAAACGATAGATGCAAACAAAGGGGGAGGAGATGTAAAATGAGATTGCAAATTTGACGTACTGAATAAAACTAACCTGACAATTCTGCTTAATGATGTCCAGATCCATTTCTTTGCTCACATCATTGACCTCAATCTAAAAGGTTGAAAAATAAAAATTTCAGATATTAGATACCATGACAACGTTACTGACATATATATCTGACACATTCCAAAACATTCTGTGGCAGCACATGCCTAATACGATGGTGCCTATATATAAACAAAAAGTTATCAACATACATGGTACACATGTTTTAACAAGAAAAATAAGAAATAGAACCATGACATGGACCATCAGTGTTATCTTATAGGATAATCCCATGTAAATATAAGGATACAATAACTCAGAAAATAATGCCGCCAGTCAAACATTACCTCCTCTCGTGAGAGTGATGTCCTGTACCTAATCTCCTCTGTCACTTTCTTTGTGTAGTTAAGTACCTTCTTGAAGCCACTAAGCTGCAGGAACAGAGCATACACAACGAAACAATGATTTAGAAAAGAAATCAACATCATCACAAATACAATTTTTCAAACCAGTCCACACAGCAGATATTCCAAGCTGTAAAAGTGGCGGGAAACATCGTGGGTACCGTATAATACATTGATCAAAAGAAAAAAAAAAGTATCATTCGGACATACATTCTGGAGATCGCTCAATGCCTTCCACTGACAATGCAAGTGTGATTGACCTTTCCACTTTATTAGGAATTCCATTTCATTCCAATCTGGTTGAGTATCAAAAAGTTGGCTTAGTAGCACGGGAACAGTTAACTTTTCATTCGTGTGAGCATCTCCACTGATGCCCTTTGGCTGATGCCAAAGCACTTTTTCAATAGCATCACAATCCTCCTCTTCAATGTCATCCTAACAAACAAATATCAAAAACAAGAAGGAAAATAGAGGATATGAGTCCTTCAAAATCCGGGCTTCGCTTCAAAAGGGCTCTAGTCAAGTATCTAACCTTGAAATGAAACAACAATTCATACCTTTTGTGTTTTTCGATTTCTCCCATCATCTATTTCTTCACTGTCCTCACTCTCGACATAAGACACTTTACGAACTGATCTGGTGGAGCTCCGAACTTCACTACTCTGTCCTATATTATTTGTAGACCTTTCATTGTTTTTCCCTAGAGTTGTCCGTCTTCTGGGCATGCTTCTAAAACCCTCGTCAATGTCATTGTCAGAATCATCCTCTGAGAAGTACTCTTGATATGATGGTTTCCTCTTTTGACGACTAGAAGCCTGGGTTGATTTCCTATCGAGTCCAGAGCTTAACTTGCGGGAACCTTTACCTTGTTGCCTAACCTTAGGCTTTTTTGTGTCGTAGTCATCCTCGGAATCGGGAAGACCGAAATCATCATCACTGTCAGGATCTTCATCAGAAACGTCCCAATCTTGGTCATGCTAAAAGAAAACAACCACTTAGTTGGAAGAAATCTCATCAAAACTATAACGAGTTACACGCTAGAACACAACATTTTACTACAATGAAGTGTTCTCCTTTCAAATAGTAAACGTAATTGAGAAAATGGCTCAGAAAGTATCTACTTCATTGTGAAAAAGAAATGTCTCCCGACACAAGAACAGTTAGAAATTAGACCTTCTTCCTTGCATCACCACCAGGAGCAGCATCATAGGGCTCAAAGTCAGCGTCTTCAGGGTCATCCTCTGATGAGAATAAGATCACAATGTTACTGAAGCTAAAAACTAAGTATTTGGCATGAGAAAGAAAAAGTGAAAAACCCGACACAAGTTTCTAGAACCGTTACAAATTAAACAATGCAGTGAATCTATGAAGGAAAAGAAAATAACAAGAGTTTACCATCTTCCTCTTCTTCATAGTCGATATCAGCATCACGGTTGTCGTCATCATTACCATCAGTGTAGTGAATATTCTTTTGAATTGCTCTTGAGGTCCTTGACTTGCTATGGATAGAAGATCCTGACTTGGGCAGTGATCTAGAATTTATAGCATTGCCATACACTTTGTATTGCACATGGTCACTCTGATTATCTTCATCTTGTTCGTAATATTCATCAGACAGCATTTCCTCAGCTGGAATATCAGCTTGACCACTCTGCTGCTTGTCCATTGCCTCATTTTCATTTTCAGAATCAAATTTTTCGCTGTTTGATAGATTATCTTCAGAATGTTTGTAACCAGAATGAGAATGTTTGGCAGAATCAGAGCCCTCTCTGTGTCCAATTGGCTGACAGTCTTTCCAAAAGGTGGAACCCCACTTACCAGATACACCCATTCTCCTTCCCGAAGGTTGGTATTGTGAATCCAAAGGAAGAGCTACCCCTGACTGGTTTTGCTGCCTAATACTAGATGCTGGTTCTGCTTCACTTGGATACTGAATGTCCATGTTCATGTCAAAACCTCTTTCAGTATAAGTAGGATCCATATCTTGATGTAAAGGTGAACTCTGGAAAGTAGGAGCGTTTTGCGGGTCCTCATTCTCACCAAGAACACTATGTGATACAGTATCGTTTGAGTAGTTCCTAAAGAAAGCCATCTTCTCACATGAAAGTAAGCAATGAATTTCCTGCAGTCAGCGACAAAGACGAAGATTGAATTATTGTAAAATGGTACTAACACTTTACAGTAAGTTAAAGTAAAGTTTGAGAGAGGAACATAAAATCAGGAGATTCATACCAATTGAAATCAAGTGTAGAACACAGATCAAAACACGTTTACACTCCAAATCGAATCCTAAACCCTCAAAAAGGAACCCTAGAAATCAGAAGGAGCAAAGGAGAAGGTTATGATAGAGAGACGACGATAAACTCAGGAAAAAATCACTAAAAACAACGAGGCGGCAATGATTAGGGAAATCAAACAATCTCACCGCAGCGGGATAATCTAATCGGAAAATTTAAAACGTTTTCTGTGGACCGAACCTTGTCTGGTGATGGTAGATCCTAATTCAGAGGTCGTCCCGTTGAAAGACGCTCACCGGTTACCGAGTTTTGGATGGATCGTCCGCGGCTTGCAAGAGAAGGGATTTTCAAGCGTATGTATGTTTGTTTGTGAGATTGGGGTTAGCGGACGCTCAAAGTTTTTTTGGTTGTATATAATTAACCCTTTTCTCTAATCATCCTTATTGTTTTTATATTTGGCATTTAGTCTATTTTTTCCACGGGTTGCCAATCATATTATTTTAGGGTTACGCTCCAAACTCCAATGTCTGCGTTTCATTATAACCCGAGTTTTCCAACTTAACCGAACCAATTTTGGTTTTCTTTTTTTTTTAAGTTTGGTTGTTCAAATTATAGATTGATCAGTAATATATTCAAATAATTTCGAATATTGGTTAACCATAAGAATTGTCCGAACAGATCCGCAAAGAAAAAAACAATATCTAATCAATTTGATATCTAAATTTTTTTTGAAAAAAAAAAACTGAATCAAGTTATACTAACTCAACTAGAGTTTGATCTGCGTTTTTATCTCCATATTCTTTTCAAACATCAACTTTCTGTTGAGCCACAAAGTTTGTATCATGATCAATATGTTTCTCTTCTTCGTTTATTTCAACAATGCTCATAGAATCATCATTAAGTTTAAGTTTGTAACTATCATTATATTAGACACAAAAATAATAATAGTCAATTAGCATATCAATATAAATAGAGGTATAAATCAAGATTAACAAATTAGAGGCCAAATAATAAATTTACATTCTTTTAGTTCCTCTGTTTCTTTTATGATAGGATTGAAACCCAATTTGGAGGAATCATAAGCATTTGATATTTGGAGATACCTAAATTTTTTTTGTACAATTAGTAATCAAAGTTAAATGAAATAAAAAATGTATATACATTATACTTCTAAATGAACCGATTTTAGCAAATTGGATCAAACACACAACCACACCAAATTGTGCTTCCTTTCTATGAGTTTCCCTTTCCTCAACAAACTTTACCCACAAACAATATTGTATGTGCTCATCACTGTAAATATTATGTCAAATATTTTAATCAAATACTGATAGAGTAAACCATAGAACAAAAGAAATATTAAAATAAACTTCAGATATGAATATGAGATTAAACTTCGAAGCTCTCCAACATCTATGGCTTGTCTAAAGATGTCTATATCTTAAAAAATAGCAAGATTAATTAATTGATGTTAAAATAAATATAGCAGAATATGATTAATATAACTGATTTAAAATAAGTATAGTAAAATACTAGGTGTTTTGCCCGCACATGCAGACATAAATATTTTATAGTTACTTATTAATAATGTCATTACTAATTAAAATACTATAATAATAAATTAGTTTTATGTTTTCATTTAAATTTTTTATGTATTATGAATTTTTTTTTAAAAATTATGTATATATATTCACTATTAATAAATAAATTTTAGAAATCACTCAATATTATCTTTTCAATTATATAATATTAATGATTTTACTTGATTAATATTTGGTTATGTGTTTTCTATTTTTTAAATTTTAAATTTTTATTAAACGGTATTTTTAGATAACAACACAATATCTATAAGAATTATCCTTTTATTTAAAATATATTTTTAGATTTTGGATAATTCTTAGTATTATTCATTATTAATTTTAATCACTTACATAATAAAAATCATTTAATTTCGTTTTTATTTTAGAGTTAATTTATTTAATTGTTCATTAAGGGTATAAACGATATTAACCGCTCTACTTTTTAACTTGAGAGTTCGAATGCGAAAAATCACTTTACAAATAATAATATAGATGAATAAGTAAAAATAAAATACCAATTAACAAATCAATATTTAATTGACCACTCAAACAAAATTTAATTCTGCTAAGGAAAGAAACATATCATCATTCTGGAAATTATAAGGCTTAATAACCGTTTGATAGATGAAAGTGATCTTGTACATAAGTTTTGTTGGTCAAAAATGTTTTTCGGGTTCACTAACTTGAAAGTTGTCAGTAGTTTTTCATTCCCCAACAATGCATTGATCCCCCCAAAGATCTCAAATAGTTCTTCCTACAAGTAGCATTAACTTTGATTTCCTGGAAGAACATGCATCACAATTCAATTAGAAGACGAATTCTGTTAAACAAATATTAAACTGAAAACAAAAAAAAATATTGCATTGTATACCCTTTTGTCTCCAAGAATGATCTCTAAAGTCTCACCAAAACCGGCTTGAGATGGTTTCCAGGTGTGGATGACTTTGACTTCAATCATCCATGTTGTTTCCCACGACATAGTCTCATCAAGGTACACAATCTTTTTCTTAGAAGACATTTTGAGAAATGTATTGAAATTTGTGTTTGCTTTGAGGTTAAAAAGTTGTATATATAGGAAAAGAAAAGTTTGACGGTTTAGGGTATTCCAATTAAATATTATTTCTTAAAATTAGTTGGGTGTTTAGTAAGATTTTTCCATTTCCTAATATCATGCATTCAATATTAAAATATTTATAGTAAGATTTTCAATCAAAATTTAAATTATTAATTCTATCTTTTCATGAAAATTTTACCTTCTAAATATTTTATATATAATGAATCGAGATCCCTTCCTAACTACTCAGATATAAAACTTCCAAACACCTGAATGTATATTTTTATATTCTTCATTTTTTAATATTACCTAAAACTTCTCACACATATTTGCCTTTTTATTTCTGTATTATATCATTCATATACTAATGTGTTTGTTATCTAATACATATGAATGTAAAATAAAGTGAGGACTAAACAATGGAAAAGACAATTGATCATGAAGTGCGTACTCATACCGTCTAATATACTGCTCTAAATATTTATCATAATGGTGTGACCATTCTATAGAATGTCATATTTTCAGATTTATATTTACCAATATTATTATTTTTATGGTCTTTATATACCATTTTTATCCTCATATAGATCAATAATTACTATATTGAGGGTCAAACAAGTGAGAATGCAATGATTTAGGATGTCAGTATATGAGCATATGCATTTTTAGTGGAAGAAAAAAACAGTTAATCCTATTCAAATAGTTGACAATATGATGATCGTGGTCCATATGTTTAAAAAAAAACATCATGTAATATTTGATATTTTACCATAAGATGGCGATATTCTAAAATTCTTGCAGCTCTACATATAGTTTATTGTGAAATAAATTCAAACTGTGGCAATGCTTATTATTATATTCTTGTATTGTTCTATCTTTCTATCTTTTTAATGGATATTCATTCTAATTTAATTGATCATAAAAATGACTTGCCAGAGATGACGTGTTTTGAGATTACATTTACTAATGTATCGCTCTTACAAGATCATTAGTTTGTAATCTCCGTTTGTCTTAATATAACGTGTGTAAAATGTTACTCAACCCTGACAAGGCTATATAGATTTGATGGCATGATTATTTCCAATTTATCTTAGCTAAACAGTTATTAGTTACCAGAATTTGAATTCTTTATTCGTGTTTGTATATCGTGTTGTTTATACTCTATGATTATGACAATATACATATGTAGTATTACACTGTTAAGTTTTCAGTTATTGTTGATCGTAAAAGTAGGGTTTATAGAATACATGTACATGTTTTGAAAATGATGATAATATACATATTTTGGTTTTGATTTAGTTATAGCCACATAAAATATGATATCAGTTTCACATAGTTTATATAATTAAAATCCTATATATTGTGATATTCAGTTTTCTATATTTCAAATAATGATGACCACTTTAAATGAGATATTCAGCTTATGTAGGAAATTATAATTTCTGCTCACTGATATCTCTCACACATACGAAATATTAAATCATCCGGTAAAATTAGTTTCCCATTAAAATTGATATTGTTTATATAACTGCCACTAAAAACTTGATTTTCTGCTGAGTGATATTCTCCCATACATATTAAAGAAAGAAAATCATCCAATAAATATTGAATCCTAAAATAACTTGGATATATATTTTGTGACATTTATTGTTAAATATGAATATTCATTTAACATATTTGAAATATCTTCTCATGAAATTTTTACCTCATAAATGTTTTTATATATTAAATCGATATTTTTTCCTAACTCAAAACGGTCCTTACACGTCTAGCGGTATAATCTTTTTTGCTCTTTATTTTTTAATTTGCTGTTTACTTTGCAATTCATTTCTTTATTGTTATTCGCTTGAATTTCTACATCTTTATGATACTATTAGTTTTCTTATTCCTCATGCATATGAATGTTAAAAACTTTGAAGGCCAAACAATTGAGAAGGAAATATACAATAAATTGAGTAATATTTCAGATGCAATACTGCCTGAGAAGTTTGACGAATTTTTTTTTATGGATTTGGCAACAAGAGATAAAATTATACTTTACGCATTTGAAGTTTGATAAATACTTTATTGAGGACAAACTAGTTAATCATGTTGGAAATACTGATGTTTTCATTTTATCAAGTGCTATGGCGTGGATCCTTGGTGAATATATGTGTAAATGAGTGATATTAAACCGACTCATCGACCCCTTTTATCCGTTATATTTTCAGGAAAAATCTTCAAAAGCCTTGTGGGTATCTTTGGAGAAGAATTACAAATCAATGTGATGAGGAGCCAACATTTTGCCAATGTTATATTCTTATACTTCCAAATGGTGGACTTTAAACCTATTATTCAACAAATGGAACAATTTTGTTCTATTTACTGCTAGTTGACTTCAGAGGGTATTCCGTTTTGTAATATTTTTATTGTAAAATGTTAGATAGAGAAGCTTCGTGCGAGTTAAGTTAATTTCAGGAATTAGTTAAGACAAATTCGAGGTAGGTTTACGTCTCTAGATGATATACTCAGCAGGATGAAGATTGAAAATCCAAACAAAAACCTCATCATAGATCAGTCGTGTTTCCTTCCACATGAGAGTATTAGCTTGTTTCCCTGTTTGATTGTTTTATGTCTCAAGAAGTCCATTTATTGCCTAGGCTTCTAGGCAATGTTTAAAAACCAACACGAAACGATCTTCAAAAAATCTGGTCCTACTAATAAGAACTCAAAAGAAATTTCTCACAAATATGGTAAACAATATTGATTTTTTGGTATTTTGGTTCAAGAGATATCAAATTTTTTAAATCCGAATTTGAAAGTCAAGTTAAAAAAAAATTCTTACAAAAGCATTAGTGTTTTTAATATTTATCTAAAAATTAATTTTCATTATATTTTATACTAATTTTGAAGTTATCATAATTTTTCATAAATTGATTTAAATAGTATTAAGAGCTTTGATAATTATTTTGAATTTGTATAACTATACACTTGTGCCATAGCCATTTCACATATTGATTTTGTACTTTTTCCTAAATAGTGATACACTTCTTATAATTTTTTTTAAAAAAAATTAGTAACATAGATGATGTGCTTTGATGGAGGTTTGAAGACTGCAATTGAGTTTCTGGTATAACAACATAAATCATAAATTGAGTGGGCCCTGTAAGTTTGTTGCATGCAAAATAGAACGTGGTTAGTTGAATAATAATCAGATACAGTTATTAAAAAGTCAATTTAAAAAAAAAAAATTGGTCCAGTGGCAATTTAAATAATATTTCAGAGTAGATTGAGGGCAATTGTTAGCAATGATTCTAAATTAATAGTATTGATGATACCAAATAAGCAATCTTCACCATCTCAATATTTATCGAAACCAATTAAGCATCACCATAAATTCTTTAACGCCGGTGAAGTTTGCAAAAGCTGTGAAAACTGCAACCTTTACTTTCCTCTTTTTTGAATCGATTCATATCTTGAAAATCATTTGGACACCTTTTGTTGTTCTCCTTCGTTGATTCTGACGGGAAGAAATTAAACCATCACAAAACTTAAACAATCACATCGGTCAGATCATCGTCCTCTTTTCACCTGTTTATTGTTCTGCAAATCTTTGTCGATCGTGATCAAAATTTTTGTTTAGTACTGAGAAATTAATTGATGATTATAAAAATCGTGATAAAGAAAATGTGGTAACTGTTTATGGTAGATAAAATTATAACGTGGTTAGAGTTTTGATACAAATAGATACAGTTATTTAAAAGTTAGTTTTTTAATAAAGTAGGTCCAATGGCAAAAAAATAATAATGCAGGTAACAGTAGGGGCAAATAATAGGAGTGATCCTATATTAATAAGATAAATTCTCTTAGATAGCTCATTTTAGTTTGTTTGTCACAAAAATAGTTTTTAAAGAAAAAAATGACCAAAATGTTTTTTTAGAAACTAAAAAATGCATTTATATGCGTTTATAACCTTAGGGTTAACTAATTTGGACTTTAGGGTTTAGAGTAAAGGGGTGGGTTTGAGGTTAGAGTTTCAAATTTCAAAAAATAAATAAAAAAAAAATCAAAATTTTTTTAAAAAATGTCTATTTTGGTTATTTTATTTTTTTAGGACTATTTTTGTGACAAAAACTTAAATAGGCTATTTAAGAGAATTGCCCTATTAATAATATTGATTAACTTTTAGATTTCTTTTTAAGTTTATTTAAAATGTTTGTTGCATATTTCCTTGGTGTTCTTGATTTCCTTGGTGAACTTGAAGCATACGAAGATGAAGTTTATCCACTTGACAATTTCGGACCAAAACATTATCTTGAATTCACTATAATGGAATATAAATAAGATGTGATATTTAAATTTATATTAATATAAAGATTATTAAATTATTATTATTAAATATATATTCTTATCAACTTTATACTTATACAACGGCTTGGTCTTAAATGAAGCTTTTGGGGGAAACTAGCTCAAGACTTCTATAATAGCTGGACCTCATCTTTTGAAAAGATGTTTTGTTGTGTTTTGAGTGATTGGATAATAACTCTAAACATATGTAATTATATTAGATTTTTTAACTAATAAATTTTCTTCACAATCTAACTGTTTATTTAAATATGATTTAGGTGAAATTCTCATTCAAGATGGAGGTTATGTATCATGTTTATTTTTTAATCCCCTCACTACAGAATTCGATAATTTTCATTACATGTAAACATTAATATATTGGATGATAATTAAATTCATATACCTTTCATAATCATAAGAATATAACTTAATTTGGTTAGGATTTTTCATATGTTTTCCTTGAATGAGAAAGAAAGAAGACTCAAGACATGAGAAACATCTACTACGTAGTTATTGGTTTACTAGTTTAATTTTACTAATGTATGGAATGTCTTTATTATGTATTCATATATTATGATCTTTAAATTCATAAGATTTATGTAGGTCGACTCACATTTTCTTGGTAAAATTACAAACATTTTAAATATATGTTTAAAGAGTTTATATGTGATACAATAGAGTACTAATATTTTTTACCAAGAATGTATTGTAGGTAACATTTGGTATATCTACCTATTAGTAGTCATAATAATTACAGAGATGCATAGGTGAGACAAAAACATAATTCAATATACAAAAATTTACATATTTAAGTATATAATACAAATTATTATATCAACTCATGTATTCAATAAACAACTAATTTTCCAAACCGATGAAATTGTATAAGTAAAAAATTTTGGTTGACAAGAAGGCGTTGCCAGCAAGTAAACTGAGATAAGCTTTCATTTAAGTTTGGTTTGAGTAGTATTACGGTAGATACAACACATTAAGTGTATATTTAAAACATTTTCTTATTTTTACAATAAGTTACATTTATTTCCATATATTAAATCTCATGTATATACTGTTTCAAAAAAATGCAATTAATTTGGTATATTTCTAATGTGTCGATTCCATTAATTTGGCAAATATTCATGGTCAGTCGGTAAAATATTATCATACTATACATATTTGATTTTCCATTTTCCCTCTCTCTTTCATGTATATATAAAGGTTGCAATTTGATGCAATGATCAATCATTCGGTTTTCTCTATGATTGAACTTCCAATTTTGCATATTTCAATAAGAGTCCAAATTATACAAAAATAGACCGTGAGGAATGAGATGTTTGGATATGATTGTCAAAAGACTAGTAGTTGCAAATAGGAGTATTGGTCATATATGTTCAAGAAATATATCATGATATATATATATATATATATATATATCATATACATGAAAATATTTTTAGTCATACTATTTGTTCTTATAGGTTCAGATGATTCAAGCAACTCTAAATATTTTTTAATGCATACATTTTATGTCATGCTTAATAAGAATTGCTGGATTTGACTTTCTCATTTCAAAATAGTGCATTCTACAGGCATTACGAGGGTAAATCGTCATAAATATAATTTTTTGTTACTAGTACTCGTGTTGAATTCATATTTCAAAAGAAGACTCCGGAAATATTCTCTTTCATAAAATATAATGAGTTAAAGATGAGATTAATTCATCCCAAATTTTTTTTCGGTTAGAATCTGTTCTTTTTTAAATTATTTGTTAATTTTATTATGTTTTAGTATATTGTTTTATATACTAATTGTTCTTCACCTTTTTGTTAGACATATTAGAAGTTCTTATAGCAGTGGGAATTATGGAGTGGGGATACAACCATAATAAAGGATCTAGAAATTTCAGACTTATTAGATCTATTGTTGACCTTAACTGATATTAAGTGTCTATACCTTTTAATTATTATATTTATTAGCATACTGATGATATTGCTTATTCATTTATATAATTCCTATATAATTATTTTTTTGTCAATCCTAACTTCAGTCCCGATCAAGTGAGTTGTGTTGCATATATATGAGAAAATGGCTGAATATGTCCATACATTCTTGTCATCTTACGGTGATGACACAGTCATTTGCATTTTACAATTTTGGAAGATTAAAGTTCTAGATGGTTAGATAAATATATATATATATTTTAAAATTCAATTATACAATCTACAGAGAAATATATAGAGATTACCAATATGCACAAATGCTCTAAAATAATATTCAATCCATTAATTAAAGCAGTTACTACGTTCAAAACAATATTTATAAGTATGTTCAATTTCTTATATAATGATTTTCCAATATACATTTACACTTTGTTCTTTGGTTATTGGTTGACATGATCTAAAAAGCAAAAAAAAAAATATAAGATATTTTTCCACAATCTATGTGTTTTATTTGAGTTTAGTTTAGCTATATGGACTCTCAGTTATTTATTTTGGGAATATTTACTTATTCTATTTACAAATATTTACAAATAATCAAACAATATTATATGTTACAAAGAAAAATTGTCAAAAAGTTAATAATATAGAACTCTAGAGTATTGTTGAAACAATATAATTTGATTAAATCATATTAATACAATATATAATTTATTAAGTCATAATATAACTGAATTATACATGGGATATTTTCTCATGCAAGTAATTCAGGAACATGTGTTCTAAAATATATTAAAAAGATGAAAGTACATTAATTTTTTCCCAATATGAAGATATAAATATTATACATTCATTACAATCGTTACCTAAAACTTCTCCATTAAAAAAATTGAAACTGAAAAAGCATCATTAATTTAGACTTTCAGATCTGAGTAGAGTTTTCCAGAGTTTGAAATTTGGACTAAAATTTTGAGAGTTTGGGAAACATATCTAAATTCGGAAACGTCTGACATACATCTCATTATTGTTGATCAACATGTTAGTTTCTTATTTTGATTCATTCTAACAGTTAAATGAGCAATAGATTGTATTATTAGATCTTATAATCATATATTTTTTGAAAACACTGTATAAATAATAGGGATGCAGAATAGAAGCAACAATCCTAAAAAAATTTCAAGACATATGAGGTTCTTTGTCACGCTAAGGATGAATGGAGAGTAGTCCATAAAGTTGAAGCGATCCATAATAATGGAGATAAAATGAATACCAACAACATATTCCAAATCTAATTCGTTGATCAAACTATGTGGATGGGAGCCAAGGATCTAAACATACTGAGATAGATGATCATGATCCCCCTTTTTAATTAGTCATTTGCTAACCAGAGATCTAGCATAAACAATACTGCACCAGCCATATGATGACAAATACGATCTAATCAGTTCCAGTGGTGTTGCATTCCTGAAATACCTTCTTTTGAACACATGAGAAAATAGAGTGTATGGTTTCTCTATCAGTCTCCAAAGTTGCTTCCCAAGCATAGCTTTATTAAAATCTGTGAGGTCTTTAAACCCTAACTCTCCTTCGTCCTTAGGACTACATAGTTTATCCCATGATTTCTAGTGCATACCTCTAGTATGTCCCCCCCCCCCCGAACTCCACCCAAACTGTGTCACTGCACTTGTGAGCTTTTTCATAACCGTTTTGGGTATGCAAAAATAGGACATTACATGATTAGTCAGAGCCGTCACCACCAAATTTATAATCACTTCCTTTCCCCCTTAGTGACGAACTTAAATAAAACCAAAAACTTGTGTTTTTGATCCTCCCAAATTCTCTAGAATTCCCAAGTAAGATCCCATTCCGCCTTGATTCTATATACCTAAAATATCTTGTAATTCTTGTTTGATGGGTTCGTCTATCTTATGGCCAAATTGAATCGATGATTTATTAAAATTTATCTGTTGGCCTGACACCACTTCATATTCCTTAAGAATCCTTAGTATTGTATGACATTCTTCTCTTTG
This sequence comes from Sinapis alba, assembly GCA_012274485.2. Lineage (NCBI taxonomy): Eukaryota > Viridiplantae > Streptophyta > Magnoliopsida > Brassicales > Brassicaceae > Sinapis > Sinapis alba. The sequence goes on along the minus strand of MU105621.1, from coordinate 252,784 downwards.
TGATTTGCAAAAGAAAAGGCTTACATCTGCAACAAGCAAATGGGAGATCGGAGGACAAGCCCTTGCAACCTTTATTCCCGTCAGTTGTTTCTCTCTTAGCCTTTATAATATTTGTGACCAATGCTTCCGTGCACATAATGAATAAGTAAGGTTACAAGGGGTCTCCCTGTCGTAGGCCCCTCTGCGGAATGATGTGTCCCTTTGGCTGTCCATTCAGTAAAACTATGTATTGTACCGATGATATACATTCAATCATCAGTTTAACCCAATGATGATCAAATCCCATCCTAGAAAGTAACTCTTGAATAAAAACCCTTTCAATCCTATCATAGGCTTTACTCATATCCGTCTTTATAACCATAAATTTATCCTAACACGATTTGTTAGTCCTTAATCCATGAAACATCTCATGTGCTATGAGGATATTGGCTTCTCATTTTAACTGAATCCCCTTCAACCATACAACACTTTGAGTTTGTGTACTTAAGATGAAGAGGATATAATCAGTAAGCTAGAGTTTAAGAGGAGATAAAGAAGAGTTTGGAGTGAGTTTTACAAGTATTAGGCTGCCTTAAGAGAGAGAGAGAGTTAAGGCAGCGTCTAAACCATAATGCTTAACTCCTTACATTGTGAATATTGTTTAGACACAAGGAAGAGAGAGAGAGAGAGAGAGAGAGAGAGGGAGAGAGAGAGAGAGAGAGACACAAAATTGATGAGAGAAACTTGTATTGAATTTGTCTAATTTGTTACAAGAGATGGTGAGGCCTTTAAATAGGCAATTACTTGCAATAAACAATGATTAAACAAGGAAATACTTAAACAACTAATATAATAGGGAATCAGAGGCAAGTTGGAATGTCCAGAAGGTGAGATAGTGACCTAACCCAACAACTCTTTGGTCGTTAAGCTTGCATGTGACTTCTCCTTGAATTTGAATTCAAATGGCTTTCTTCCCTCCAAAACAGTTTCTGATCGGTGTCAGTCCCTATCTTTGCACATTCTTTATCATGATTCTTTTATCCTTGACTTTGCACATTCTTGATCATTATTATTCAGTCCCTAACTTTGCACCAAATTTATCTTGACCCGGACTTTGCACAAAGCTTCTTTGGTTGATTCAAGGCTGACCCAAACTTTGCACATTCTTGATCTTTCTTGTGCATTCCTTGTGCATTATTTCTTTTGCACTAACTTTTCCCAAGTCTCCTTGATCTTCTCAGCCATGCTTCTTCCTTCTTCCATTTCTTTATTCATTCTAACACTTTCCGTCAAGCTTGACGATAGGAGATCCTTGGGCAAGCTTGGAACTGAGAGTACTTGACTCATTAAAAACCTAAGTATGGAAAACCTCTTGGGATAAAACCACACTTAGGGAAAAAGAGTGCAACTACTTCAGCCTAGGGATTGGCCAGTGGATTTATGAATCTTTTGATCAAGTTTATGGACTCATAAACCCTGGATCATGGCCTTTCTTCAATGGCAAGCAGGCAATGGCTTCCTTGCTTCACACTCATCACACCTTTGAGCTTCTTCTTGTGGTCAAAGCTTGTCTCCCCCTTTCTTTTGGCTTCTTTCCTTCATCATGGGTTGAGTCCAAGCTTGCCTTGTTCATGAGCTCAATAGGTACCTGATTCAAACAATGCACAAACAAATTCATCAATTCTGAAGGGGAAACCTATTTAGTCATAAGAATGGGTATAAATTTACGTACTTCCCTTGCACAAGTTTCTGAAGAATGGACATTGGCTTCTCATTTTAACACCTCTCCTCAAGCTTGACCTGAGAATGAAAGTATGTGGTCAAGCTTGGAAGATGAGAGCCAATGATTATCACCAATGCCTTGAGACCACAACCCTTTTGGCTTGAATTGTGGTCTTTTCTCTTGAGTGTACTTCCTGTCTATAGAATGTGATATTGTGATGTTATTAGAGAATAGATTTTACATGATATATATAACCTATACAAGGGATACTAGGTCAATGATAATTACACTTAGAGCCTTTCTATATATAACTCTCCTATATGCCCCCTTAAGTGGGAGGTAATTGGGTAACTCCAAGCTTGCCAATAAGTTCTTGATACTTCTGTTTTGAGAGGGCCTTCGTTAGCGGGTCTGCAAGTTGATCACGTGTGGATACGTGGGCCACAAGCAAGATGCCGGCTTGAACATGATCCCGTATGAACTGGAAGTCTAGAGCAAGGTGCTTCATCCGGGAGTGAAAGATTGGATTTGCAGAGAGATGAGTGGCGCCTATGTTATCGCAGTAGATGACTGGTGCTGATGGTAGTTGTACACTCAGTTCAGTGAGGAGTGAAGTGATCCATCGAATCTCAGAGGCAGCATTAGCAACGGCATGGTACTCTGCTTCTGTTGAAGATCTAGCCACACCTTTCTGCTTCCTCGAGGACCACGAGATGGGACTGCCTCCAAGATATATGACATAGGCGTTTGTTAACAAGAAGTCTTCTGCATCACCTGCCCAATCCGCATCCGAGAAGCCATGTAGGGACAGAGGTGTGCTACGGCGTAATAGAATACCGTGGGACTGTGTTCCTACGAGATAGCGAAGAATACGCTTGACTGCACTCCAGTGAAGTTCTGTTGGTTTGTGCATGAATTGGGACAGACGATTGACCACAAAAGCGATATCATGGCGCGTAAATGCTAAGTATTGCAGACACCCAAGAGTTGTTCTGGATTCACGCGGATCGGACAGGGGAGCACCAAAATGAAGGGTGAGCTTTGGTGTAGGTGACATTGGCGTGGAGACTGGTTTTGCTCCACTCATCTTGGTCTTCTGCAACAGGTCTGTGATGTATTTCTGTTGACACAAGTGTAGTCCAGTGGGATTCCGTTCGAACTCAATGCCGAGAAAATACTTGCTCTCCCCTAAATCTTTTATAGAGAACCGAGTTTGAATGGTAGAGATCAGGGTGTAGATATCCGCCGTGTTGTTTCCTGCTTATGGCTTTTATTGATGAAACAATCAGAACAAGGTAACAGTTTTTGTAAAGAGTCTGAAATGGGTAAAGAAAATTGAGCAACAATATATTTAAGGACAAATAAAGATGGGTGGCCAAGTCTTAAATGCCAAGAGGAGGTGTCTGTTTTTGGCGAAGGGGAGGCGTATTGGATAGTAGGGTTTTATGGGTTGACCGGCCACTCATACAGCTCATTCCTAGTCCTGCCTTGGAGTAATCGGACCCCCGTTCTGAGATCGTTCACCTGAAAAGAAGCAGGAAAGAATTCCACCGACACTTGATTAGCATTACACATTCTATAAACCGAGATCAGATTTTTCTTAATATTAGGAACATATAGAACGTCTTGTAATGCTAAAGTACAAGAAGGAGTATGTAGAAAAGATGAACCAGTATTGGCTATTTGTAAGCCTAGGCCATCAACAATGGTCACATCTTCTCCTCCTGTGTATGGCTGATGCAGAGCCAGGTTGTTAAGGTCGGAAGTGATATGGTGCATGGCACCACTATCGAGCAGCCAGTTGTTGGGATCTTAGGGAGAAGCTACGAAGGTAGCACGAGGCTGCCATGGTGCATACTGTCGAGGTTGATTGTTGAAGTTGTTGTTCAGCTGCTGGAGCTGAGAGCATGTTCTTGCACTATGACCATGAATACCACAGATCTGACAACGTCCAAGATATGGACGAGGTGCGTATCGTGTGGGAAGAGGTGAGTATTGCATCTGTGTCTGCATATGTTGATTACGACGGTAAGAGCCCTTCTGCTGATTCGATTTGTTGTTCCTGTTGTTTTGTTCTCGATAAACAACCACATTTGCTGTCACTGGAGATGGCGTAGGAACAACCGTCATAGACACTTGAAGTTTTGCTTCATAGTTAATGAGCTTCTCGTGGACCTCAGTGATAGAAGGAGGTGTATCACGTCCTTCAAGCTGATCAGCCACCGTCTTATAATCTTCAAAAGCCCATCAAGTATCGCTTCCAGCTGATCCTCTTGATCATAAGCCTTGCCGAGAAGGGTGAGTTGATCAAATCGCGTTGTGAGTCCTTGAATGTACTCATCAATGGACTTAGAGCCTTTCTTCCAGTGTTTGATTTGCTGATGGAGTTGTTGAATGTGTCCCCTGCTCGGTTTCACATAGGTGGACGAGAGTATGTTCCACATATCAGTTGTGGTTGTAGCCGTGGAGAGAAGAGGCTGGACTGAGATGGATATCGCTCCCAATAGTGCACTGTATAACAGTTTGTCTTGGCGCTTCCATAGTGCATAGGCTGTGTTTGCACTAACAACACCATCAATTGTTAGTGTTGGAGGAGGGACGATGATCGATCCGTCAAGATACCCGGCTAGATCGTATCCGTCGAGAAGAGCATGAACCTGACGGTTCCACATGATGTAGTTGGACGGCGTTAGTTTGGTAACATTCGCCATGTTAACGTTCATGAGAACGGGCGTGTCGGAGACATTGATGGTCTCTGCAGATGTGGCCGGAGAAGTGGACATGACGACAATAATGGAGAAGAAAAGTATGGCGGCCAAAGGAAATTTTTTAGATCTTAGGTATCGTGTACTCTGATACCATATAGAATGTGATATTGTGATGTTATTAGAGAATAGATTTTACACGATATATATAACCTATACAAGGGATACTAGGTCAATGATAATAACACTTAGAGCCTTTCTATATATAACTCTCCTATACTGCTACCTTCTTGGCATCAGGTAAGTCACTTATGAGCAATCTCTCCACTGCTCCATTCATCCTTTCAACCATCTTGGGAGTTAATCGACACAATCAATGTCCAAAGGATTGATGGGCAGTGGGCAATCTCTATGGTCAGGAATATGCATCTTGTGCATGCTCTGATCAACATGGACAACCTGATAGACCAATACTAAGACAAGCATCAGTAGACAAAAAGAGACAAGAACATGTTTTTTTCACCAAGTCTTATCTTTATAACACATTTCAAACAAGCAATGGACATATATCTTCATGATTCTATCCTAGCAACACTCTCTGAATCCTAATCAACAAGACTAAGTATTCAGGCAATAACACAATCAATTTTCCCAAGGGCAGAAGCAAGACAAGTCTTTCAAGACAGCTTAACTTCAAGACAATTTAACAACCTTAAGCAAATACTAAACAAGATTGTGAGAATGGAGATTTAAGTAACACGAGAATAAGTAGAGAGTAGAGAATAATGTAACTAAAGTATTAGTAGTTAGAGAATGGGAGAATGATGGAGAATAAGGAACCTGAGAATCAGAGAATGAGAGAATATATAATTAATTGCTCAAGAGTTCTAATGGACAAAGTTTTGCTATGTTTTCTTGAGTTTTGCGGAAGCATTAACGGTCAAGAGCAACCAATACTTTCATCAAGAGTTTGGTGCTTTAGTAGGTGAAACACAATGGACCACTGGACAATAGATTTATCCACTGATCTTAGACATGTGCCACTGAAATAACTCATGAACTGATGTTTTCCAGGGCTTGCAACAAGAGAACCATCAGAATAACACATGAACAAGTGTTTTCTGTGGCTTAGACAACAATGAAACCAATGGATCAAAACAGTTTGTCCACTGGTCAAAGAGATGCTCCATTAAGAGAAATCTATTATCCAATGGATAAAGCATAATGGTGAACCATTTTTGAAATCTTTCTTTTCCTCAAGCTTGATTATGGATACTAACAAGTACTGACCAAGCTAACACTATATCAGAGTGGGAGAGAAATGATTTATTCAAAAACAGAGAGAAAACAGGTGAGTTTGATCCCAAAGAAGAGCAACAAAGCTCTGATACCATGTTGGAATTTATGAGTGTTTTGTCTCATGTCAAGAGAGTATTCAGTTAACCTGTAACTGAATCCCCTTCAACCATACAACATGAACTCACCATTCAAAGGAAGAGACAACCAACTGGTGGTTGAATCCTCTTACACAGCTTAACACACAACCAAATGTCCTTGAGAGTTGTGGGAGATGGGTTGCACTCCAAACAAGGCCCAAGAGAAAGAAGATCCCGACCCATCATAGCGAGATACATCCGGATGGTTGATCACTGGGGAAACGGCTTGGCGGCTCGGCTCTGGACTGCTTTACCCGACGAAGAGCGGAAATGCTTGGCGCGAGAAGACGGCTCATTGTTCCTTTTACTCGGCCCAACAAAGAAACATCCCATTAGGTTTGCCGACTAGGGTGAACGGGACGAAGGCGACTATAAAATGCAATCAAGGTCTAAGGGAAAGACAGAGAAGGAAACGACAAGACTTAGGCTTAAGAACTTTGATCTTGTTGTAATATTCTTTCGAGATACTGACCTTGTAAGGGTATCTTCATACCCCTCTTTGTAACCGAGAAACGGAAATAAAACCGCTTCTTCAAAATAACCCACCGACGAGTTCCAACTGCTTGTTAGCTCATTTAGACGGAACTCGGATCAAACAATTGGCGCCCACCGTAGGGAAAATCGGAAAAGCACCCCAACATGAGTCATTCAAGCTCCCTTTCCGACGATGAACCGGAACCGACACCGCCTTCTTCGCCCTTGGCCCTGACAGAGTTCATGGACACCGTCATGGCACGTCTCGCTCAACAAGAAGAAGTTCAAAAGGCGACGAATAAACAACTCGCCGCACTCATAGCTGCTCTCGGTGCCGCCATTGGAACCACAAGCAACCAACCCCCGCCCGTCGACACTTATTCCGGATGAACCCTACAACCAACGTTGAAGAACCAATCTCAGATCTCCCAGATCTACCGTTCAACAGTGCGACACAAGGGCAGACCGGACTGGCTCTGACAATAACTCAAGAGCAAGGCGGGGCAGACGCGATGACAGTCCGCGAGATTGCCGCTTTCAAACTCTCCCTCTAGGAGATGGCCTCTCAAATCCACCATGTCACCAGCTCGTCCCCTCAAACAGACCGAGTCCTCGCTGACATTTCATGAACACCGTTCTCACGACAAATAAGCGAAGTAAAGCTGCGTTCGACGGAAAAACTCTGCCTCCCATCCTATGCCGGCGGTTCTGATCCAACGGACCATATGACGGTGTTTAACATCGCACTGGGACGAGCAAACTTCACCGACAAAGAGAAAGAATCTGGCTATTGCCAGTTGTTCGTCGAAAGCCTAGCAGGACCGGCCCTCACTTGGTTTTTGCGACTTCCAGAGAACTCAGTCCATAGCTTCCGCGACTTATCGGCAGCCTTCCTGAAACATTACATCATGTTCACGCGCCAAGGCGCAATGACTTCCGACTTGTGGCAGATGTCTCAGGCGTCGAACCAAAGTCTTCGCGACTACATGGAGAAATTCAAGGCCGTTGTGTTGACGGTCAACATCCCGGACAACATCGCTGTCGACGCCCTAATGAATACACTGTGGATCCACTCCAAGTTCCGAGATGACTTATATCGCCACCCGACATCATCCCTCCAGGATGCAATAGCCCGATCGCACAACTTTATCCGCATGGAAGAGGACAAAGGAGCCATCTTGCAAAAGAAGAACGCTTCGAAACAGGCCCAAGCTAAACCGGCCGACACAAGGCAAGAACCCAGAAAACATTCATCTTCTGACAAAGGCGACCAAAAGAAACGCTTTGTCTTTGTCGTAGACGAAGACGACATACCGGCCTCAGTGGTAGTCGTGCGAGAGAAAGGTTGGAACACTTGGGAGAGAGAGCCCGAACCGAAACCGGAAGCATCGCCAAAACCCTCTAGCACTATAGATCTCAACAAGTACTGCGAGTATCATAAAACTCGCGGCCATGAGACAAAGGAGTGCAAACAACTTCACAAAGCCCTGCTAGCATTGTTCAGTAGCGGCGATGCGAAGGTCCAGCCACCAAAACTTAAGCCGCAAATGAACAACCAGAGCTGGACCAAAAATAAAGGTAAGAAGGGGCAGCAGGCCCAGGAAGGTAAACCTAAGGGAGAACCACGAGGAAAAGGCAAGGCTATCGCCACAAACAAGCGCGAGAAAGAGGACGAGCAAGCAGACACCTCGGCAGAGGAAGACCAATCGCATAACCGTCGGTGCGTCGAGGTCATTTAGGCTAAGCATGAAATGTCCTCCGACGAAGAAATACCCCTTGGCTTCGATCTACGCGAACAGCTGACGCGTCGACTCGCAAACAACTCCTGCCAAATAGTAAGTTCAACGAAACGCAGACACATCGCTTCCGTTACTCGCTCACCCGATCTTCGAGACCAGCTCAATACAATGAAGAACGAAGAACCAGAAAGTTTACAACCCCTGAGTATCGACCTCCGGGAAAAAATCAACGCCAGGGTCGATGACCTGCGCTTCGCCCTCAACCGTCGGAAGGCTTCAGACTTGAGGCGACATCTCGAAAAACCAAAGAAGTCCAGGAAATCGAAGCAGTCCGCAACGCAGGAATACGTGGATACACCCAGCGACTTACGGACCAAAATAGAATCGAGGAAGTCCCAACGGAAACCACAGATCAACATGATCATGAGCGGTTCACCACATTGCGGAGACTCATCCAACACAGTTAAGGATTACCGACGACAAGCGGCCACATCCCAAAATGGCCCATGAGGTCCGAAAATGATCCACATATCGTTTTCTTGGCCGAAGACACCATCAATGTTCACTCACCACATAATGATCCGCTCCTCGTAGAGCTAGGAATCGGAAGATGCAACATCACCAAAGTCTTAATCGATAGAGGCAGTTCTTTCGACCTTATCTTCTGTGATACTCTGGATAGATGGGCATCAATTTGCGTGACATGAAGCCTTCTAATGGCTCTTCCGAGACAATGCTCGGGACCATCCGCCTCCCAGTCTACGCCTGCGGCGTTACACTCACAGTTAAGTTCTCCGTAATAAGCACTAAGGCCCATTACAACGTCATCCTAGGTAAACCCTGGATACATTCTATGAGGGCGGTTGCATCGATCTACCATCGGTGTGTTAAGTTCCCAGGCGCCGAAGGAAAAATCCAGACCCTGCGTGGAGATCAACAAGCTGCACGAGACCTTATAATCGCCACGGTTAAACTTCAACATGTGACAGCTCACATCAACGCGATCGCTAAGCCGATTGAGCGGGTCTACCCCCAAATGGACAAACTCGTCGAGGTGCCCATCGATCAAGCGGACCCGAGTAAGATGGTGCGAGTCAGAGCTCACTTAACTGCGGAGAAGCAAACAAACATTGTTAATTTCCTATGGATGAACGCATCAACCTTCGCATGGACAACCGTGGACATGAAAGGAATTGACCCCGCCATCATCTCGCACGAACTAAATGTGGATCCAACTTACAAAGCAATCCGTCATAAAGGCGGAAACTCGGTCCTGAGCGATCGAAAGCTGTAAACGATGAAATGGAATGATTACTCACAGCCGGGTCAATAACCGAAGTGAAGTACCCGGAATGGCTCGCCAATCCGGCTGTAGTAAAGAAGAAAAACGGGAAGTGGCGCGTATGCATAGATTTCACCGATTTGAATAAGGCGTGCCCAAAAGATAGTTATCCGCTCCCCCATATCGACCGATTAGTCGAGTCGACAGCAGGGAACAAGTTATTGACCATGTACGCATTCTCCGGCTACAATCAGATCCTGATGCATCCCGACGATCGCGAGAAACAACCTTCATAACGGATCGAGGAACGTACTGCTACAAGGTGATGCCGATTGGATTAAAGAATGCAGGCGCAACATACCAACGACTTGTCAACAAAATGTTTTCAGATAAGCTCGGTATCTCGATGGAAGTCTACATCGATGATATGCTGGTTAAGTCACTCCGAGCAGCTGACCATCTCGAGCACCTACGCGCCTGCTTCAAAACATTGAACGAGTATGGTATGAAGCTTAACCCGACAAAGTGCACTTTTGGTGTGATGTCAGGAGAGTTCCTCGGATATATCATCACCCAACAAGGAATCGAAGCAACCCGAAACAGATTTCGGCAATCCTCGATCTTCCAAGTCCCAAGAGTAGTAAGGAGTTCCAACGACTAACAAGATGAATAGCATACCTTAATCGATTTATCTCGCGATCGACCGACAAATGCCTTCCCTTCTATGAGTTGTTGAAGGGAAATAAAAAGTTTGTATGGGACGATAAATGAAAAAGCGCTTTCGTCCAGCTGAAGGAATATCTTACGACACCGTTAGTGCTAGCAAAGCCAGAAGAAGGAGACATACTCTCTCTACATCGCAGTATCATTAACCGCTATGAGTGGCGTCCTGATCAAGGAAGACCGTGGCGAGCAGCGACCCATCTTCTACACAAGTAAATGCATGACAGACCAAGAAACGCGGTACCCAATGCTCGAGAAGATGGCCCTCGCTGTCATCACGTCAACAAAAAAGCTCCGTCCATACTTTCAATCATACTCGATCGAGATTCTCACCAACCAGCCATTGCGAACGGTAATGCAGAACACAAACCACTTCGGACGCCTCTCCAAGTGGGCTTTCGAACTTAGCGAGCACAACATCACATACAAGAACAGGAGCGCCGCTTAGTCCCAAGTGCTCGCCGATTTCCTGGCCGAGTTAACACCCGATCTCCAGCAAGATCTCACTTTACCAAGCTCAAACTGGATCCTTCATGTCGACGGATCCTAGACTATTAAAGGATCAAGAGCTGGTGTGCAACTCCAATCGCCCATAGGAGAACTGATCCAGCAGTCCTTCAGTTTCAATTTACCAGCATTGAACAATGAGGCAGAGTATGAGTCCTTAATCGCATGACTCCGGTTGGCCAAAGCCGTGCGAGCAAAGCGATTGAGCGCTTATTCGGACTCTCAGCTGGTTACGAGTTAGTTCGGCGGCGACTACGACGCCCGCAACGACAGGATGGACGCCTATCTCCGACTGGTGCAAAACCTCGCCAAGGAGTTCAAATTCTTTGAACTTATCAAAGTTCCCAGAGGAGAAAATATATGCGCTGACGCCCTCGCCGCGCTAGATAGCAATCTCAGCGACCAGGTCAAGCGCACCATCCCGATTCACCGAATTGAAGTCCCAAGCATTAACCTCTCCAAAGAGAAGGTCCTCATCGTCGCTCCCGTAACCGAAATGCAGCCAGATGAACCAAGTATTGTTGTTACTGACGACCAACCGACCCTTGACTGGAGAATAGAGTTCATTGATTATCTCGCTGATAACAAACTACCACCCGGGAAATGGGCGGCAAGGTGACTTAAAGCGTGCAACACTAAGTACGTCGTCATCTGCGGAGACCTTCATCGATGGACAGCGACCAAAGTTCAACTCAGATGCATCGCATGTGATGAAATTAGGCTTTTCATGGCCGAAACGCACGAAGACGCCACATGTAACCATTCCGGAGAACGAGCTCTCGCCCTGAAGATCAGAAATCTCATATTCTTTTGGCCGACAATGAACACGGATTGCGAATCGTATGCAAAACATTGTGATATGTGCCAATGTCACGCCTCAAACATTCATCGACCAACCGAATTGCTGTGCACGACGACTGCCCCGTACCCATTTATGCGATGGGGAATGGATATAATCAAACCGATCCCCGTTTCGTGACAACGTTGGTTCATCCTCGTGCTAACTGATTACTTCACCAAGTGGATAGAAGTTGATTCCTTTGTATGAGTAACAGACAGAGAAGTCCAAAGCTTTGTGTCGAAAAACATAATATGTCGTCACAAGTTGCCATACGAAATCGTCACAGATAACGGGTCCCAATTCATGTAGGGCGAATTCAAGAAGTTCTGCGAGAGGTGGAAGATCCATTAATTTACAATGAAAAGAATGAAGAATGGGTTTACAGTGGTTAATGGAAGGTTATTTTACAAAAAAAGACTTGTCATTCGTACAAATTATGTACACATTCCATTAATTTTGAAGAAGAGTCATGATAGTCTGATGGGAGGACATGCAGGTGTGTTTAGAACTTTGCAGAGAGAGAAGGCAAGCTCCTATTGGTCTAAGATGAGGAAGCAAATTCAGGAGTATGTCACAGCCTGTTATGTCCATCAGACACACAAATACTCAACTCCCTCACATGTAGAACTGTTACAGTCGATTGAATTGCCTGGAAGGATTTGGGAAAAGGCGGCAATAGAATAGAAGGATTGCTGATGTCAAATGGACTGAATGTTATCTTTGTGGTCATGGATTGTTTAATCATGATCATTTTCTTGTTCTTAAACATCCCTTTTCTACTTTGGAGTTGGCTCAAAAGTTTATTAAAGAAGTGCTCACTTGCATAGATTTCCAAACTCTATTATTTCAGATCATGATAAAAATTTATGAGAAGATTATGGAAAGAGTGTTTCAGATTATCATGGACTAGGTTGTGTTTCAGTACACCATCCACCCACAATCTGCTAGCTAGAATGAAGTGTTGAATCACTGCTTAGAGAAGTATCTACGTTGTTTTAAATCCACACATCTTAAGACTTTGTCTAAGTTTCTCGCGTGGGAAGAACAAATTCAGAACTATGGTACAACACATCTTATCATACCGCTTTTCAAAGCACCCCTTTCAAGTTAGTATATGGACATGATCCGCCAGTATTGTTAGCTTGTGAAGCATGAGTTACATAAATTTCTAGGTGGATGCAATGCTGCAAGAAAGAGATTAAACAAAATCTGTTACGGCTCAAGCACATATGAAAAAAATGCTGACAAGCATCGTCGTGAGTTGATTCTATAAGTAGGGTCCAAGGTTTATTTGAATGTGTGGCCTTACCATCAGCAGTCTGTGAGTCAGCGTTGATTTCAGAAGTTAACTGCCAGGTTTTATGGACCTTATGGGATTTGAGAATGAGTGGGAAAGGTTGCATATAAGTTGTATTTTCCAGATTATTCTATGATAAATCCGGTTTTCCACATTTGTCAACTCAAACCTGTGATTGAAAATCCACAGTTGGCTATACCTTTACCACCTTCGTTGAATTACATAACATATCTGGTCATAGAACCTGAGGATGTGTTGGATCATCGTTATCATGAGTCCAGTTACTTGGAAGTGTTGATGAAGTGGTGTCATCTTCCGGATCATGAAACATCGTGGTTGTTTACATGCGGAAGAATCGAAGCAACAATTTCATTCTTTCTCACTTAACGACAAGCTGAGTCTTGCGAATAGGGGTATTGATATGTTGTCAAGGGTGTATGTGAGGAAAAGGAAGAAGAAAGATGGACATGAAAAGATTGGAGTGGCGCCAAGAGAGGAAAAATAAATGGTTTATGTGGCAAACAATTATGTTAGAAATTTTTATTGGGTCTTGTTATTATATTTAAGAGGACTCAAGACTTTATATTTGAGTTGTTCAGTAATTGGATGAGCTAGTTGCTCCATGGTGGAAACAATCGGTGTATACGGTATTGAGTATTGAGAAAATTAATACAAAAGACATTTTTTCTATCAAAGGACTGGTGGAAATATAGCTCTCATCATAATCTTTTTTTTACCTTCTAAACAAGTAACCTCTAGTTTGTGTGTAGATTATTTCAACATTCCATAATTACACAATTACTAATTATATTTCATTTTCAATTTCATATAATGAATTAAAAAGTGCATTTTACTGTTTTTTTTTATATATGTTGACATCATGTGCATCATGCAGACACCAAGCTGGAAATATGATAGAGAGCGAAATGTTAAGTAACAAGGGTTCAAGCAAGAACTCAAATAGAACTTGTATAGCCGATAGATTATTGATGTAGTTGATACTCTCGACCAAACAAGAAGGGGGATTTTGATGATACTCTCGACAAGATTAAAAGATAGGGTTTTATAGTACTTCTCTGAGTACTGAAAAGATATGTATTTGCAATTGCAATCAATAAAATAAGTCTCTCGTTTACATTGGCATGAGCTAACTATTTATATGAAAGAAGATCTAAGAGATTCTATAATCCTAATTTCTATAGTACTAGTGATCAACCCGCCCTACGGACGGGGTATGCAAAACAAAACAAAATAATATATTTTAAATATTTAGTTTATTCTTCACTAAATATAACATTATTTTTTTATTTTTATTTCTTATTCCTTTGAAAAATATATATTTGAACTGAAATTGGTCTATATATTTGTTTATTCAAAAAAATCAGATGTGTAAGTTTGTGTTTATTCGGTTTATTTTAGTTTATTTTGGTCTATTTTTGTGTATTCAGTTTAGTTGGTTGCCAACCGAACCATAAACCGATTAAATTTTTAGTATTGACCGATTGTTTTATAGTTACCTTGGAATTTTATATTGGAATTATAAAATATCAACTAATATAGATTCTATGCATTGTACTCTTATCATAATCTGATTTTCGCCTACTCTTCCAAATTTGCCTTCACATACATATTTTTGTGTTCATGTAAGTAGTACTAAGAAGCAATGACGATTGTGGCTTCGTCTTGCCTCTGATAATACCTACGACAGTTATTCTGCCTTTTTTTGACATGTCCTCTGGAAATATACACCTTCGATCTGACCTCTGTGGCTTGACATGCAAGAACCCATCTTGAACTATCATCACAGCCAATCCGTGACCACACCACCTCCTCGCGACTCAACTTTGCCGTCACCGCCATAGCTCACCATGACCCCACCACCACTTCTCCACCGTTCTACAACAACTTTCATTAGACTCACCCTGAAACTTTTGCATTGATTCACTTTTGTTGCTTTCTATAACTTCTAAAGCGCTATTTGATGCAAGACTTGTCATCTCCTGCATTAATCCCGCAGATCCTTTATTCTCTTTATGTTTCAATCTAGAGAAGATGATAGAAAAATGTATTTAGGATTCCAACTTTTTCAAAACATATTATCTCATACATTTTTGTTTTCTTCTTACCTGGGATAGCTGAGCAGAATCATCAGACTGAGGATGGAGAAGTAGCTGCAACAAGCAAGTTCTTTTAACAGTTCAAATGTACATTAGATCAGACTCAATTTAAGGCCATACTCGAAATTGTAACAAAATCTTCAATACAATGCAAATGTTATTTGCAATTATGTTCACGTATAACACTTGATGGAACCATGAATCATTCAAGTTTGTTTACTGATTATTAGAGTTCGCTAAATGGAAATCTTATTCTAAATAACATGTGCAAAGATATTCAATGATGTTATTCAGGTATACAAACTTATTATTGTAGATTTCTAAAACCTTATTATTTATAAATAACATTTGCAATTATCTGAAAAATGTATAGTAAAATATATTCAATGTTGTTATTCAGATTTCTTATTAATGTTTAAGAAATCTTATTCTAAATAACATAGATCCTTAAACACTTATTATTTATTTTACTATACATTTTTCAGATAATTGCAAAATGTTATTTATAAATAATAAGGTTTTAGAAATCTACAATAATAAGAATAAGAAGAAGAAGAAGAAGAAGAAGAAGAAGAAGAAGAAGAAGAAGAAGAAGAAGAAGAAGAAGAAGAAGAAGAAGAAGAAGAAGAAGAAGAAGAAGAAGAAGAAGAAGAAGAAGAAGAAGAAGAAGAAGAAGAAGAAGAAGAAGAAGAAGAAGAAGAAGAAGAAGAAGAAGAAGAAGAAGAAGAAGAAGAAGAAGCATTTGGCAAAACAGATTTCAATCAATTATGTTTTTATGATTTTTTAATACAGATTTTATCTTAAGCAGCTGAGGCTACAATCTTTGATTTGCGTGAGATACATGTAGTTGATTAAAAGATAATTTAACTTACCGAAACAAAAGATAAATTGTGCAAGGATAATACATATGATGAGCACTTCCTACATCAAACAAGGATATGAAAGCATGTAATGAAATTGAATTTGAATCAACCTTCACAAAGAGGTAAAAGCCATTACCATGTCATGGGTAAATGTTATTCAACCAGGAAGGAACATCACATTAGACTTGATAATAGTTGAGGCTTGACAATCCACTACTAAATTGACTGAAATAAATAAGCATCATGTTTCTTATCAATTTCGCTCCTAACTTCGTTTAGTAGAGCATAATCTAACCCCCTAACCAAATGGATAGGTTCACCATCACCTACCTAATAATTTTACTCAATGGATGCACCTCAATATAATAAACAATAAAGGATCAATCACAAAATGATTTGAAGAACTATAAAGCCTAACACAAACCTCGAAGAAACATGTTGTTCTCAATAGAGAGCTTATCTGCGTAAGTAGCACTACTAGAACACAAAATAAAAAAGTTAAAGAAGAATAACAAAAAAGAAGGATACAAAACAAAAAAGGAAAAGCAAGTGTAAGTGTTCACCGGAAATTGACAGCTCTAGGAAGAGCCATAGCTTAGAAAGATTTGAGCTCCGAGGGGTTGTAAGCAGGGTTTCGATTATGAGTTCATAGGGGTCATAAGCAGGATTTTGATTCTCCCTCCCTTGATCGATCTATGTAATTTTTCTTCTGATTTTTCATTACTTTAGATAAACTATGTAGGCTACTATTTTTAATGATACATATGTAAAGTTATAGATTGATGAAAAAGAACAGGGAAGGGATTACTGACTTCCAAGGAGGAGTGACCTTCTCCTTATAATGAGATTTTGAGGAAGCCATTAGATCGAATGTCTCCATGTCGACTGAAACTCTAATCGCAACATAGTGAATGAATAACTGAAACCTTAAACATCATAACCAAGTGGAATGGTTGATTAATAGTAAATCTTTTTATTTCCTCAGATTTTTTAATTCCTCAGTTAAACAGAACTGTGAGCAGAAGTGTAAAGGGAGATATACACACATACTCAAAGGTAGGGGACGTGAATGGAAAAGAGAAAGGTGAACAGACACTATCTGTTTTCAACGGAGCGAAAGAATTCTCCATCGACTCATTCGCAAGGAAGAAGAGATTTAGGTGGAGCTGATGTGGCAGTAAATTACATTTTTGACACTGGTTAGTTATGATATTACAAACTATAATAAACATTAAATAGACAATACTACAACCGATAATTTTACATATTTTATGAGGATTCACGTCTGACTGCATTATCCTAAGTCACCCTATAAGATCTTTTAATGGGTACTCGTTGCGCCATGATGAAGTTCTTTTGTAAGCCTTTTCTTTAATATTCTACATAATTCGCCTTTTCCAAGAATTGAAACTGGAACTTCTTAATGTAGAAATATTAATGAATTTTTGGTCAAAACCACTAGGCCAAATAGACTTTCACATATAGTAAATTACATTTTATTTGTTGAATATTTTTGTCTGGTGTATACAGGTTAAGAAGCTTCTAAATTAATCAGTAGTGGACGCATGTTCAGTTTTAACTAGGGTTAAGAATTGATCAACAACAAAAAAGTGTTCATAGGGGATTTGACCCCTGGTTTTAAGGGGATTCATTAAATAATTTTTATCAAAACAATTGTAGATTTCTTATTGATCTAACTTACACTTAATAGATTTTATAGATTTAAGGGTGTCACATGACACCTCATTCCCGTAGATAGATATTATAACACCCGTACTTTCCAAAATAATATAATAAATAATAACTCTAAAATCTCCATTTATTAATTCTCATAAATCGTCTCCAAATACCATCAATCCCATAAATAACAATAAATCTGATAAAAGCATAAAACCGAAAGTCTCCAAAAGAAATGAATAAAACTTCCAAAAGCACCAATCTGATAGCAATCACTCCTGCTCGTCGGTCTCACCTGAAAGGGGGAAAGAATGACGGGTGCGTAACATGGGAGTCACTCAGTGAGGTATGGGATGCTAAACCGCAAACCACTGACTCAGTACATATCACTACGACTATGTAAGCCTAGCTCTAGCATGAAACAAGCACGGTGTCTACACCACAACGAACAATCAATATATGTGTAGTCCAACTAACTCCCATGCGCTCATAGTACACATCTACTCCCTGCATCGCGCATTTCCTCATAAGGATATATATACCCGCTGCGTTGATAGTACAATATGTCTCTGTACCCCCGCCCTTAACCACCCGCTGCGTCGATAATACAAACGTCTTTGTACCCCCGCCCTCAAAACCCGATGCGTCGATAGTACAAACGTCTCTGTACCCCCTCCCTCAAAACCCGCTGCGTCGCTAGCTCATACATCTTTGAGCCCCCGCCCTCGCACATAGTCCCTACTATATAACTATGTATATATATATAACAGTGCTCAGCATCACGTAATTCACACAATAGTTAAATCCTCTATTATCCTATATCCGGTTTAACAATCAATAAAATAACTAACAAGACTCACAAGTAGACTCAGTTCACGGAGACGGATCATGTTTCGAAACTAAACTTTTCATAATAGCAATACTAAACTAGTTCGGGATTTAACGGAGAAGTGGTAGCTATGAACTTGGAGAAGTGGTAGCTATGAACTCCAAATGCTCAAACAGACTCCAAATCTGAAATCAAGACGAAAAATCGAGTCAAAACACCCTTCGAACGGTCAAAAACGGATAACATGCAGTTTGGTCAAAGTCAACAAAAAGTCAACGGTCAATTGTCAATGGTCAACTCAGTCAACCTGGTCAACCAGACCCGACCCGACCCGGCGACCCGACCCATGACCCGCCCCAGGGACTTGGCCCACTGCTAATTTGGCCCACCCGACCTATTATCCAAACCAGCCTAATTAACCTAACCGGCCCAATTGCCCTAAACCAATTCGATTTCAACTAAATCAGAATCAAATGAATTATAACCCGGTTTAATCCTAACAAAATCAATTCTCAATAACCAATCGAATTACACTAAAACGAAATCAATTTACTCAAACCAAAATCGATTATAAACCAAACTGGCTTACTGCTCAACCGAGTTGACTCGTCCGAGTTGACTCAGCCGAGTCACTGAGTCACTGGCGAGTCGGCGAGTCAGCCGGCATGTCCTCGGCGGCCGGTTGCCAACGACAGCCAACAGGCTACAGCCTTACCGGAAAATCACCGGCGGCGGCGGAGGCACGGCGGTGACACGGCGGCGGCTCCCAGGAGACAGGGCTCAACGGACGGCGATCGGAGGCGGTGGCGCGTGGGCTTCACGCGTGGCTGCTCCGGTCATCGGCGGTGGCTCGTGAGATTCACGCGCGTAACAATGCAAGCTCCCGGTGGCGCGTGCGGGCGCGTGGGGGGTGGTATGGGGCTGTGCTTCCGGCTCCGGGTTCCTCTCGATGTCACGAACACGATGGTGGCCTTGGATTCGCGAAATATCACACGGTTAAAGAGATATGATCGATTTCTTAAACGGCCAAAAATAAACTTAAGGGTGGGGCGGTTTCCAGTGTTACCTGCTGCGATCGACGGTGGAGGAGTGTCCGATCTTGGCGTAGGTGACGGTGGATGGGACTGATCGATTTCTGCAGAAGTTCGACGCTTAGAGTTTTCTGAGTAAAATAATCTACATAGACAGGTATTTAAAGAAAATACCTACGGTTTCAGGATTGTCAAATGGGCCTTGTTGGGCTCGAGGATTTGGGTTGTTACAATTCTCTCCGACTAATGAAGAATTCGACCCCGAATTTGGCTCCTGAACCGACTGTCCAATATCCTTCTGAAACAGCTCTGGATAATCAATCCTCATCTGAGTATTAATCTCCCAGGTGTCCTCGTGGATCCCGTATCTCTCCCAATGCACTCTAACCAAACTGGTCATCACCCCCTCAACTTTTTTCACTTGTCGCACTACAATCTGAACTGGTAGACTAGGTGCAAATAGATTTTTACCAAGATCACTTGATGGTTGCTGCAAAATGAGCTATGTCTCTCTCACAACCTTCCTAAAAACTGATACATGGAACACGTTATGGAAGTTTGACAATTCCACTGATAGCTTCAGTCTATAAGCAACTGCTCCAATTTGCTCCACAATAGGATATGGTCCCATATACCTTGGTTTTAAGCTTTTTTAGCTTCCCAGTCTTAGATCCTCCCTGAAATGACCTCATTTTAAGGTATACTAAGTCTCCCACCTGGAACTCCAAATCCTTCCGATTCTTATATGCATAACTCTTCTGGCGGTCATGGGCTTCCTTGAGCCGAGTTTTGAGCATCTCTACCTGCTCTACTGTCTCTTGAATCATTGTTGGTTCTATGATACTTCGCTCACCCACTTCTGTCCAGCAAAGCGGTGTGCGACAAGGCCTGCCATAAAGCGCCTCATAAGGTGTTATCCCAATGCTCGAATGATAATTGTTATTGTAGGCAAACTCTGCTAGAGGTAAATACTTACTCCAGCCTCCTTCCCAATCCATGACACAAGCCCTGAGCATATCCTCTAAGGTCTGAATAGTCCTCTTTGACTGTCCATCTGTCTACGGATGATAAGCAAACTAGTTACTCATGACTCATTTGTGATGCAGGTTACCAGTAGGTGAGAGACCTTACTCTAGGATGGGAAGGAACATCATTAGCCAGCGGTAGATTTATTATCTTTGCAAGACGTTTTGTATATAGCTTTTGTATAAAACTTGTTTTGCCGAAAACTTCAAGGTCGACCTATAACATTTTGGTAAGATGATTTTTAATGAATAAATATATAATGTATAAAAATTTATCTAAAGTACGAGTTCGATATGATATTAGTCCTTGTCCGGGACGAACTAACTATCGGGTATTGCTTGGTCGGGTTGAAAAGCCTTAAGTGATATCTGATAGGAGCGTCGATATTCTCAGATTGCTAGTCCAAAGAACTCGGAAGTATTCGGGAACCTCGGGTCGGCTTTCAGGGAGCATCGACCGTGTTATTTCTGGTCATCTACGATCGGGGGTGTCACACGCTGTGTCGATAGTACATTCATCTATGTACCCCCGCCCTCAAAACTCGCTACGTTGCTAGTTCAGACATCTCTGAGCCCCCGCCCTCGCACATAATCCCTACTATATAACTATGTATATATATATAACAGTGCTCAGCATCACATAATTCACACAATACTGGAATCCTCTATTATCCTATTTCCGGTTTAACAATCAATAAAATAACTAACAAGATTCACAAGCAGACTCAATTCACGGAGACAAATCATGTTTCAAAACTAAACTTTTCATAATAGCAGTATTAAACTAGTTCAAGATTTAACGGATTACCCCTCACCTTAGCAACTTGGAGAAGTGGTAGATATGAACTCTAAATGCTCAAACAGACTCCAAATCTGAAATCAGGACAAAAACTCAAGTCAGAACGCCATTCGAACGGTCAAAAACGGATAACGGGCAGTTTGATCAAAGTTAACAAAAAGTCAACGGTCAACGGTCAATGGTCAACCTGGGCAACCCAGTCAACCAGACCCCGACCCGGCGACCCGACCCGCGACCCAAACCGTGACATGACCTGCGACCCGACCCACGACCCGGCCTAGTGACCCGGCCCACTACTAATTCGGCCCGGCCCACCCGGCCCATTATCCAAACCAGCCCAATTAACCTAACTGGCCCAATTGCCCTTACCCAATTCGATTTCAATTAAACCATAATCAAATCAAGTATAACCCGGTTTAATCATAACCAAATCAATTCTCAATAACCAATCGAATTACACTAAACTGAAATCAATTTACCCAAACCGAAATCGATTACAAACCAAACCGGCTGACTGGTCAACCGAGTTGATTTAGCCGAGTCACCGAGTCACAAGCGAGTCAGCGAGTCAGCCGGCGAGTCCTCGGAGGCCAGTCGCCTGTGACGGCCAACAGGCGGCGGCGCTTACTAGAAAATCACCGGCGGCGGTGGAGGCACGGCGGTGACACGGCAGTGGCTTCCCGGAGACAGCGGCTCCGGCGGACGGCGATCGGAGGCGGTGGCGCGTGGGCTTCACGCGCGGCTGCTCTGGTCGTCGGCGGTGGCGTGTGAGATTCACGCGCATAACAAGGCGAACTCCCGGTGGCGCGTGCGGGTGCGTGGGTGGTGGTCTGGGGCTGCGCTTCCGGCTCCGGACTCCTCTCGATGTCATGAACACGATGGTGGCCTTGGATTCGAGAAATACCACACTGTTAGAGAGATATGATCGATTTACTAAACGGCCGAAAATAAACTTAAGGGTGGAGCGGTTTCTGGTGTTACCTGCGGCGATCGACGGTGGAAGAGTGTCCGTTCTCAGCGTAGGCGACGGTGGCTGGGACTGATCGATCTCAGATCTACTTGACGGCTCAATTTTTGTAGAGGTTCGATGCTTATAGTTTTCTGAATAAAATAATCTGCAGAAACATGTATTTAAAGAAATTACCTAGGATTTCAGGATTGTCAAATGGACCTTGTTGGCCTGAGGATTTAGGCTGTTACAGATATGTTTCTGAAATTAATCATTATTGTTTAGTATATTTGTCTATAATCAAACTGCTTAAATATAAACTACAATAACATTACCCGTAAATGCATATATATTATAATAAAGAGGAAGATTAGCCATGTAGGAAGTACACTCCTTCCGACTAGCTTTTCAATAAATTTTTAAGAAGCCAATTAAAATTTAAAAGGTGTCACTAAAAAAGAAGCTCAGCATATGCCAAGGTGTAGAATCATAAACAACTATATGCTAGGTAATTCAAGAACCATAGGATGGATGAATAAAACAGGGACATAGAAAACCAAGAGCACTCTAGTTTTGCGTTTTGCAAGAAATACATACCATCCATTTAAATAGAGGAGCACATCTAGTAAATACTCCTCAACGACAAAGCAATCGATAGGTTGTACTTCTTGTGAGTTTAATAATCCATAATTAGAAGAAAGGGAACGAACTGACATCATACAACCGTTATAACATATAACAATCACATATGATAAATTGGAGAAAATAGATGTTGATGACTAAAACTGTAATGAGTGTTATTAAATTCCAGATGAACATAGACATCATTTTACCTCAGTTTTATTAGCTGGAAATATATTCAACCTGCGAATTCTCAGAGGATATCTCATCAAAGCATCATGCTTTTGCTTGCCAATGTATGCTCTTGAAAGAACAGAAGGTGGACTCGGTGGCTCCATACATTTAATGGGGAGGAGCTCATGAAATTTTCCAGCAACAAGCTAGCTTCGAACGAGAGATGAGGCCTAGGAACTACAACATAGAAAAAGCGTTAAATTGCCATCAATAGACTAGTTATAATGATATACAACAAACATTTCTAGTAGGATGGAAGTAGGTAAATAGGTAACTAAAGGAGAGGGTTGTAGTGGCTTGTACTCTTAGTGGTACAAAGAGAAATTAAAACACAAAAGAAACATGCATACCCCTATCAAGTTTCCATCCATTGGAAGCCAGAGACTGTGTTTGATCCCATAGAACCTCCACGAAATCCTAAAGAGACCACAAACAACAAAGACAAATCAAACTTTACTACGTAATATAAAATTCAACAAATAACCATCTCGAACAAGTATAGAAAGGCAGAGAACGAAACGTCACATAGATTTAAACAACTGCATCTTACTTATGCATTGGCCAAGACGACGTCTACCAAGACAAACTGAAAGGGGTAGCTAACACAAATCAAATACAACAACTTATAAAATTCAAGACTAAATCAAACCTTATCTGCAAGACTGTTTTCTGATTCGCCATTGTGAAAAATGTTTAAACCAGAGGATAAAGAATGCTTTCGGATGCTCAAATAAGCTTGTATGCCGACTAACACTCTTTCAATCTCATCGGAAACTTGCTGCAAGAAAGAGGGAAATTCAAGAGCGGTCACAAGTTGAATTAATAGCTTATAACAATTCGTAAAAAAATCAGCTAAGTGTTCATTACTGCCCAATAGGCCAGCCATGATAAACCTAAGAATTAGACTACCAAAGTTGATTGCACATCCAACAGGTCACATCATTACATAACCAGAAGCGTGTGATCTTATATTATATAACAGCCTTCAATACAAATATCAGTACCTAAGCGAGTTCTGCTCCTCCCCATGGGAGACTTGACAAGATGCATATAATGTAAAAGTCAACTTGTGCCTGCCATGATGGATTTCCTTTCTCTTCATCCACAGTGGTCGCAGCAGATGATAACAATGTTTCGAACACGATAATCAAAGAAGCAGGTTGAATAACTTTACTGCACAGCTTAAGAACCAACACCACCACCACCACCACCCAAAAAAAAACATGTTAATAAAATAAACATTTTACAGCTTTGAAAAAATACAGCATATTCATGTATGCTTCCCAATTTCAAATGTTCTGGAGCTTTTGGTGTATTACAAAATATGAACTTACATATCAGAACAGTGAAAACGAATTAGTAAATATTACCAGGGAAGTCATAGAGCGTAGCAATATAGGGACACTGTTGCAGTTTCCAGAATCTAAAGCGACCTGGCATGTTCAACCCAGTAAAAGCAGTTACAGCATAAACAAAAGTAAGTGGAAATCATATTTATCAATTTAGCTAATATATAACATGAGGATACTCAGTACAGTATAGATCCAAATGCTGAATAAAAAAAACAAATTCCAAAAATATGTCTGCATGCATACTCATACAGAGCGAACAATGATATAGGATTTCTTGATTAGTTAGAAGTAGGAAACATAACAAATGTGTGTTCTTTTCGATGCCAGTAACTTGTACCCTCAGTTCTGTGAGTAGGTATATTTCTACTATATGTCATCTATGATATGTTAAGCACAAAATGATCCACTTTTAAGGTGATATTTTTCAATGTTTTTTGGTCGATGAAGTGACTTTTCTAAGCAAACCTTGGGACATTGCTTCTGGCTAATTCTTATTTGATATGCATCAATCAAAATCTCTACAAGCAACATACTCAGAAAAAAAAAAAAAGAAGACTTACCAGAGTCCCATACAAGGGAATCTTATGAGGCAATTGTTCCAGCACATTGCAGTAGAAACTGTTAACATGAAAATCACAAACACGGGTCAAGAAGTTTAGAAATGAAATAATATCCACATCAATACATCTGAACATAAATGCTAACCACATTGGTGATGAAGATATGGATATATTACCGAAACTAAATATATCTTTTTCATTACGTTAAATTAAATCTTTCAACAGAAGGGAGAGACAAACACATGGAAAAACAAAATCAACAAAATTAGACAAGGAAAACGTGAAGCTTACAAGTGAAACGTGGTTCCCAGAATGCTCGATTTCTCTGTGAGTAGCACCAAAGCAAGTCTCCTGCATATACAGAAAATGGACAAGTTGATTAAGCGAAAACACACACCACACAGAGAGGCTACAATAGAGCAAGCGAGATGCAACAAAAGGACTTGAGAGACAAAATTAGGGTCCACAGAGAGAGTACTGACGAGATGGTCTTTGAAGTCGGAGGAAGTGCCGTACTCTGGGCCCTTCTCGCCGATTCGGAGGACAAGAGTCTTCCAACTGCTCATCCTTCACTCACTGATGCCTCTCTGCCCTAACCTTTCCTTCTCCTTAGTTCCTTCCTTCTCCCCAAAGTTTAATTGTATACCGGTCTGGTCAACAATTAAGAGAACAACCCGGTTTATTATATTTCGGGTCACTGAATAATTCTGGTTCAATTGTAGTAATATCATTGTTATACAATCAATCTCTATGAATTAGTAACATTACACCATAATGTAACAAAATATTATACCAAATCAAAATGGCCGGCTTTCACCTCCCACTTGACACTTGGATGAATTTCGATCATATAATGATTTAAGGGTAATTCTCTCAAATAGTTATTTTAAAGTTTTTTTCACCAAAATAGCCGTAAAAAATGACCAAAATAACCTATTTTATTTTAAAATAGCGGACAAATATGCACGTGATAGTCGAAATTCCCATTCAGTTATGTTATATGTTGATTCAATACTGTAAATTTGGTTCTATAAATCGGGAGTCTCCTCTTCTTAGATCCCATAATCACTATTTAAAAAGTGACCTTTTAAGTACTATATTTTTAAAAAAAATAAAAATAATAACATGGTTTAGTCAAAATAATAACATAGTTTTCTCTTATTACGATATTGGATTAAAATATGCACCTTATGCATGATGAGTATTGTATACACAAATATTGTTAAATATTATTATT